>QUSF01000095.1:0-13210 GCA_003676055.1 Chloebia gouldiae | reverse complement strand
AAGGAAGGGAAGGGAAGGGAAGGGAAGGGAAGGGAAGGGAAGGGAAGGGAAGGGAAGGGAAGGGAAGGGAAGGGAAGGGAAGGGAAGGGCACCCACGTGATGAGCTGGGCGTTGTCGTTCCTTTTCCTCTTGAGCAGATCCGCCAGGCGCCACTTGGAGAAGGCGTCCAGGGTGAACCCCGCATTCCTGCTCACGGGACACTTGTCCCCATCTGTCCACACCTCCAGGCCAACCAGAGCCACGTGCGTGTTGATGGCTTTATAAACCTGCAGCAGAGAATTAATTACAAATTAGAAAAATTAAACAAATCCTTGTCCCGGTACTCGGTCATTTTTCCACTCCAATATCCACTCCGGACCTAACGAAGCTTTTCCAAGCTCTGAATTCCACAAAAGTCTCACCAAATAAACCAGGAAATCGCATTTCCCACCACATTTCAAACAATTTTAAAATGGGGTTAAAAGAAATTTGACTTGCCAAAGAAATCAAGAAACAATTTATTATTTTTGAAACAACCATTCACTTGACAAGCGATTAAAAAGTATCTTAAAGTATTGGTAGAAATAATTGAAGTAGGAGTATAAACAATTAAAGTAGAAATGGAAATAATTCTTATTAAAAACCTCATATCCGAAGGCAAATAACAGGAGAATAAATTACCATGAAATTGAGCTTTCATTCATTCCTACTTGTAATAATGGGAATTTATGATGCTTACAGTAGAAAGAATTTATAAACCATTTGGGTTTCAATGGTTTCCAATAGAAAAATATATTAAATAATTTGGATTTCAATATCTTTCAACAGAAAGAAAATACAAACCACTTGGATTTCATTGCCACTTGTTTGCTCTCACCGTGTTGATGTAGTTGACTATTCCAAATATCCTTTGTCTTATATTTTTAACATCTTCATCGTATTTCTTGTACTGAAAAGGCAAATGCAGCATGTCAGGAAAAGGAGAGGGAAAAGGGGATTTATCAGGAAATAAATATCCCACAGAAGATTGGTTTGCAAACCATGCCGTGTATAAAAATTCATGCTTTATATAAAAAAAAACTATGTTTGATGCAGGATTTTATCAGATGCTGGGTTTCAGTATCAGCCCCTTCCAAAATGTGAATTTCTGTGTAGGGTGCAGAGAAGGAGTTGGGCTCAATGATCCTTGTGGGTCCCTTCCAGCTCAGGATATTCCCTTAAATTCAGGATATTCCCTCCAATTCAGGATATTCCTTCCGATTCAGGATATTCCCTTCAATTCAGGATATTCCCTTCAAATCAGGATATTCCTTTCCAGCTCAGGATATTCCCTCCAATTAGGGATATTCCCTCCAATTCAGGATATTCCCTTCAGTTCAGGATATTCCCTTCAAATCAGAATATTTCCTTCAATTCAGGATATTCCTTTCCAGCTCAGGATATTCCCTTCAAATCACCAGGATTTTCCAACAGGACAAGCACTGCAAGGTCTTTTCTGAATTCTTTCCATCTCCAGGTGGGAATTTCAAATTAATTCCCCTTTAGAGATCCCATTTCCCAGCCAGGCTCAGAGTAACTTTGGAATCTTGGGAATGCGAGCTGGGATACCCTGGGAAGCTCCAGTGGGGCTGATCAAGGATGAAATAATAATTCCAAAACTCACCAAAGCCTTGTCTGCAACAACGTAGAGCTCCAGGTACTTCTTTGCTTTCAGGTAGGCTTTCATCTAAAGGAATAATTTATTTACAATTACTTTTAAGAACTTTTCCCATCCCAGCCTCTGCAGTTTCAAAGCTGTTTATTAATTACTGAGGGGATTTCTTTGGCCAGCTCATTCAGAAGGGACTGGTTTGGGTTTAAAGGATAAGAAGTAGGCTGGATATTTAAATTTTTATTCATTTATGAAGGTAAAATAGATATGAATGTCTATTTAGGTGTTGGGGTGCACTGGGCATCTGTTAATAAAGGCAGAAGGGTTTAACTCAGCTGGTGACTCTGAAATCTCAAATCTGGAATATTTTGTTCAGGTTTTTAAGATCTGACCCCACTTCCCTGTATTTCAACAGCTCCTTTGTAAAGGTGCCACCAAACCAAGTGGGATTTGTGCTATTTAGAGTTTTCCAATGGCCACAAATTCCCTTTTTGTGATGGGCCAGCCCTGTCCTTACCTCTGGATTGTTGCTGGACTTGAAGATGTCGTTGATGGGGTCACTGGAGTCCTGTTCCCAGGAGTTGTTGAGCAGCCCACAGGTTTTGATGGGCTCTTGTTTCAGAGCCTCGTATTTATAAACCACGTGCTCAGCCCCGTCCGAGGCTCCCAGGGGCTCAATGAGAAACTTCTGGCCATGGGTCTCAAAATAGCCACTAAAAAATGGGTTGGAATGTGAGGTTTAGGATCAAGGGAGCATTGATCCCAAGCATATGGACCCTCAGAATATTCCAGCAGCCTGAGGCAGTGGGCAACAATAAGGAGAAACAATTATGAAGCAGAAATGAATTAATTAGTGAGTCACTAATTAATTTGGGTGCTCACAAAGAGAAGCTGGATTGGGAATTAATTTGATTGAAATTTTGAGGGGTTTTGCTGAGAGAAGTGGTTGAAAAGTGGATTTAATTCCAGTGGGAAATTCAACGATGTATTCATGCTGATTTGAGGTGAAAAGCTGAAATATTGTAAGGAAGTAAAAGTAACTATTTTCCTCTCTTCTCCCTCTGTTCTTCTTTGGGAAACAAGTTTCCAAAGCCCAAATAAAAGATCACATAACTCCTTTGCATCCTGACTGTCTCCTGTTGGAACATTTATCCCAGAAGCTGCACCCAACCCCTCTCACCTCAGCCCTGTGCAGGTGCTGATGCTCGCCACAGACTCAGCATCTCCCTCCACGTGGCCTCCGTAGTAACAGTGATCCTGGTGGGGAAAAAAACAGGGTCAGCTTGGGGTGTCCATGGACTGCATTGCATCCAGGGGTTTCAGAAAACAAATTAAACTACCTCCAAATGACAATGAGGTGCACTACTTGAGGAAGGCTCCCATTAGGAGATGCTTAAAAGGAATTTTAAAAGTTCGTGACCATTTCCATGTTGGCTGTGGAACCATTATTTTTATCCTTCAACATACAAATTGTGACAAAAAACAACAATTCTGGGCTCTGGTCAAAGCACAGCACTGAAAAATAAGAATATTCCCACTCCCTGCTCCAAATTAAGCACACCTGCTGGGTTCTGCTCAATTAAAGTCCACACCAAATGGTTTCCTTGAGCCCACATTTCAAGGAAATGCTCTTTAATTATCCAACAATTAAACACATTCGTTTCAGTGAGATTAAAGTATTATATTAAACATGGGTAGGGGAAACAGTTTGGGGACTTAATTGGCTTAAGGATTTAAGGTTTCTGTTTCTGTGTTCAAAGAGACTTCAAAGTCACTGAGGGCTTGTGGAAAATTTAACCCACAGCATTTTCCTGAATGGAATTCTTAAGAATCTGTCTCCAAACCTTCGTTCCCTGTGCTTTTTGTTTTCTTGTGGATTTTGGTTTAATTTTATCATTTATTTGTCTTCCACCACAAAATGCCAACTTTGTTACAGGGAAAAAGACATCCACGAAGGGAAAGTGACTGGGGGAAAGAGGAGGATTTATCTCCATCCTTTGAGGATACAAGAGGAAAAAGTCCTGATCACAATGCAATATCCCCAGCGTAGGAATTCTCTGTTCAGCACAGGCAGGGCTCTTGGAGTTTGTCTTTATCCAGGTTTTTCACTGGATTCATTCAGGGAGTGGAAATAATTGGAACAGTCAGAAAAAAACAAAACAAAACAAAACAAAACAAAACAAAACAAAAAAGCCACCCCCCAAAAAAACCCAAAAAAAAACCCAAAATAATAAACCCAGAGTTATTTATACACATTTATTTCATTCAGAACCCTTCTAATTGCTCCTAACAAAGAAAATTTGCCTTTGAATTTCAGACTGTGTTGTTAAAACACATCTCATGAGCTTGGAGGAGAACTTCAGGTGGGAGCTTTGGGGAAGATCCGTGCCCAGTGAATTAAAAATTCCTTTCTGCAGCACGTCCCGTTTGCCTGCAGGTGCAGAACTGATTTGCCAGGGCTCGGAGGAGGCAGCTGGGCCCCCAGAGCGTGGCTGGAAATGTGATCCAGGAGGAAATGTGGCTTTATCAGGCTCGGATCTCCCTGGGATCAGGGCGGAAATCAAGTCACGGGGCTGGGCAGGTGGAGCAAAGTGTACACGGCAGAGTCAGGAGGTTGAAAGCTTTGGGATGGCCCTGGCTCCTGACAAAAGAATGGAATTCAACCCAGAAATTGTTCAGCACCACGGAGGTGGTGCCTTGCTGGAAGCCAAACCCCGGAGCTGATTCCCAGCAAACACAAGCAGCCAACCCCAACTTCCCTGTCCCTTCACCCCAAGCTGGATTTTGAACCTTTCCTTTCTGTCTCGTCTCTCCCATGATTTCACAGATCCATGAATCTCATGTGGACCTCAAGACTGGAAGCAAAAGGGAAAAACCCCTCCTGAATTACCTTGATGCGAGGAGTTGTGGTTATTTGTCGGCCGTCAGCAGAATAAAGAGTTTCAGAATAATCCCCAGCCAGGAGATCCCTGCAAGGAGCCAAGCAGTCATGATTCCAAGGAAATTGCTGCCATGTAGAAATGAGGTGATGACACAGCACACCGAGAATGTGGGGAATTCGAACAATTACTCAGGTTATTCTTAGTATCGGAGAAACTCGGGAAGCAAAAGCTGCAGGGAGGGGAATTCTGCTCGTTCACAATCCTCACTCAAACAAAAAGACCTTCCTAAAAGAAGAAAGCAGTTAAACTCTGCTGATTGCATTGGGATGAACTCATCTCCTGGCAGATCTGCATACAAATGTATAATTACATATTGATTTTTTTTTTTTTTGGCCCTTTTTACATCTTCCTAAAAGCAGAGATTCCCACTGGGGCAACTCTCTTCCACTGCCACAATCTCATGTCTCTTCAAAGAGCAGAATTTAGTCCAACACCATTTCTCTACACCCACTTCAAATATTTGGATTAGATTAAAACAGGGGCGAGCAGTTAATTACAGTCTATATTTAACATGAATTGATTATGGCACTACTGTATTTGCACAGCCTCTGGAAAAGCACCCATTCACCCAGACTTGTTGGAACGTGTGTTAATGTTCTGCTGGAGCCAAAATTCCAATTTCCAGGAAGATTTGGCCAATGCCAGGTTATATTTGGTTACTCCAGGTTCAAGAGAAGTAGTGCTAAGGTAAATATCTGTATGAGTTTATCTAACTATCTATAATCTAGCTATTTATCATTTATCTGTCTCTATATCTGTCTATTTATCATTTATCTATCTCTATATCTGTCTATATTATGGGAATATTTAAATATAGAGCCACAGAATGATTAAGGCTGGAAAACACCTCCAAGATCATTGAGTCTGTCCAAGGGAAGGGACCTGAAAGTTCTTCCACTTCCATGGGCTGGGAACCTTCCACTGTCCCAGGCTGCTCCAAGCTGGCCTTGGACACTTCCAGGGATCCAGGGGCAGCCCCAGCTCCTCTGGGAATTCCATGCCAGCTCCTCTCCACCCTTCCAGGGAGGAATTTCTTCCTAATCTCTAGTTTAAACCCTCTCTCACTCAGTTTTAAACCATCCCCCTTGTCCTGTCACTCCAGGCTACAATTCTATAACCCACAGACTCTTCATGTTCACAGAAAATTTGTGAAATAATAGAAAAATATTAAATATGCATCGGCTTTAACGATTTAGGAAGGAAATGGGGGAGTCGGGGTAGCAGGAGGGGAAGTCCCTCTGTCATGGCCATGATTCATCACAAGCACTTCTTCCACATTGCCAGAACAGTGACAGGATTCTTCCTCTCCCCTTTTCTTTCCTTGCCATTGAAATGCTGCATTTACCAAACCACTTCTGTTTCACGGGGCTCCAATTCCTGCGTTTTGGCACCCTGAACACCCTGCAGTGGCTCCCAAAGAGGAAAAAGGGCAGAGCTGAACTGAACCTACCGATTTTTTCGGAGCTGCAGCACCATGTCCCCTCCGTTGGCTTTGATCCCATACTTCACTATGTCGTCGTGTTTGCTCTGTAAACAGATTGAAGTGTCAGAAAATGCTCTGCTGCAGCTCCTGGCCTCACCAGCAGTGTTACTGGAATGCCAGCCGTGCTCTTGTCCTCCTCTTCTCACCAAAAACAGGGATTCTGCCCGGAGCAGGAAAAGTAGGAGGTCACTCTGTTTGAGGGGTTTTATTTAGAGGAGCAAATTTGACTTTGCAAATTCATTTCTGCCTCCATAAGCACAAATCCTGTGTGCTTAGGAAAGGGCTGAGAGGGTGTCTGGGTTCAGACACCTCCATAACACCCTCTGGAATTGCACAGACCATGGCTGCTTGTACTTATTGGTTTAATTTAATCCAAATTAAAGCATCCACAGGTTATTAAAACAATGAGTAGTATCAAACCCCACATCTTTCAGAGACACAAGATGGCCTTAGGGATTCTCTTCAACCTGAGCACACCTCACTAAACACCGCCTCACTTTTCCATGTTTTGTCTTTTGGAAAACAAGTGTTTGTCCAAATTTTCCTACCCTTGAAACCCAGGGGTGGTTTAGCTCCAGAAATCCTCCCCCATCTCCCAGAATCACCCAAGAAATGCTCTCCTTTCCTACCTCTGAGCTTGTTCCTACACTTCTCGTGTGCACCGCGTGCAGTTTCTGTGGGTAAACGATTTCATATTGCTCAGCTCCAGGGAACTTCCCTCTGCTGCTTCCTGGGGGTTGATGAAAACAAAATTGTCATTTATTAAACACCCAATCTCACGGCTGGCCAGGTGATTCTTTTGGGTTCTTGCAGCACCTTGGGCTCCCCTGCTTTGCCTCCATCCCCTGGCCCAACACCAGAGGTTTTCACATCCTGGATTTTGGACGAGTTGCCCTCCCTGGCTACTTCCAGGTGTCAAAACATTTCTTGCAATTCCCTTTGTGCTTCTTCCCCCAGCTCAGAGCCGTTCAAGTCCCAACAGGCCAGGCCAGCCCTGCCAGTGCAGCTTTTCCCTCTGCGCTTTCCAGTGACACGAATGAATGGATTTGGGTTTGTGGAATGAGCGATCTCCAAAGCTCAGCACGTGACAGACAGGCCCAGACTGCCCCTGCATAGCAAATAAACTTACACCAGGCAAGGTTTGTAGCAAGGTTCCTGCTTTGGAAGGCTTAGGCACGGAAATAATTGTGGCAGAACTCTAAGAGAGGGTGGTAATAAATAATTACAACTTTTGCCTCCTGAATTGGGTTGAAGGAGGGACAGCAGAAGGCTGGGGGAGACATTTGGGCATAGCCAGGTGAATTAATGGGAGATAGGGAAGACAATCAGGAAAATCTTGAAGGAATCCAGGGGGTTCCTTCACACCCTTTTGAGTGTTCTCTTAAGGTCTGGCGGGGCTGTGAAGAGCTGGGTAAGGATATGTAATATGATAAAAAGAATTTATTTTTGTTTTCTGCTCTGAAGCTCAACAAATGCAGAGCAAAGTCAATTTGCAGGTTGGGTAAACCCTGGAATTTATCCTGGCAGCTGGGGGCCAGGTTTTGGGAAAACAGGCTTGGGCAAGGGGTGTGGTGGTTTGCACCAAGGCAACAGCAGCTTTTAGATACCCCTGAACTCTTTAATCTCCTACAAAAGGGGATTTCATCTGAATTGGTGAATTCTTGAGGGCCTGTATTTCAAAAATGAAAACGCCTCCTAAACTGCCCAGAAAGGCAACGAAACCCCACAAAAACAAAGGAGCAGAGCGCCTCCCATGGTAATTCCTGCCCCAGGGCCAGGTTTTTCCAGGAGAGAGGCTTCCAATTACTGTAATTTTCTCTCTGGAACAGGAGGGCACATCCTCGTGCAAATTGCCGCAGTAAAACAAACTGATCCATTCTTTTATCACTGATTTATTTGATTCAGCCCTTTCCAAAAGTAATTGCAGAGCAAACCTGGTTGTATCTTGATAAAGCCGTTGGTTTAATGGTGCAGAGGGATCCTGTGTCAGCTGAGCTGCTGCACCCAGCACGTGCTGGGAGCAGCTACCAAGTGTAACTTTACTCCTGCCACTCACATCCATGGTTTATTGGCTTTTAAAGCAAATAATTATGTTTATTTCCCCAAAAAAATCTGCTGCTTTTCAGATTTCTCTTCACAGGCCTCAAGTGTGTCCAAGGGCATCCATCCCAGGAACATTTCAGGCTCTTGGAACAGAGATCCCCAATTTTATCTTTCCACATCCTTTGTGCAACTCCAGCCCAGAGAGTTCAAGTTAAGGCAAGGTTTAAAGGGAGGCTCAGGACTAAACTCATCCCTTCCCCGCAGTCTGATGCAGACAGAATTTCGAGGAAAACTGGTTTTGTTTGGAATGAATCCTTTCTTCGAGGGAGTTTCTTAATCAGTGCATTGTCTTTGCTACCTTCAGGCTTTGTCTCCAGCTTGAAGGAGGAAGGAAATTCCTTGGGCCTCATACAACAACTTGCAATAAGGAAGAAATAATTTTGTGCTGTTCCAAGGGCCTCACACGGCAAAAAAAAAAAAAAAAAAAACAAAGCATCAGGGAGGATTTTATTGACAATGAAATTGTGGTTTTGCCAAGGTAAAAAAAATAACACCTTAATTGTGTGCACATTTTCAGATATTCTGTGCAAAAAAAACCCCAAATTATAGATTTGTGCCTGAATGCTAATTATATGTTTAATTTTGGATATAAATCCTTTACGTGTTTGTACAGGCCAAGCTCTGAAAAATTCCATTTCCTGTTGGTAGGAATTAAAAGAAATTGTGGGGGAAAAAAAAAAAAGTGGGCCTGCTCAGGTGGAGTCATTTGAATATAACCTGAAGTACTATGCAGACAAATAAAGGGTGATCAGTACTTTAAATCAGGTAATGTTGCAATTGAATTAATACAGAAATCTGTAATTTTTTGGCCAAAATGCTGATAAATTGGTGTGATTGGGTGAATTGGCCTCTCACTTGCAGGGTAAGCATTGCTTTAGAGGCTCACAAAACCAACCAGTTGTGGGTCTTTAGGCAATTTATGGCCACTTTTCAAACAAGTAAATGCTGCTGTAACTAAAGAATTGCAGAGAATCGCTTTGCACAGGAAATCCCAAATATCCCTGACTCCGTTTCCCAATGGCTTGAACTTGCTGTTCCTCCCTATTGACTACCAGTTAATGATTAAAACTCCACACAGCGTTATCCACAGCAAAACTGGCAAAAACTAAAACAAAAAGTGCAGTACCTTGGTGGAGGAGATGCAGCAGAAGAGCAGAAATGAGGAGGATTTCCATGCTCAGGGGTGATGGAGGTTCCCTGGGGTGGGAATGTGGCGATCCCAGCGCGGCCCTGCCCGGAGCTGCTCTGGGCTGGGGCTGAGAGCAGGGCCGGGTTCAGTTTTATTCCTGCCCCTGCAGGAGGAAGTGTTTGCTCAAGGTGTTGCACAACAGCCAAGTCACAGAGTGTTACAGCAAGGGGTGTTCCTGCTGCTGGGTTCGTGCCCCAAACATCGGGACAGGGATCGATCGCCGCTTCGGATTGGCTTCCCTAAAAACGGGGAAAGGAAAATGATTAATGCCAATAAATCAATAAATCAATAAATCCGGAGATTGGAGCTGTCATTGAATTATAGAATGGTTGGGGTGGTCCTAATTCCATCTATTCACGATAAAAGCGGAAATAAAAGCAGTGGAATGTCAAGGAATGGGAGAGTTCCCGGGATGTTTGGGGTGAAACAGGTCAGCAGGGCTGGGGGCGAAGCTGTGCTTTAATTCTGGGTATTTCCCCCTGAATCTGCCCAGTGAATCACTGACAGAACAAACACTGAGCCGAGCCTGTGCTGCCCCGTCACCTCTGTTTGCAATGTTTGCTTCGGGTGATTCAATGGAGGAGGCAGAGCAGAGAATGATCCAGGTGAGCTCTGCCCAAAATATTCCAAAAATCTCAGCCAGAAAAGGACCCCATCGACTCAGTCAGCTGTAACAAAGCAGTGACAAAATTGCTCAAGTGTCAATACGGAGCTGCTTTAGAGAAGGTGAACTTTTCATGGGTTAAAATAGGGGTTACAGAGTACAGAGAACTGGAGTGGATCATCTGGGTAGAAATTTATATTCATGTATGGCAGTGTCAGCGATAAACATGACAAAGTAATTTATATAGTCATCATTTATGTTAATTGATAAATACATAAATATATCTGCATAGATCTACAGGGGAATTATATCCATAGGAAAATTTTACTGCCATTACTCCTCTCATATAAGCATTAGTAAATAACTATTTTTCTGGTGAAAAGTTCTGATTTTTTGAACATTTTTCAGCCAGACTTTCCAAACCTTAGATTTTTGCCCGATCTCCAGACGTTCTGAGACAGATTGGGAGCTGCAAACAGATGGGTTTGGGCATTTATTAAGTGTAGGATGGTGCTAATTGATAACAATTTTTGGCAGCTGCTTGTTTGTGACACTTCAGTCAAATATTTCAACTCATGTTGCCATCCCAGGTTAGGAAAGCAGCCTCCAGGAAAAGAATTCATGCAGGATTTGGACATCTCCCTGCCCAGGTGCTCATCTGAGTTGCTCCAAATCAGACAGGAGCTGTGTCATGAAATTTAGGTTGGTGCCTTTTAAATTCTGTGGAGATGAAAGGTGGACAATTCAGTGCTTTAAATGTTCTATGAATAAAAATAAGCTGGGCATTCTTGGACAGCATCCTTGCCTCGCAAAAAAAAAATAAATTAAGAGAAATAACTGTGAACAAATGGATTTAAAAACAAGTGGCTGCTGGCCAAGCGTTGATCTCAGCTCATTCTCTCAGCATGACGCACGTGAAAATGATGTGTGACCCCCCCCATCTCCAGAGTTAATGCTGGATGGAAGGGAGAGTTCCATCCCAACACAGGGCTGGCAGGAAGAAGGGAATGTGGTGATGAAGATCTTGGGGAGACTTGAAAGGAAATGGGATGTAATTTCCTTTAGTGACTGGAGAAGCTTTTGATGTTTCTGCCCTCGCTTCAGCGATTCTGGAATAATCTGATCCTGGCTTCTTCCCCTGGAGGTGCTCACAGAGGTGTCCCTGAGGTCTCAGCTGGCTTGGGATTTTTTGTGTCCACTAAATGACTGGGTAAGGTCCAAGTGAGCAGTTTTCATATTCCTGGTGGGGTAAAATTGGAGGGTAAATTTGTCTCAACATCCAGTAACTGAATTTCAGAGGGTTTAACCCAAGTGTTCCCTGAGCAACTAAACAAAGCAAAGGGTGAATTTCACCCCTGCACTGAGGATCTGCACAAGTCCTGCCTGGATTGAAAGTAAAAGGAGAATTGTATGGGCAGCACTTGGCAGAACTCAGGACAAATCCAGGTGTGAACCACTTCTCTGCTTCTGCCTTGTCCCAAAGTTCGTGTTGAATGAGATTTGGAAAGGTACTGAAGCACCAAACAGGGATTTTCAGGAGTGACCGAAGTCTCCTCCAACAGACCAGGTTCAGCCACCCCTGGGACAGAGCGTAGCAGCTGAGGGCCAGGATTGTTCCTGGTTCTGCTCCTGGTTCTGCTGCCCCCATCCACCCCAGCCCAACACCTCATCCTGCTCCTCTGGGATTGCACAGGCAGCCACGGCTCCATTGCACCACTGCTCAGTCCCCTGCCTTCCTCCTGCCTCCATTCCCTTCTCCCAAGCCCTCCTGCAGGTTCTTTTTCTCCAGAATACAAATAAAAGCCCTCGGTTTCCCCTCTGTGTTCCAGCCCTTCGCTCCCCTTGGCTTCCTCCATCTATTCCCAGCTGCATTCCAGTGTTCCCACAACCTGCCTCTCCCTGGAGCCCCATCCTTCCTCTCTGCTTGAAGAGTGATCCAAAACCCATTGGAATCAACAGAACACTTTCTGTGGCCTTCCAGGACCCTGAATCCGCTCTTGGATTCCTCTTTGAAACCTTTTCTTTACATAAAGCTTTCCCTTGTGCTTGCCTCTGTTGTCTCACACATTCCCAAAGTGCATAATCCTCTTTTTCCTCAACGACCAGCCCTCAATGTTTTGCTTTCTGGGGTTCTGTTGAAGGAAATGATCCAATGGTTGCTTTTGATCTGACTGTTTGGAAAAGTTCTTTCACTTCCAGCTGTTCATTACCTGCTCCTCAGCTTAAATGCAACACTGGCTCTGTTTGTACTACCAGGTTTTAATATAAAGTAAATATAATCTTTTCTCACTGAAATGATGATTCAAACTACCTTAGTAAGCACCAGCTGGGTTGTTTTTCCTGTGTATTTAATCAGGTCACAGTCTGTCATCTGAGCCTGACTAATGGAACCTCATCACAAACATTTTTCATCTCGGCAGCACTTTTTGCCACGAGAAGATCACAGACAAATTTGGTGTTACAAGCGTGTGGCTTCCTTCCTTCCCTTTTCTTTGAAATGAAAGGCCAAAAATCAGTTACTTCATCTTCCCCCTTTTTAGCTGCATTTTGTTTAATTATCCTGCCCCAGGGTGATGGGGGCTGTGCAGCTCCAACCACTGCAGGCTGCAGGGAGTTAACTGAAGGCACAGGACCTTGCCATGGATTTCTCAAGAGTCATGAACTTTTGGAAAGCCCTTAACTTGAATAAAGTGATTTTTTGAAGGTTGAATTCTCCTCAGAACACACCTGCAACCCGTTTCTGGCTGTGGCCCCTGTTGTGTAATTGTGTGCACACGTTCGAGCTGTTTAATGTTCTCCACAGCACGAGTGACAAAGCAGATCTGGGTGAATTAAGGAGCCTTTTTTTTGGTTTTTTTGTTGGTTTTTTTTTTTTTTTGCAGGTGCTGCTTCTGGTATTGTTTATCCTGGTCCTACGTGAGGGCTGGTTCCCTTTTCCCAGGGCACAGGGAATTCTGCCTGCTCTACGTGGGGTTGGGCACAATTCTCTGCTGGCTGGAATCCACCGGGGCTCTGCTGGCCACGCACGAGGGCTCCGTGCTCAGAGCTCAGAGGGGTGTGGGCAGACCCAGAATCACGGAATGGGCTGGAAGGGACTTTAAACATCATCCTGCTCTAAATCCACTTCCATGGACAGGGACACCTCCCACTGTGCCAGGCTGCTCCGTCAGGGACTTGGGCACTTCAGGGATCCAGGGGCAGCCACAGCTCCTCCGGGGATTCCATCCCAGCCCTCCCCACCCTCACAGGGAGGAATTTC
>QUSF01000094.1:1282424-1300101 GCA_003676055.1 Chloebia gouldiae | reverse complement strand
TTCCTTCCTTCCTTCCTTCCTTCCTTCCTTCCTTCCTTCCTTCCTTCCTTCTCTCAGTCTCTGCTTCCCACCTTTTTCTAATACCTCGGTGCAATAGGAAACACAGAAACTCTGATGTTCTTTGTACATAGGACAGATGCTGTCACTGTCTGAAATGAATTTGTTTTCTGAATAGTTGTAAAATAAAACTGTTTTTAGATAAAATGTGGAATGCTGCCTGTGTTGCTGAGAGAAAGATCTGCACAGAGGCCTCAGCATCCGGACATACCTATTTCAGAAAGAGGGAAGAGGGTGTAGATATAAAGGGAAGAGGATTTGAACTTGATCAATTTCACCAACAGCTACAGTAGGAGATTTGACAGATTTCCAAACCTTGAGCTGTACAAGGTCTACCCACCCCTGAATCAGCTCATTACAGTTTGGTGCCCAAGGCTTTATGCTGTTTGTTTAATAGTCAACAAGATTAATTGTTAGATTTGAGGGCTGCTAGGGGCTACCTTTCATTCTTTATTAAAAAACAGCTGTGATGACCACGATAAAAATAATAATAATAATAAAAATACAGAGACAGCAGCAGCTACTAGAAATGGGCAAGGAATTACAAGCATCAAATGCTACAGTGACATCAAGTGGTGAAACACCACCCTTCAAGCTGCAGTTTCAAAGCTAAATTTCTGGCACTTCTGACATCTCGTGGTCCATGTCAGTTGAAGTTTTAGAATCTATTTTCCATATAAATATATTACTTTTTCTACAGAAACCAATAATAAAATTGTCCCCCACTACCACTCACGAGATTAAATCAATTCTAGTGAAAGGAAAAAAAAAAAAGTTTAACACTTTATATGCTCAGTAGGTCCCATTGTTCCCGCTTGTCTTTTGTGTCTGACAGAGGTGACACAATTCAACCAGAGTAAATTTCTCTTTCAAGTAACAGTTTGAGAAGCTTCTCCTTCTATTTATTCATCAAACAATCTAGGGGTATGCATCCTCTTGAGAGAGAGAGAGAGAATAACAAAATTTCTTTGTAATTTGCATTCATATCTTGGTTACATTCATTTTAAAAAGAGCTTTTCTTCACTGAGCCTTTTCTGGAACTGTCCCCCCATGCTCCCAAATGACCAATTTTAATTAATATTATAATAGAAAATGGTTTTCAACCTGGGTAATACTTAGTGCTTCTGTGTTCTTAGGTTTATTTTATTTCAGCCACCACTTCACAGAGATAACATTTTTCAACTTATTTAGAAGTGCTACCAATATAAAATCTATACTAAAAAATAATGGTATTAAAAACCATTTGCTTGGTACTGTCATTAGATAAACCCCATTTAAATGTGTGATACTACTGTTTTTCCAAATGTTAGTACCTCCACAGCTGTTTACTTATATTAATGGCATAATCTATTCTTTAGTTTGCATTGTAGTAAATGTATGGCTTAATTAAAAAAAAAAATCTTTCTTACAGGACTTCAAATGGATTTATAACAAGACCTGAGCCACAAATTTTCACTCTTAAAAGTACAATTAAAATACACAGCTGACATTTCTCACATGCTAATGCAGAAAAGCAATTAAGACTCATTAATTTAGTGGTGAGAAGAGTTAAACACATACTTTAAAAGCCTAGCTGTTAACCTAATAAAACCAATGTAAGTATTACTTACTGATTGTAAATACACTGATATATTAATCCATTTTAAAAAGCAGAGAATTATGAAAGAATTGTCTTGATTTTTTTTTTTACCGTGTTAGGAGCACATAAACTGTGAGCTCATTGGCACAGGATTTCCACACCAAAGTCTCTGATTTATTAAATTGTGTCCTGGTAGGATTTTGTAATTTACATGCAGGTAATGGTATAAAGCCTTTTATTTTTTTCTGTGGATGTGGAAGATTATTCAGGGTAAAAATGGAGGATCAAATGTTTTCAATGACAGAGGAATTTTCCTTTAAGAAATGTCCAGCCATCCACAGAGACTGCAGGGAAAAACATTTTAAAAGTCCATGGCCGTTGTCTTTGTTTTTCACTTTTAATATGAAAATTGAGTGGGGGAAAAGATGAATGGCAGAAAAATAATACCTTCAATGTAAGTAATTATTAATCTTCCCTTCCCTTGCCTGGGGAGCAATCCCATATATCTTTTTTAGGGTAATAAGCTGTCAGACAGCAAGACCAAGGTCTGAGATCAGGCTTACAAGGCTTACCTAACAAATACGCAAGGTCTAGAAAGAATAATTTTAGCACTCTGAATTATTGATGAAAGTCAAAGCAGTGGGAGGATTTCTCTTCCTTTTTTTCCCATTTCTCTCTTGTGCTGTGCACAAGCAGACATAGTATTTTAAATGCTTGTTTTTTTCTATGGCTTTAGTGCCTGTCCATGACAGGTGATACAGTTAGAAGAGGAGTGAGAAAGAAAAGGAGAGCCTTCGAAATAATGCACTTTTAAACTATTGAGATTGTAAAGCTGAAAATGTGGAAGTAGGAAAATATCTCACTTTTCAGGGGAAGAAGACTTTTCATGGATTGCATGAATTCACATGAACAACACTCAGATCAGCATTCAACAATCTTTAAGATAAGCAACTCAATAAAATGATTTTTTTTATTTTTGGTAGAGAATAGAAAATTAACAATACAGAGATTCAGAGTTGTGTGTTTCTTCAAATGGCAAATCATTTATTTATAAAGGTCTGGGTTTTGCAGCTGGTTTTGAAGGGCTGCATAGAAACTTCCAAAGAGAAAAATGTCACTGCTTTCATTCTGGGAGAAAGAAAAAAGCAATTCTGCTTGCCCATGCTCCTGAAGATCCCATCAGAAAACAGACATGTCGTAATCCACAAGCAGAAATGCAATTTTTTTTTTCAGTCTAGCTGTATAGCTGCACTTCCTTAGATAAATTGGAGAAAAAAAGGTCTTGTGTTGGGTCTTGTCACTGCTTTTGCTGCATGACTGAATGTGAGTGTGGCCATTTCTTATTAAATGGAATGAGGCCGACTTGCAAATAGTGGGGGAAAAAGAGATCTGAAGTAATTTAGTCTGCAAGACCAATTTCAGCATCTCTGTTTGAGTCATGGTGTTGCACCTATAATTAGCAGATGTGAAATGATTTCCAGACAAGGAACTGTGGTTGCTCACTTGGTGAGGAGTCCAATTCCTGTCAAGTGCATCTAAATTCCAGGAGCTTGAGTTAATCTGGAACATCTGTTGCCTATGTACAGAAGATATGAAAGAAATTCTTACCAAAAGTTGAAAATACATGTATAGATATTTGTTTGTATGTAGACATAAAAATATACATGGGCACATTGCCTCACCAAGTCTCACAGAAAGCTTGCCATTCAAGAAATAATTAATTTTCTGGTTTGGAAATTAGTAATATTCCAGTGCAGAGAATATTCAGAGTAGATCTGATTGAAGTTTCACTGTTGTTTGATGAGTTTTGGTTAAAGACAGCATTAAGCCCTCCAGAAATTAAGAAAAATTCATTAGCAGTCTCTCCTGAGAATACACACTCTGTTTACTTTTCTATCCATGTTTGTAGACATGTAGGAAAAAGTCACCGATTAGTTGGTTAAATAATGACATTTTTATTCCTCACTTAAGGAACTTTTTTAAAGGTTGCTTTGATTATTCATTAAGTTTGGTTTTGATATTCTGCTTGGGAAAGATCAAATGAACCATAATAAATTTGTAAAATTATGGGTTGTTTTTCCTATGAGATAAAGTTCAGTATCCCAGATATTATCATTGAATTATGACATTTTGCTTTAAAATTCTAGAAAGAAGACTTATAGAGGACAGTGCAGATACTAATTTTTTATACTAAAGCTCCTATCTAGGTAACTAAAATCTCTATCTCACAGTTTCAAGCATTAACTTCAGAGTAATCTAACATATTACCCTGGAGCATTCATGTCATGGAGAGGTCATAAACCCAAAACAGAACCTTTGAATTTTATTAATGACCACTACCTGAGCTACACAGACCTCCATCACCTTGAGAAATAAACAGCTCCTCCTGACAAAGGGCAGGTGCTGTATTTTGTGAACCCAGTGTGGAAATCCCTGGTTACTTCTGAAAAAAACTTTTGCCTATATTGTCAGAAATTCCATGACAACACAACTCAGAAGCAACACTTGTAAGACCAAATAAAACACCAGCAACTTCCCTATGTTTGCCAGAGGGTGCTATCAGTCTGCTGCAAGCAGCAGTGAATGGCAGCGGGGTGGTAGCACTGAACAGTTGAAAGAAAAACCAAAATCTGGCAGAAGATTTGGACATGGGCAGCCATTATGATTGATTGGGTTGACTTCGGACATGGGCAGCCCTTATGATTATAGTCCAGTCTTTTCAGAGGTAGTGGACAAACCTGAGGGATTAATGTGTGGAGGAGACCACAACCCTTCTCTCAAATGGGTGCAGAAAACAGAAATTATGTTCACAGCTTACAAAGATCCCTGCCCTAAAGTGGTGTCGTGTCAAGTCATTCACTAAATCAAGATGCACCACAAAAAAGTGCAGGTGAGTGGTGACTGCCATTCCAGGGCCAGTTACCAAGTTGTCTGGGTGGTTCAGCGGTGAATCCAGTGGTGAATGCAGAGTTCAGACCAGCCCTTTTGTAAGTTCCAGATACCCAGGCAGGTTTAGGTGTAGCAGTTTTGCACCCATGTGAAGGTGTAAGATTTGAGTGAGCCTTAACAACCCTCAGAAGCAAGCAGAGGTTCAGTAAAGGTACCTAATTCAGTGGAAGAAAGGACTATTTGTATCAGCCTTACAGCCTTGTTGCCTTTATTTTTATCAGACAACTGGGGCTGTTTCTGCAACAAATTAATCTGTGCAGTTATTGCATGGAAGGAGTTACCCACAAAAGCAGATTCTCATTAACACTTTTGATGAAAGCCTAAATTCTGATGAATACCTAAATTTTGATGTACACCTAAATTAACACCTTGTCTGGGACAACTTAGGCACATGCTGAGAAGAATTTTGTGCAAAGATAGGAAAAAGTGAGCTTTCCCTGGAGAAATTTCTATCAAACATCAAAAATCTGCTGTACAGCCAGTTTGGTAATGTGACAAAAATGAAACTGTAAGGTATTTGTTGTCATGGATTTATGTTTTAGACTGAGCAGCAAGCCTGGAAGACACAGTAAAAGGAGACAGAGTACACCTTTGCTAATAAAACTGCTGCTCAAACCCCATTCGGTAAAGAATACCTATTGCTAAAATACTTGTTAGACTGGCCTTTGTAATATGAAGCAAAGGACCAAACCTGCTTAACACAAGAGGGAGATAATGTCTCTGCTGAGGAAGAAACATTAATATCTATCTTTTACAAAATTATGATGATGGCAAGACATTGGTAACAATCTTCCAGAAAAATAAAAGTGTATAAATAATTATCTATACTTACAACATTTAAAAAAATAGAATTTAAAACCTTAATTGACTCCAAAATGCACATATCTGGAATCATTTATGCAGTAGTTAAGAAAGGCATAGTTTTGGTTTTTTTTTAACTAGAGAAAACACATCTTGCAAAAGTGATGTGAAAATTATTGCTGTGTCACGTCCTGCTATTTGAATTCATATTTTGGTGCAAATAATGTTTCTGCAAGGATGTTGTTACTTCCCCTCTGCCTGTGTGTGTGGCATTCCAGTTCCAGAGAGGAAAACAAAATATAATTCTGCTGGAAACATCAAGGAGAAAATATATCCAGATATCCAAGAGGGATATTAGAGAAGCCTGCCACAGGGATCCGCTTGTAATCCTTCCCAGAGAGGAGCCTGGGGGTGGCTGGATCCAATCTCAGCCCCAGACTTTTCCAGCAGGTTGAGGAATTTTGTCCTGCAGGATTTAAAGATGGCAAATCAGATGTATTTACATAAAATGAATGATTTATCATGACAAAGTGGTTGGACTAAAAATTTTAATCTGAATTGTTAACTACACAGTATAAAATTGCTAGCAGTGTGTTGTGTTATATAGTGCACCAGGTCAAAGCAATTATATTAAAACCATCATATTAAAGGTGCCAAAAATAAACAGATGTTAAGTAGAGATTGATGTAACTTATCAGATAAAACTTGTGGGGAAGTTTCTCTTGACCTCAAGGAGGATCCTTGGAGTGGTGTCCCCTTCCCAAGGGAAGGAACTCCACACACACACACACTCCAAGGAGGAAAATGTCTGAAGCACCCGATGAGTGAAAGTGAACTTGGACTTTTACAGTGTAAAGTGATATAACTGCAAGTCACATGTCTCACAGCCAGCTTGGACCCCCATCTACCAAATATTTGCCTCGCTCTCCAGGTGTTCATTCAGGGCTGGTGAGCCAGACTGGCTTTTGTCACAACTCAACACCAAAAGCAGCACACAATACCCACCACTGACTGCTTGAAAAACAGGGTGTTGTTTAAGTTGTTTGTCCACATTTCAAGGCTGAGGAGCCCTGCTGCGCTGGCACAGAGCCACACAGCCCTTGAGGCTGCAGCTCCATGCCAGCTGCAGCCAGACCCCATAGATGGGGACACACTCAGAGCTGCCAGTGACAGGGGAAGGACTCAGGTGAGCAGGACTCAGCTGGGTGGATGCAGGGCATGGCTCACAAATGTGCACACCAGCCAACAGCTATCAGCTCTTTTTGCCCCCTTACCCTCCTTTTGCCCACTCTTTGTACTCCCTGGGTCATCTCCACCCTTGGCTGCTGGTGGTGGATTTCATGCTGGGCTGGGGCTGTCCTGGGAAGGTCCTGGCAGGGCCACAACAAGGTGGGTCAGTCCTCAGGAGCCTCTGGTTTGAGTTCCTGCCTGCCATTCTGCTCCTGGGTTCATGAGGGCTGTTCTGTGGGCCTTTCACTGGCTGGTGCGTGGCTCTGGGATGACACTGGGAGCAGCTGGAACATTTGGGGTAGCCCTTCTGCCTTCCTTGGGTTGTGTCACAGAAGAAGGTTTTGCAGACAGTGGGAGGCCACCCTTAGGTTGCAAGATCTACCTGGTGTCACCATTTCAAATAGGTCCTGACATGCCTTTCCTCCTTGCACCTCCTTTCTTTTTCTCTGGCTTTTTGAGCACCCTAGTCCAAAATCCACAGATAATTTTAAAAGAGCAAGAGAGATCAGCATGGAAAGAACAACAGAGCTCGTGAGAATAAAGTCTTTCACATTTATGGAGAACATCCAGCTCCTAGTGAAAGAAACCAGCCTGGCCACAGCACCTGCTGATGGCATATTGGTGCCGGCACAATCCTTTCCATGTAGAGTTATATTGTCTTGAAAGCAATCAGCAGTCTTTACATTGTGAGAAGATGCAATTTTTAAATAACTTGTCACCAAAAAATATAAAGTCTCTGTTAAGAGTGAAATCCTGACACTCAGCCAGTTAATCTGCAGTGATAATTCAAATTTTGGCAGGACTCCACCCTTACCAGCAAGCCTGCTAAAGCTGCATGACAACCAGCATGTGACAGTGGGCCTCAAAAAGGACTTCTATGTGCAAATTCAATATATTTAAGGTTCCTCTCACATATTTCATTATATATTTCAGTACATTCCTGTCTTTCAGCCTGTGACTCACTCCCACACAGTGAGTTTTTTTCAAATGTAACAAAAAATAATAAAACAAAAAACCTAATGCTCCTCCTCAGTTCAGGGTTTCAAGTGAGGCACATTTATAAAAGTGAAAATAAATAGTTCTCTGAACTCCAGCTTCAGACCCTCTATTTTCCTTTGATAATGATGAAGATTTCATAAGATTATTCCAGACTTGGTAATAAAAAAAATATTTTGTTTTTTTCCTCCCTCCTGGAGTTATAACACATCTGAACTTCTGTTTCAGAAACTCAGTATTAGCATGAGACTTGCGTCAGCCCCTAACAACTGCTTCACAGGCTTCTTAGTAGAAAATTTATAGAGGAAATATTTATTCTTACCTTCTGATCATCCTGGTTTTCATAGGCGCTCTATCAGGTTTGAATAGCAGGAACAAGTGATAATAAAGTTTAAAATGTCTTCCTTAGAAAAAACCTTTTCAATTTGTACAACCCATGTAGGAAAAGAAGAAAAGCAGCAATTTACCAGGGTGCAAAATACTGGATTTGCCACCTCAAGACAAACAGGCTTCAACAGGGTGCAAACCAGAACAATAATTCCTGATTGCTTTGTTGCACAACAGAGGACATCATCCTTAGGCTGTTCAGCTATTTAACTTCTAATTAATCTCAGAGAGATGGATATCTTTCTAACGATCTGCTGGGGTATGGGCAGGACAGGAGGAATACCAAAATTGCTTTAATATCTTCTTGGCCTTGAACTTGTTTCCTTATTAAAAAGTATATTTTAAAAAGAAAATGTCATTTTTCAGACCTGCAGAATGTAACCTAAAACTAAAACAAAGTGGAGAAAATTAGTCACTTGCAATTATGAAAGTATTGACCTGTTGGCCTGTAGAGACAAAAGTTTAGGCTTCTGTGCTTAGGATGCACTGCAGGGTTTTCATGGGCAGAGCAGTAGCAGTACACCCTGCACCTTCTGTAGTACTGAAAATCTGGGTACAGGTGGTAAATTCTATGCACCTACTGAAAGGACAAAGAAAAGACACATTTTGTCTTAAAAATCCTGATCCCTTTCACATGTTCACACACAAATTTCCTTCCTGCTGTTTTCTCAAAAATCTTGTTCCTTTTAGGTATTATGGTCTGGGAAACACCTTTCTTCCTTGTACAGTCATTACAGTGGTTCACCAGTGCCAGTCACTTTGGAGAATTCCCTCATGAGAGGGTGATGAGGACCAGAGAGGTGGTTAATATATGCATATATATATATATATATATATATATATATATATATATTTAATGCTGAATGGCATCTTCATTTACCCAGCAAAGGACACAGCCCCATACAACACTGATTGCTGTTGGTTCCTGCTGCTGTTTAATTCACAGGAGGTGCTAAACATCTGCTGGGACTGGGTCTGAAGGAATTAGGGCTCATTGCTGCAGTTTGTCCTAATTATAGGATATTTTCAGTGGAGGAAGTTAGAACTGACAGGCAGATATTTGACAAGGATATAATCTAAGCAGACATTTCTTCTCCTAAAGGTACAAAGAAACAGCACGAAGCCAACAGACAAAATTTAAGTTACGCTGCATCATTAGAGCTGAGAGGGATCCTGTCTGCTCAAGCTGCCTCCCTTGTACCACCCAGGCAGCTCCCTGCCTCAAAACTGGGCTAATTAAGAAAGAATGACTCGAAGAGAAGCTATCCCCATGTCTCCTTGCCAGTCTGTAATTTTTAGGCCTGTAATTGCTTATGCTATATTTTCTGTCTTGACTGACATGCAAAATTATTGCAGAGTTTAAGAGGTTAAAAAAAAAAAAACCCAAAGAACAAAATAACCTAGTCAGAGAGGATGGGCAGAATGTGAAGCCTCTGCAGAATACTACTTTTATTATTTATATTTTTATAATTCAGATGGTCTGAAAGACATTCCTGCCTGGCTTAACCTCTCTGGCATGGTGACAAGAACAGGATGTGATCACACGTGTCCACCATGGCATGAGGAGCATATGACATGCTGGGACTCAGGCAGCCCAGGACAGGTGTCAGCCCCTAACAACTGCAGAAAAATGTAATTCCCCCCACTGCCCCAAGCCTAGCTTTTAGTGCAGGCCCCTTCAAAAAGCTACTCTAAACGATTATTTTAATTGTTTTGGTCTCAGCCTCTGGATGGTACGAGTGAAGTTCGTATAAACCCTGGTGAAGAAGTGATTTTTCTGCACCATGTCCAGCTATTCACTTCCTTGCAAGATATTACCCTGTCAGGGGGTGGTGAAAAGGGGAAACAATCAAAAATATCACAACAGGAGATGCCAGTGGATTGCAGGGATGGTTGTTCCATTGGAAAATAGCCTGGAGGTGGCTCTGTCCTGGTGTTCTCAGCCTGGGGTTGCAGGTACAGCCACCCCAGAGGGCGATCAGGAGTGGGACCACCTGGGGATCACCTGCCAGGCTCTGGGAGAATGAGGAGAGCAAGCACAGACAGGAGGGGCAGCCTCTCCCAGCCCCTCCTGGCAGGTGGGAATTAAACCCAGGAAGACACACACTGGAACGCCAAAGCACCAAAAACTGGGCTTGGGATCAGACCTTGGGACAGGGTTGGGTGTGCACACAAGGTCTGAAAATGGAGGAATTTGGAGGAATCCTCTGTGTCTAGGGAATATCAGGGTTATAAAGGAGAGAAACAAATACCCCTTCTTGCAATCAGGCAGGTACAGAGAGGAATGAGTGCTGTGGAGGCATAAGCCTCCATCCCTCCCTGTCTCACCTTGCTCGAGAGAGGGTGTGTGCAGAAAAAGGCCTTTGCAGAGATGCTGAGCACTCTGTGTCATCCTCTCTGAGTGAATGGATGCAAACAACGGGAGAAGAAGTCACCACCACCACTTCAAAATCTACTATTTCACCCAAAACAGTAATCTGGGACAGTTAGGTATGAGACTCTTTCAGTGTGAGACACCTAATAATTTTTTTTTAATTTTTTTTTTTTAATCATAGGTAAGAGAAGGGTAGAAATGCTTGTTGCAAAAGAAACAGGGAGAATCCAGTTCTGTCTCCATGGATTTCACTATGGCTGGGACTTCCCATCATTGCTGTCCCGTTTCCTGAGGGTGCCTGGATGATGTTTCCTCTTCCTGATAGGGAAAAGGAGCCAGACACTGGAAGGATATTCCAATAAAATTGCTAATTATAAATTTCTAGCCCTCAATCAAATTTTGACCTTTACTAGAGTCTTACATATAATGAATTGGAAAATATCAAAGCAGTACTCCATAAAAAAAAGGTGATGGATGACATTTCTTAATGAATGGGAAGGAGGACAGAAAACAAAATGTATTGCTCCATTTCAGCAGATTCAGGGGCTACACACAGGGTGAAAAATAAAACTGAGGTGCTGAAAAAAGGAAGGAAAGGGGGGACTGAAGAGAAGGAAAACAGATTTCTACCAAAATATGTTTCCGCTCTACATTTAATATCCAATCTTATTTCTACTAGCATAGCATTCTTTAGTAACACTTTCCCCCATGAATCACGACAACCAGTTTTTCTTTTTCAGGCATTCTTTTTACTCATGATTATACATCAACATTTCTTTTGCCCTGTCAATCCTATGAAAGACAGCACATACTCAAAAAGTAACAGGAAAGGCAAGCTTATTTTATGTCTTATGTAATGAAAATCAGCCTACATATGTGCAGGTGTGCATATTTGGAGTGTGTGTGCACACACACAGAGGCAGGGATGCCTGTCCCACCAGCTCTCCCTGGACTGGATGGTCCTGGTCCAGCATCTGAGCTGTTCTTTTCCATTATGTTGTGCATCAGAAATGATCCCTTGTCGCCTGCCAGACTCTTCCAGCTGAAAAATCACTTTTACATATGTTACTCCCATTTCAAATATGCAGGCAATGTGTTCTGCTGTGCAGATCCTAGATTATTTTTCTGCTGTTTTGTTTTTATTTTGTTTCAGTGCAAGCCTTCAGAGAGTAGAACACACATTTCAACCCTCTGTGTGGGTGTACTTCACTTATGGCAATATAAGAGAAAAAAAGTCGACTCCATTTCCTTTGAAACATGATTTTTTAAATAGGGTTTTGCAGAGGGGACAGTAGGAGCCTCTGCCTGCTTGGAGTCAATCAATGGACTGTGTCTCTCTTGAAGGTGATGCCTAAAGATTTTTGGGTTTTTATATATTTTCTGATATATTTGTAGCTTTGTAGAACTTCAATACATGGTTATGTGGCTCCTGGTATGTTTTTCTATCCTTTCTCTTAGATTTTAGAATAATAAGGTAACTTTCTAACACATTCCTGAAATACTGTTTAGCCTTGTTTTCAAGTAGACCACCTACAAGGATACATAATAAGAAGTGGGGCAAAGAAGTTTTGGACCAACTCCAATAGGGCAGGTTTTTTTGGAAAAGTTACCTAACCAACTTCTCTTCTAATAATTTGTTACACCTACAAAAATTGTAGAAATCTTACCATTTTAATGAAATAGTAAGATGTAGAAATGTAGAAATATTCGCATTTTAATACTGTTGCAAATGTTTTTTGTCTTTTGATACCAGGCCACAAAAGCACACATTTAGGTGTATTTGGCACCTCCAGCTCCCTTGGGGAACTCTCAGGAATATCCATTTATGTTATTATATGATATTTCTGTCTGTCCACATGTCACAAACAGATCCCTGTTACTATATTTTTTGTCATGATGCCTATAAACATTCTGTAGTAAGTGCATTTATCCAGTAGCTGCTTTGCTGTCACCTCAATAACCTGCACTGTTCGTGGATCTGGATCATGAAAATACTGGTTGAACTCAGCCAGATCTATAAGATTGAATTGGTAAACCACTTTATTAGTGAATTTCTGCCTTTGAAAGCTCTCAGTGGATATGACCAGGCTCTCTGCATCAAGTTGTTTATAATCAGAAATTAAGCCTAGCTATACCCAGCCCCTCTGATCCCTGAGGACCAGATGGAAAGCAAGGGGAATTATTTTCTGCCAAATTTCTGTGCCCTTGACACAACAGCTGCTTAGGATACTTGAAGGTGTAAGGTTTTTTATCAGTTGTGACTTTTTATCTGGTAAGAAGGCATTGAAAAGAAACACACAGCAAAGTCAGACTGTCCAAAGGCTTTCTCCATCTTTCCCTCCCTCTTCCATGCCCACAGAAGTTAAAATACATAATAATAAATTCTGTACCTTCTGCCAAAGGGATTATATGCTGTATATCTGAACTAAAGAAGGAAAAAAAAACCTTCTTCCCCTCAAAAAACAGAAGTTGTTTCTTCCCTAAAGGAGAATCTTCTCTCTCCGTAACTATGCACAAATGTCCTTTTGAATTTTTGGTGTCAGTACTCCTTATGACCCATCACAAAAACCAGTTCACAGTCTGAGTTGTTATATACAGTAGATATAGCAAAATTTTGTGTTGTTTAAACATGTTTTCTTGTTTCTTTTCTGCCTTTCAGTTTTAAGACCACTGGAGTGTCCTGGAAAGGAATGCTGTCCTCTCTCAGCCTTTTACCACTGTTCTTACATGTAAAAGAAAGAAGAAACTTTAAGGTAGAGAAGAAGCTGAAGGTTAAGTGAGGATTTATTCTAAATCAGCATCCCGCCTGGGAGGACAGTGAAATATGTGATAAGGTATTGAGTTGAACATTATGTCACATGCAGTTTTGCCTTGGAAAATGTTAGCTCACTCTCAAGGAAAATTCCTAGAGATTCTTCTCTAGGCCACAGTGATATTAAAGAAGATAATAATTTAATTTAAACCCAGTGCTTCCTTCAAAATTCTTTGAAGTCAGTTGGACAATTTCCCCTGACCACAGGATAAAGTCCTTCATTGGATCTTGATTTTCACCAAGCTGCTGTAGAATTTGACATTATAAGGAGATACAATTTGACATTACAAGGAGATAGATAAACTTTTTAAAAAAATTACTTTGTGTGTATATGCTATTTTAAAATTACTGAATAAATTTCAGTGGGGATGAAAAGGAGAAATTTGCAGATACTCATTCAATAAAATTCAAACTTTTCTTCAACTAACTTAATGCAGTAGCAGATAAATTATTACAATTGAAGGTTTATGGTAAATACAATGCTACTATGTAAAGGGATGGTTATTTAAGAAACAGATGGCCATAGGTCTTGTTTGTTACCTTAAGCATCTGATTTCAGTACTTTGTAGAAAACACGTGTCTTCATTCTTTTGAAAGTTTGTCCACAAAGAGTCCAGGCTTGATCTCAAAAAATACAATTTAATCCAATGACAGAGAAAATCAACCAAACCCTCCCACCCTCTCCCCACCCCCTACCCACCCCGTGTTTGGATGTGGTTACTAAAACTAATTTCTTTTTCATTTTGGGAAAGCAAATGTTGTGCTGTTTCAGCACACTGGTGCCATAAATAACTTTTAAGAATAAATCTTGCCAGATTTTTTTTACAGTTTTTTAATCCACACATTCAGGGATTTAAAGCCAGAGAGAGCATAACTCATCCAGAATAAAGCCTGGGGAATTCTGTGCAGCTCCTATTACACTGAGTCCAAGAGCTCATGCTGTGTCCTTAAGCCTTCCTCTGGGACAGCATCCTGATTTTTCTGGATGACTCCAGGAGATGGAGCACATGCCCATTTCATCATCAGTTCATCCTCTGATTAATCCTCTGCTGTGCTTAATACATGTATCTTATTTTTAATTTTAATATGTGTGTGCGCCTTAAATTGGCAGCTCTCAGTTTTCATCCTCTGGAAGGAAATACATCCCCCAAAATGCATGTGGTTTTAGAAAGAGATGACCATGCTCTCTGCAGAACCACCAATAAATCACAGTTCCAAAAACCAGGAAGGTTTTTAAGGAGTGGCAAGTGATTCATTTGTCTCTGCATTACTTTATGCGGCTGATCCTTCATCTAAAATCATGGTCAGGTCCAAACATTGTCTTTCTCAACTCTAGGATTCAGAATGCTGGAAAAGAGCTTTTATTCCCCTATTATTCCTATATTATTTACAGTAAGGTTGTGTACTGGAGCGAAGAGTCTCTGCTTCACAAAGCGTTTGTTTCATGTGAACAAAAATTTTGTGATTAAAATGAATAATGCTGATAGAGTGCAAGAACACAAGAATTTGAATTTCCTACTGAACAGAAGGGAAAAAAATTACGAAAAATCAAATAAAAACCCAAAACCCCTCAAACAAACCATCAAAAAACCCAAAAATCAAATCAACAAACAAACAAAAAACCAAACCAAACAACAACAACAACAATAAAAACCAAGAAAAAACAAACAAACAAAAAAAGCAAAAACACCAAAAACAGAACAAACCAAATCAAAACAAAAAAAAACCCCACAAAACAACCAAACCCAAACCCAGCCCCCACAAAAAAACCCTATGATTTTGTCCACGAGGGTCACAGAAAAACTCTCAAAATTAATTTCCTTCCTTGAATCACTAGTTCTCCTTGCATATAATTACTTGTCAGGAAAGGACCCCTGTGAGTACGCTGTGGAGGAAAGAAACGGAGCAAGCCGAGCATGAGCAGTGAGTTTTTTGGTGCAGGGATTTGTGATCCCACTAGAGAGAGCTCATGTACCGTGGTTTTTTTTCTCACAGCACACAACTGTTGCAGCACAGTCCTGTCTTTCCCCTTCCTCTCACCACCCCTCAGAATTATAAGGCCTGAAACATGTGCATATAATATTTAAAAAAAATGCAGAATGCAGCAGGAAAGAGTTGGCGGGGCTTTGCCCACACCTTTCTGCTCATAATCAGGTTTTTTCACTTCCTTTCTGAGGTGTAAGATTGGATTAAAAAAACCAAACTGAAGCAGAAGGCTGGGTCTGGTGCATATATAGTTTTTTTTTGTTTTTCCCCCATAGATTATGAAGTACATCCCCACTCTCCCTGTTCCTTGCTAATATTGGAAAACAATCTTTCTGCATCTTGGTTTCTTATCTATAAAATTGGGATAATGACACTTTTTTGCATGTGCCTTCACTATTTGGTTGGCACAGCCTTCAAAGCAGGGGCCAGATGTGCCCTCAGTTTAAATTGCAGCCCCTTGTTTTTACTGTGTTCTGAACAAGACATTACCTGAAGCATATCCCCAGCACAAAAGCACAAAAAGGAAATAAAAATTATAGTTTGGGGAAGATATTTGTATTTTGTTTTGAAGTTAGGTATGAGGGGAGAGAAAGGGGTCATTTTCCAAGCCTGAAAAGTAGTTTTGCATTGAAGTACACTTTCCAGCTGGGAGTTGATATTGATAGTTCTACCACAAGTGCTTCCACAGCAAACTGCTATTCCCTAAACAGCTGCAAGGATCCTCAAAACCTCCAGAGAATGCTGTGACCAAATTACAGTGAAAAATCCAGCACACAAATCCACAAATCCACAAGACCTGCACCACAAGCAGGTCTTCCCCCTTCCCACATGAATTCCTATCTCTCTTTCCTTCCCCTGCTGCAAGTCCTAGAGTCAGCAACCTCCTCACTGAAACAAGCTAAAGAAACCTGAGAAATCCCTGCAATTATTAATCAAATGTCAAATTAAACGTTGCTTTCAGTGAAGAGAAAAGGAAAAGAACCAGTGTGAATCTAGAGAAATTATTCTTCTGCCAAAGTGGAATATTACGTATTTGGAATATGACATACTCCTTCTGATTTTTTGATGTGGAAAATATGGAGCCTTCCAGTGCCTTTTTTAACACTTCATCGTGGCTTCCTTACATCAAACCTAGAGGCACTATCATAGTTCTAGATTGTAAAGCCTCATAGTAAACCCTACCATAATTCTGGATAGTAAAGCCTCATTTAAGCCATCTGCCATCAATTATTACCAGCGCTTAATAAATGGCTGTAGGTTCTTCATCTTGTTTCCCAAATGTTTCTTATAATATATTTTTCCTTCCAAGGACAGGCATTTCAACATCAGATAAGGGTGACAGCCCACCTTAGCACAATTATCTGTAAGAATCCTTGCTCGGATTTACAGGTGCTGCTCTACATTTCCTTTGCTCCTTTTCTTTATCACACTGTTTTTGTGGTCTTGAGCTCTGAGCTTCAAGTGCAGAAGGGGAGGAAGGAGGATGGGAAACATCTTTTTTAAGGCCTCATCAATATACTTCAAAAGAAATGCCTTCTTTTAACATAAAAATATGGTGTCCAGCATCTAAAATACAAAACATCTCCTCAAAAGAAAAAGCAAACAGAGAAAACAAATTCCCAAACATTTACAGATAGAAGCAAAGCATTCTGTAGGTATCCGGTAAAAAGAAGAAAGTAGGAAGGGGCAACAGGAAGGACTGAAGGGTTTGCATATGTTGTTTTATTGTGTTTGGGAGGTGCTTCTGTTAAAAATAAAAGGAAGGGGCATTCCTCAAAGTTGAAAAGTGGTAATGGCTTGCAGTAGTAATGGAACACAGAAGTCTGGCTCACAGATCCAAGACTATAAGTGGGCCTGTTCCCATCACATCTCAGGGAACAGCTTTCACCTTGTGTTCAAAAAAGTGAAGCCAAGAGGCAGAAAGCTTTTCCTTGCAGGTCTCCTATTAGTGGAAGGAAAAGTCTGTTTTAAAATTCAGCTTTACCAGTGGATGGAGACATGGAAGTCTGCTTTAGAGTGACTTTCACCTGTCTGAAAATATTATATATTTCTTAATGTCTCATGTGATCTGAGAGGGGAGTTCCCATAACACCAAGCCCTGTAAAAGCTGTTCTGGGCAGCAGAGTGGCTGAGGAGGAAGAGGAGCACTCTGGGAAGGGCACAGAGGGGATGTAGCTCACACCATGGGGGCAACACTGCCTTGATCTTTATTGCCCTGCAGGACTGCTGACATTGACCCAGAGGCAGACCATACTCCCCTGCTAGTAAGTCCTGTTCTGGGGGGAAGAAAAATCCATCTGACCATGCAGGTATCTCGGGATCAGGGGAAAAAAGACCACTGTAAATTTGTTACTGGTGTTTCAGTTACTTGGTACCAGATATTACTCCAACTTGTTGTTGGGCTTGTTTTCCCTTTAAGAAAGAATTTTAACAATATTTTGACAATTTCCCTTGGGTCCTCCCTTTCCCTTTCCCTTTCCCTTTCCCTTTCCCTTTCCCTTTCCCT
>QUSF01000094.1:1250662-1262697 GCA_003676055.1 Chloebia gouldiae | reverse complement strand
GAAGGAAGGAAGGAAGGAAGGAAGGAAGGAAGGAAGGAAGGAAGGAACCATTAACCCAGCACTGAACCATGGCAGATGACCATGGATACTTGCAAAATTCAAGGACCTTTATGGTGCTGTCCATTGTGAGAAAGGAATGACAAATCCATCTCTCTGAAACACTCCAGAATTATGGATGTATTCTTATATAAAGTGTCTCTACAGATGTAGTCTGGGAAGGGTTTCCAAAAGAAGCTGAAAATCAACTGAGTGCCAAATCCATTCTCCCCAGTGAGGACACAGCTCTGTTGTTGTATTTCAGACCCAACTGGTTGTGATCAATTTCTACTCCTCCCCACAGCAGTCCAATTTAGTTTTTAATGATATTTCATGAATTCAAGATGAGGGATCCTCTTTTCCAAGTCAAAGCTTAAATCTCTACTAACATGATTATTATGGCATTACAATGGTTTAGAACCCACTTTTGCATCATATGTACTCTCACTCTTACACTACGAACTACTACTTTTGGCTTTAATGTCAGATTAATTTCTAATCTGTGAGTACCTTTGTGGATGTGGATATGTGCTGTGTGCACATACACATTTAAAAACCATTTTTTTGGGAAGATGACTCGGCAGATCACTCACTTTCTCGGTACTGGGTTACGGTTTTGTTCTAGAATCAAACCCTCCTAGTTCTTGGGAAGCAGCAGTGAGGAAATGGTTCTGTTCAGGCAGGCTGACTCAGAGCCTGCACTTTTTTTTTTTTTTTGTTCTAATAGAATCTAAATTACAGTGAATCAGAGGAGTTAAGTAGAATGAGAGAAAGGGCGTGCTGTAAAGACTTGAGTCAGTCACATACTGCAGTCACTGTGGCTTACCTTGAGCTGATAATACTTTACAACACATTAAAGGGAATACTTTAAAACACATTAAAGGGAAGTTATTTTGCACTTTGATGACAATGCAATACATATTTTCCATTATCTAGCTACTGCCCATGCAATAGACTGTGGAGTAGATGATGAAAAGCCCATGCTTCTCAAAAAAATGTGTTTACTTGGGTAAAAAACTGTGTTCTTGCAATACATGTGGGCTTATTTATTGTTAGTAATTCTAAGGATGCCAGTCAAGGTCACAAGGTTCAGTTACTCATGTGCAAATGCATCTGGAATGACACATCCTCTGTCCAACCACTTCCTGTGAAATCAGATGTGAGCAATACTGAGGAGCATGTCAGAGATGGGAAGAGATGAAATTACTCTCCCCAGGGCATACAGTTGCCTGCCACTCTCCTTAACACTAGTCTGTTATACAGCATATGAAAAGGGAGTTTAACCCCACGGTGGTTAAACCCCTCTTGATACAAAGGCATCTGCCTGGACATTGCACATTCTGTGCCTGGATTAGCCACCTTGATTCTTTAAATTTTGTTTTCAAAGGTTTACCTTCGCTGGATTCACATAAAATTGGTGCCTCTTCATCATTTCCAGAGCAATGCTCTTGTAGGTGCATTTTGTGGCATACAGAGAGTCTGGGAGGGCTCTGCCTGCTCCATGTGGCTCCATGTGGCTCCTGAAATCCACCTTGAATTCTGAGTCACAGTGAATGTGTGTTTCTCCCTTAATCATGCCCATTTGTGGGTCAGAGGAATCCTGGGCTGAATGCTATGCAAAAATTGTTGGTGTTTTGTATTTTTCCGGTGGAGTCACATCTACGTTTACAGCTCATTCCTTAAGACCTACCTAGGACATAAATAAATTTTCAAAATCTATTCTGAAAGAGTGTTGAGAACACCGAATTGATAATTTTTATGTTAAACATGCAACATTTTCTTCTGGTGCTGCCCAGACCCTGTTTTTACTTTTACAGAACAAAACTTCCCTCTGAATTGCTAAATAAAATTCTGTTTTTGCTGTGGCAAACTTCTTTTATTTTCATGCACCAAGGCAAATCCTACATTAGGCCAAATGACCCAATGTTGTTTGGGAAAATGTCTAACTGCTAAGGGCACTAATTTTGAAAGTTCTTCTGATTAAAACTGATTAGGAAGCAAATCTCAGGATGAAAGGAGGCTTTTATGAACTTTTCTTTGAGAGGACATTAATCCCTGATAAGACATGATGTGATACAGAGACTATTACTGTTTTGACCTCTGGTTACTCTTCTGAAATAATTCAAGGGATGGGTTTGTCAACATTAATCCATAATCTTTAATTACAGGCAGAGTTCAAATTGATTTTACTGTGCTCATCCTCACTTTCCCTTCTCTAAAAGCCCAGGGGCCAAAAAAGGAAAAAACATTTGTGTGGCATTAGTAGAACTTGCCATGAGTGACAATTTCACTTTTTTTCCAAGTCATACATCAAAGCAAACTCGACAATCTGCCAAAACCTAGTCCTTAGCAAACCACTGGTGATGCTGCTATAGAGGGGGGAAAGACCAGTGGTGAAAATCCCAAGTCCAAACAGAACCTTTCCCCATCATGAAGGAAGCAATGGACAAATTATTCTCTCAGGAATTTAACATCTGATCTGGATACTTCCTTTCCAGACCATTTATTCCATCCATGCACAGATGGGCAGATGCCTCAGCCCATTTCATGAGCTCTTCTCTGCCTCTGTGCAGGACACAGGACCATCTTCATTGTTTATTTATACATATTTCCTGTTTTCTCGGTTTGCCATGCTTTTTTTTCCTCTGTATTTTTGCCTTTAGCGGTGTCATAATCCCAACTCTTCATTTGAACTGTATCTCTTTATCTAGTAACACAATTTGCTCTGGTTATAAATTTCATCATAGAAGGTGTTGTTTTTATTCTACTAGTCTTCCAGCTGAACCAGTCTGGGGTCAGCACAAAGCAAGAACAACACCAGAATATAGTAGGTTTTTGTGTGAATTTTATAATAATTTGCAGAGATAAGGCTTAAGATATCACTTTTTGTATATAAATTTGATACAGGCATAATGGACCCAGGTAGAAATGAAAAAGAAGACACTCTGGGTTTTTACATATAAGTTATCTTTCATATGTTCTCTCATTTCCCTTGCCTGTGGGCAAAAAGGTGAGAGGAGCTGTAATTGGGTTAATCCTCTGTATTGTGCTAACAGACATAGGAAAACACATCCTGCTTCAAGATATCTAAATAAACTCTATTTACAATGTTCTGACTCTGCAACCAGATTTTTTAAAACTTGAAACCTCTTTGGGGATAATGCTATCAAAATAGCTCATCCACCTCTCAAAAGGGATAAATTCCTGCTGATCTGCTGCTAATCTGAGTTTTGCTTGCACCTTTCCATGATTTATTTAGTATTGGGACTTGCCCTTTTTAAGTCACCTTCTCCTCACTTCATATTTTCATCCTTTCAGTGGTATTTTGTGTCTTACAGACACTTTATACACTTTGAGAATAACTCACTGTGAAGTCTTCCCCCCCTAAATGTATTGCTACAGCTAATTTTGATCCAGAGCCCATTGAGATTAAAGTTCCTCTTTGCAGATGCCTTGTTTCCTTGCTCTCCTCACTGCCAGATTCTCTTGACTCTGAATTTATTCCAGATTTGCCTTCTAATAGGCAAACACTCCTCTCCCATGAATCATCTTCCTTCATTGCACTTTTACTTTTCTTCTAAAACCCTGTATAAACATTTCCTTCACAAGTTATTCGAGAACTGTTAAACCAAGCCTCCATAACATTGAATGTTTCCTCCATAGAAATGTCATTAATTCTTGAGCCGATTGCTGATTTTTTTTTCCCTGGGGAAAAAAAAAAAACCACAAATAAACGCCCCCCCCCCAAAAACAACAACAACAACAACAAAAAAACCATTGGAACTGATCTCTTAAAAATTTGATCATGGTGCTTCAGAACTGCAAAATCAGAACATGCAGATGTTGGATTTTCTCCCAGTCTTGCACTCTGATTAAATTATTGCACATAGAAATCCAGTTTTTTATTTCTCTCCAGTGAATTGAGAAGTTACCTCTCTTCCAAAAACAAATTGTGGTGTGAGCTATGATAAATATTGAACTTTTATACAAAAAGACAGACTGAGGATGCTAAACATGATATTATTATTATTACACATGAAATTGTGTGAACACAATTGGCTTATTACACAAATCCAGAGTTCTTTCAGAAGAATTTATACTGAAATCTAAATTTCAGCAAAATTCCTTGTGTATATGCAAACTTGTGTTTAGAATCTGGTTCCAGCCAATTCCCAGTGTTGCATCCTATTTAGTAATTTGAGCTTTTCTTCAAAGTTGATGGAATAGGAGCAATGCCTTAGATTTTGGATGCAACATTTCAAGTTTTTCCTCTGCTTCAGATCCATTTTAGCACTGTACTTTTGTTTTTATATACTTTCTGTACAAAACCAATTTTCTTTCCTGAGGCTTAGGCTGACCAGTAATGTTTATCTGCAAAACCAGTTTAGCCTGTTTGGAGGACTGAAGGTTTGGGTGCACTTTTGACAGTGCTCAGAGTCCTACAAGCTCTTGTGAGGGCTTAGATCTCCAATTTTAATGCCATTTACAAGTCTGGAGATCTTTGTAAGGTCTCTCTAGGTTCTGATAACTTCAGGACAGCTCTGATATCTTCCTGGTTCAAATTCTTATTTCTCTGTGCCAATAAGAGCATCTTGGCCAGAAAAATAAAAATCCTTCATTCTGCACTATTTTTAAGGACACTGTTTTTGTTCACTTGTAGTTGACTTCATCTTTCCTTAGATATTTTGGCTTCCATTGCTGACTTTACTGGAAACAGATTCCAGCCAGCTGATTCAGAGATGGGATGATTACAGCTTTAAGGGAAGACACATGATCCATTTCTTCTTTCTGAGAAAAACTCTCACTGCAATCCCTAAATTACGTGGTGATGTTTTCGTTGGATTCACAGCTCTTGGTACTCTAAATTCAGGCCCTCTTTGAATGCAAGTTAATGTGCTGAAAAGCTAATTCTGAAAACCTAACCATGGCATTTCAGGGGAGCCACTTTGTTATGATGCACTAAACAGTTACCAGTTGTTGTTTTGCACTGGGTCATTGGGAATTTGCACTGAGTCATTTTTATATTGCACTATTCCTACTTATTCTGTGGGTTTTGTTCTGACAGATTTCCTACATTTCCGTATGATTTATTAGATTTTATGAGTACTCCAACCTTCAGATATATCTCTCAACTCTATTCCTAGGAGATGAATCTCTGGTTTGAATCTCCCAAAACTGTTTGAATACCATCAGTCTTGTGATTAATACTCATTCTGGCATGGGATTTTTTGACTCCTGCATCCATCATTTCTTAAATCAGCCCCATTTTCATGCATGCTGACCTGGTGCAACCTTTCTAGGTCATCTTTCACTGTTGCCTGCTGTGGTGCCAACCATAGCTAACAGGTATGAAGAGGAAAGGAGCATCTTCCTATTGTATGACCTGTTTTCTTTTCTCCAATAGCCTGACTTAATTGTGTGCCACGTTTGTCCTTTTACCTCTTTTATGATTAACAGGGGTAAGTCCTGGCTTGAGCTTGTGCCTGTAGGGCCCCTAGCAATTATCATCAGGCACCCACAAGTCTTGCCAACTTCGCAAAAGTGTACATTACACAAATCTCAAGCACCCAAAGAATCTCTTCTCTTTCCTTCCTTGTTTCCTCTTTAATTTTTTGGGGGGGTAGCAATTCAGTTACCATTGTCTATTTCTCAAAAGAAACCCATTTTTCACATCCCACATCTACTACTCTACAAGTAAACATTGTTAAGCAGAAGGCACAGAAAAGCCATGGAGCTGACATTCCAGAATGATTTCTAGTCTCATTTTTTCTGTACTCCCTTTCATAACAATTTTATCTAAGCACTGTATTTTCCCAAGTGCTTCTGGGCTATTTTGCTTGCTTAGTCTCCTCCAGAAGATAAAATCTCTCTTCTTCAAGATTTCTGGTACTAGAACATCTATGCGGAATCCACTTAAATTTTCCACATTCATTGAGAAGACATTCTGCTGGACTTGAAGAAATCTGAGATGTTTTGGTGAAATTACCTATGATTAAGTCATAGACCTCTGAAGAACTTCCTCTGAACATGTAAGTAAAATTCAATTTTCATGCTCATTTCCTCAAGTGCAGTGTGCTGTAAAACAGCATTTTTCACATGGTTTTGACTTGCAGACACAGTGACTTGAGAAAAAACTCTGCTCCCCAGACCCACAACTGGAGAACAAAGTTTAAAAATTTCTTGATAAAAGGTTTAATGATCCAAAATTTAGGTGTCAAAGTACCTGATCTCTTATGCGTCAGCTTCATGACAGGAGTACAGAGGACTATGTGAGTTATCCAGTCTTCCTATAAACTGTTTGGGAGAGGTATTGGCTTCTAAAGGAGGAAACAAAATCATGGGCAAAAATAAATTGTGACATCAGCTGTGGAAACTAGGGGTCTGTCTGAGACCTTACCATTCCCAGTCATCAGTGTTTTACTTACAGATTTTTTTACTCAGTTTTACCCACCTCTTGTCTCTATTGCAATCCCCCACAACACTGAAAAATCAAGTTCAGAACAGTCTCTTTTCTAGTGTATGTCTCCTTGCTTCCTTTCAAACTTCAGCAGCTATTAGAAAATGGAATGAAAACATTGGTTAAGTTGGAAAAGACCTTTAAGATCAGTGAAGCCAACCATTAACCCAGCCCAGCACTAAACCATGGCCCCAGGTGCCACATCCACATCTTCTAAATCCCTTCAGGTATGGTCAATAATCTGCTTCCCTGAGCAGCCTCTTTCAATGTTTGACCACCATTTCAGAGAAGAAATTTTTGTTAATATCCAATCTACATCTACTCTAGCACAACTTGAGGCCATTTCCCCTTGTCCTGTGATTTCAAGGATAATCAGAAGCAGCCTAAAATAAAAATCTTGAGAGTAAAATAAGGGGAAAATACTATCTATTTGCCAACCCTTAGCAAAATGACATTCACTTCAACAGAGGTGACAGTTAAAGTAAACTAAGTGTACTTCTAAAGTCTGTGTTGCTCTGTCCATCACTCATCAGCATTGCTTATTTGTATGATTACCATTATTCAAATAATCAAAATGTTCCATGAACTAGGACTTCTTGGAAAACCTCTTCTAGGAAATTAGGTGTTTATTCCTAACTGCACAGGGTATATTTGTAACCTGGAATAAAAAAACTGTCCTGAGGATTTCAGAGATTCTGTGCATCTTCTGGCACAGGATTTAATCTACTCTAAACTGATCACACCCAAAACTGAAGGAGATTAGGTAATGGCAGAATCTAATAGTCTAAACTGTTGTATACATCCTGTGCAATTTTGCTGAACTCACCTGACTGCACAAAGTATGGCAGAGGCAGAATTTATCCTGACAGCCCTTAACTCAAACACAGTCTTCAAAGTAAGTTTTGGAGTTTGATGCCCAGGTCAAGTTTTGTTTTATGTACATTTTAGCATTCATCATTCTCTGTTCGCCTCTGGGACAAAGAGTTTTGGAGATGGGTGTTCAGGCATGGTCCAGGAAAGGAAGGATCTCAACATTCAGTATTTCAATGGGAAAAAAAAAAAAAGAAAAAGTGCAAAAAGTTAATCTTTATAGCAGTTGTGTAGTTTGAAAGACGTAGATTTTCTAGCCCTGGCATTCTTCCTGTACAACTTGTCAAACCAGGTTACATATGAAATGTGCCTGCAGCCAAAAATGTGAGAACTCAGTGTGACGATGTGCAGAGGCTTGTTTGATTTGGGGTGATTTTCAATTTTCATCAAAGAAATTACATTATCTTCTTTCATGGGTAATATTTCCAAGGCTCATTATTATTCCCTTGTTTGCTTTGGTTACTGGGGCTCATTGGAGGAAACATTTAATTTAGTTTCTTCATTATGAGACACTTTTATCAAGGTGCAGTGTTGTGCTTTGTTCTTTAGACTTCTGATCCATAAAAAGCTCCCTGGCTTTGCCATGTTTATTGACACCCAAGGGAATCTGCATTGCATAACGTGTTAGACTTGATTTGTTTGTTTTTCCTTCCCAATTGTCTCTATTTTTCTAGGGAAATATTCTCCAAAATGATGGGTTTTTTTCAGACAGAACAACAAAAGCTAATGTTTGAAATATTACTGATTTCACAGTATGAAGAAATTTATTTCATGTGAAACATCCACACAAGAGATAAATAATAATTTTACTCTGTTTCTGCTTAGAGGTGGTAGCATACAGATCAAGGTTTGCAATTTCGTTAAACATGCCCACTCAACAGGCTGTGATTGTCCAAGCACACTTCTAATTAATTTTAAATAGAAGGAACTATCATAGGTTTTCTATTTGAATGAGGATTCTGTTTGCCAGCCAAAGTAGTTGCAGCAGCTTAAGTGTGATTTTAGTGAACCTGTTGTTTTTTATGCAGTATATTATTTTTATCTTTCACTAGTTCACGGCTACAAAGAGATACTTGTACCAAAGAGAGAAAAAAATCCAGAGGTCCATGCCATGACAGGTTTTTGGAGTTTCTGTGTGTGAAAAAAACCAGCTCTGCATAGACTGTTTTACATTTTTATTTAAGTTCTTGATTTCCAGCTAGTGGAAAGTTGTTACAGCTTGTCAGGTGAGAAAGTAATGAATAAATATTGCGCATTAATTAAATAAATATTATGTGTAAATATTAAATAAATATTGTGTCCTTTCCATCTGTTCTTAATTCTTCTTCATTGTACAAACACATTTTCCCTTCCCTATCACATATTACTTTTAGTCCTCCCAGTTTCAATTTTCAATCCTCCAAATTCACACAGGATTTATTGTTTCACCTGAAAGAATCTTCTGACCTGCCCTGATTTCCAAAGACTATAAGCAAAACCTCTTTCCTTTTTTGCTCTGGAGGTTGGAATCACATCTCATCAGCTATTTCCAAGTTCCCTTTTCACAGCCTTCCTTACTAAGTTCCCTTGCAGACTCTCCTCTTGAAATTACCTTTTTGTATCTTCTACCCCCACTTCTCTCTCATTTTGTTAATGGAATAAAAATGCAGCTTACTTCCCTTCCTTTATGTATTGTTTCACCAAGGTTCTCCTGCCTAGAATGTGTTGCTTGTGGAAGTCAGTTTAACACACAATTTTCCTGGCAGTTTTGTTCTTCTCTTTGCGTGGTTAGATGGAGGCTGCTCATGTTTTTAAAACAATTTCTGCAAGGTATACAACTCCTTGTGTACCTCCTCCAGTATTTATTGCTTCTTCTGTTATAAGCATTCATCAGTGCAACACTTATCAGCATCCCTGTGCCGAATTTACCTGCAACTTGCAAGAGCAGCATGGAGATAAAACTGAATTTAGAGATGTCAGTCTACTTATTCTGTAGAATATGTGTGCTGTGAAAAGGTGAAAAGCCTAGGTTCTCCTAAAATCAGTAGAGGTAACTGAAAGGAAAAAAGACATTTTTTGAGAGAGAGGAAGGAAGAGAACAACCTGCCAGCAGTGGAGTGGGGGAGCAACCTTCCAGAACAAGTTGGAGCTGGTTGTTTTTCACCCAAGGGCAGCTGATAGTGCTGTGTCAATTGACTGAAACCCTGAAAGCAGGTGAAGCTCATTTCTGTCAGACTTCTTGACTCTGAGTTGTTCCAGCAATGTAGATACTGGTGATGGACCAAAGATACAGAGAGAGATGGGATCTGCTTCATTCTGCTAGGAGCAGAACCCAACCTTAGGCCCAAACTTTTAATTAACAAAACCTGAACTAGGGTTTGGGTGTCTCTGGCTGTTTGCTGTGCAGGGAGCTTATTCAATTTGCCAGGCACACTTACTCACATGTAGTGAAACCGCTGGAATTGTTGCCCCAGGTCAATGCAAATGAAGGAGGGACAAAATCAACAGGAGGACTTAGATCAGGAAGCGATTTCTGTGTGGGGAGAGGAGGGAAACAGCATGTAGGGAATGGAAAACCCTGGTGAAGACAGAAACATCACGCTACTTTCAAGACAGCAGTGGTCTAAACATCCAAAATACAAAAGATTTTTAGAAATAAATATCTCCAATGACCAAGCTAGATTTGATCTCATTTGATAACATGGAGAGAATACATTAATATGATAGCTTGCCTTTCATCCAGGGGCAAATTGGCTTTTGGAAGACAGTGAGATATCAACAGCTTTTCACAATGCTGTCCCAGACTGCAAACTGAGTGAAAACCCTCTCCAATGAAAGAATTCTGGTCTCAATCCATGTCTCACCCATTATCCTCTGCAGAGTGAATCAGAACTTCCCAAACATCTATGATGTTATGTCAACACTTTCTTATATGAAAGGAAAAGTGTCTTCTACCCTGGAGTCTTATATTAGATAAAAATAATTTCAAATACATGTTGAGCTGGAGTTTTAAAACACAAGTATCCAAATTAAAACTCAGGTTTAGGAAGGAGGTTCCTGGTGTGATCAAGAAGGTAGAGGAACAGAGCTGCTAAGAAGTCCTTACTGAAAGCACGTTCCTGACTTTCTCAGCTCTACAAAATTCCTCCTTCCTTCTTCCTAATCCCTCCAGCATCATTGAGCAACCTGTTTATTTCAATATATGACTAATGTAATTAGTATAGTGTTTCGGTCCTTCCTCACATAAACCTGAAAGTAAACCATAATTCCACTGTAAGTAAACAAAGAATGGCATGTGAAGTCTCCTTTGAAAAATGCTGTGCAAAAGAAAATTCAGAATTCTGCAGAGGTAGCAAAAGCTTTAAAAACTATTCCACTTAATACATTTCTTCTACTCACCTTAATTTCCAGCAGAAATATTGAATTCCAATGAAGAGCTGTGCTGTGGAAAGGCCAGCAGACCCTCAGGTCTTCCCTGTACATCTCCTGAGAAACATGCCAGGAAAAGTGAATCTCTGAGTAACAGATTGGAGTTATTGGAATTTTCAAAGGCAGAAAGCACCTGAATTTTCTCCTGAAAATTGAGGCGGATAGTGATCTATTTTTCTTAGAAAATGTTACAGTTTAAGAATATGCATGAGTCTATAAACTTCCATATAATATGCCTCACAAATGCATGTGTGTGTATACATACATGCAACACATAAATAGGTTTTAATCACTATTCTTCATTTGTTTGTGCTTTCTGTCTTACCCCTGTTGAAGTGCCATTTAATTACACAGAACCTAATATAGTGAAGCTTTTAAAATCTGTCCATTTAGCACTCTAGGAAATTCAGAAAGACTGAAAAAAAACAATGTAGTTTACAAATATTTCTTTGGCTAACGTCATTATTTGCATTCATGCATCTGCTGGATATAATATCTATTAAGCTTGGGAAACATAGAGAAAATATTTTTAATGTAGTTGACTGGCTAACCACAGAGCACAACCACAATTTTGTAATGAACATTAAGACAATGCTTAAATTCTATTAAAGGTATGTGGTGTTTGAAAAAGCCACACAGAATCATAGAACCATAGCGTGGTTTGGGCTAGAAGAGACCTTTAAAGATCAGCTAACCCAAACACCCTGCCATGGGCAGGGATGTCTTTCCCTAGATTGTGTTGCTCAAGGCCCATCCAAACTGGCCTTGAATATTTCTAGTAATGGTGAACCCAAGACTTCTCTGGACAGCATGTTCCAGTGCCCTCACCACTCTCACTCCAAAAAATTTCTGCCTTATATCCAGCCTAAATCTACCCACTTTCATTTAAAATCGCCTTGTCCTGTCACTACATGCACTGCAAAAAAATATTTTTCTATATTTCTTTCTTTCCCTCTATATTGAAAGGCTGGAGCATGTTCTTCCAAACTCCTCTTGTGCCCAGGATGAACAATTCCCTCAGCCTGTCTTCACTGGAGAAGGATTGCAGCCTTCTGATCATTTTGGTGGCTCTTCTGTGGTCCTTAGTGGAGATATTGAACAGTGTTGGTCCCAATGTGGGTTCTTCAGCAGCACCACTCATTGCTGGCCTCCACTTAGACATTGAGACATGAGCTGCCACTGTCAGGATGTGGCCATCCAGCCGGTTTCTCATCCATCATCCATCCATCCATCCATCCATCCATCCATCCATCCATCCATCCAT
>QUSF01000094.1:1069028-1250652 GCA_003676055.1 Chloebia gouldiae | reverse complement strand
CATCCATCCATCCATCCATCCATCCATCCATCCATCCATCCATCCATCCATCCATTCCATTCCATGTCTCTCCAAAGCACAGGCAAGAATTTTGTGTCCTTTCTACCCTTTTACAAAAAGTGAGTGTGATATTCCTGTTCCCCCAGCCACTGGGTTCTTTGTTTGACTGCCATAACTTAGCAAATATGACAGGGTGCAGTGACAACTACAGGGTACTATGGACTTATGTGTATTTAGGTTCACCAGGTGGTCCAAACCTGCTTTTCCCAGGATACTCTCTTCCCTGATGAGACAATCTTTTCCAGGAAAGAATGGTCTCAGTTAAACTGCTGTATTCCAAGATTTCCTCAGAAGACTTTTAACCACCTTAAAGGAAAAAAATATGTTTTCTGATGCTGTGCTTCCTCATATCCTCTCTGATAAAGACAAAAAGAGAGTATCCAAGGAAATTTCTGGAATTATTTTTATAAGTCACTGCATCTCTATTTTTTTTATCACACATATCCTTATGTATTTCTTTGAGCAATTTCTTCTTGTAATTCTCTAAAGCTGAGTGCAGTACTGTCATACCTACTCATTTATTTACAGTGAACTGATTAATTCATCACATGCATATCAGCTTTTAAAGTTTAGGTACTTTGTACCTAAATATTACGGTATTTAATAATTTTACAATTGCTGTTTCAGAGATGCAGTCCGTGAAAAAAAAAAAATTAACTGTATAAGTATCTACCGACCTGTGTCTAGAATCATGGAGCCGTAAAATTATTTAGGTTGGAAAAAGCCCTTGGGATCATCAGGTCCAATCATTAACCCAGCACTGCCAAGGCCACCACTAACCCATGTCCCCAGGTTCCCCATCTACACATCTTTTAAATCCCTCCAGGAATAGTGACCAAACCACTTCCCTGGGCATCCTGTTCCAATACTTGACCATCCTTTCAGGGAAGAATCTTTTCCTGATGTTTAATCTAAACCTCCCCAGTCACAGTTTGGGGTTATTTCCTCTTGTCCTATTACTTGCTACTTGAGAAAAGAGTATATAAATTGATTTTAAACCCTCTAATTTAAACAGTATACATTTTACACACAGTCTTTTATAAAAGATGAAATTTGCAACAGTCATTTTCTGGATATCCTCCAAGTTTTAGAAGCTAATAAAACTTATGCATTTTTCTCCTTGATGATGACAGTAGTTTACAGTCAGAACTTCCACACAACAGACACCAGTCTGTCTAATGGCACATAATCTGTGGATTTCCTTCCTGTGACTCTTTTATCCTACCAAACCAGAACTTTCTCATCTCTGTCCTGGAAAGGTGATTTCACTCTTTTCCAGAAGCCACAAGCCAGTGCTTCTTCTACCACCTGCGCTGTGATCAGGAGCTGTGTAACATTCTCTGAAATCACATCCCTTCTCCTAAGGCAGCTCCACTTCCAGTAGCCACACTTGACAAACTCTGGCTAAACTTACCCAGGAGGTTGAGCTCCCAGTGAGCTGAAGGCACAAAAAAATGTAATTTATAAGACATGAGTTGGGGTGCTTCACCCCAATGTGTGCAGAACTTGGTGAGATCACTGGCACCCTCCTGCATAAATACATCAAAAGCATGTGCTAAACAGGTTTGATTAGATAAATCCCTTGCACAATGATGATATTTGCTGGAGTTGAAAGAGGAATGAAAGGCTGGATTTCAGACAGATTGAAAAATGTGACAAGCTGGGTTTCCATCCTGGCTCTAAGGAAGTGGTGAAACCTGGAGTGTTTCAACGGTGCTCAAAATTACCTTCAGATGAGGCCACTAGCAGAATTCAGAGTGTGGTATCACATTTCTAACAGCCACAGGATTTTGCTGGATATTTCCATCTTGCCAATACTCCCTGATATCCCAGCATATGGTTTGATGAATTATTTGAATTATCTTCAAAGCCCTTATAATTAGCTCAGTTTCTTTTGTCTCTGCAAATCTTGGCAAGTTATATCTTGTAAATCAATCCCTTCATCTCCTCCAGCAAAGCATAAGGCAAAAACTGTGGAACATATAAAAATCAGGTGATAACAAAGCACTCTCTTTTCAACACATGACATGGGAAAAAACTGTAGATATTAATTTTATTTAAGTATACCCAAATGCACTAGTCACTATAAATTTAATTAATTGTAAATGCCAACAGCTGTTATTATCACTGGAATAAAATCGTAATCATCAGTGTGCTTTTTCCTTATGACAGTATGTTTTCATTTCCTCCTCAAATTTTTTATCTCCTGCATTTGACCCATCAGGCTTGAATGGCAGGAAGTACCTTGCTGCGGTCCGTGACTCATTTCAACTCTTCCCCAGCCACTCCCTGGGTGTGTTTTTTTTTGTTTTGTTTTGTTTGTTTTTTAATAGGATCAGCTCTTCTGCAATCTGAGGCTGAGCAGCTCTGTAAAATGATGTGGCATCACCTGCCTGCCAGGGAAAGGGACCATTGTGATTAACAGCAAGAGGAAAATGTGACACTCTTTCACAAGGGTTTCACTCACGAGGGCTCCTGGTACAATTTTGATGTGCTAAAGTTCTTTTAAAAGCATCCATGAAAATGCTCTGAGAAGTGCCACTCCTAAAAACTGAAGATGCCGGGCTTCTGTGTTTGGTAATTTCTTGTTATTGGAAAAAAGCTGTCCTCTGAAGGATGTCGTGAGCACAGTAGTCACTCAGGCTGAAGTTTCTACAGAATCAGCTCAATTTGGTCATGATGAAGCAGCCATGAGATACAGAATATCCCTCCACATTTCTGGGGAGAGTTTTTGTTTCCCCAGCCTTTGCTTTCACAGGCAGACTTCTTGAGACAGAGGTTGAGACTTTCTGATGGCACTTTGGAGCTCAGCATATCTTGAACTAACTTCTTGGTTGGTACCCCAAAGATTTTTCCTTTGAGAAAAACCTAAGAAATAATTAAACCTAAGAAAGACATGATGCAGTATTTTTCTGGTCTCCAGGGTTACTATTTCTTATTTATTATAGCTGATGTTTGGCTCCTGGTTGAAGGAGAGGGTTCATTAGATATTTCAAGTGGCTCCAGTGATCTGAAATGGAACTAAAAAGTACACACACTTCTGGGGATTCACCTAGTTTCCTAAGAAGGAGCAATGTGAAATGAATTGGAAAAAAAAAAATTTAAAAAAGATATAAAGTGAAAACTGGAACACAAAAAAGATGCCTAGCTCCAGAGTAGCTTGCCATTTCCACGTGAAATTACAGACCTGCCTTTTCTTCACTGCATATTCTCTGCTTCAAGCTAGAGGAAAATGTGTACTTAATCTACAGATTGTCAAGGGAAATATTACATTATGTTAAGAAACTGAAAGAAAAACCCTCTTCATGCGATCACAGAGAACTTGTTGTAAAATATTTAGTTCTTACATTTGACTTCCTACCTGCAGCAAAATAAGTGTTCAGTGCAGTGATGGCTATGTGGTTCAGAAAGCAGCTTTTGTGACACAGAAGGCAGTGAATGGCCTGTCACTTGACCAACAAACAAAAAGGAGATCCAGTCCTTCAAGTCAAAATATTGTTTCAAGTCTAGAGATCATGCACCTTTTTTATTGCCATTGCATAGCTATTAAACTTCAAGGGCTTCCCAGTCATATGAAAAGTGAAGCATGAGCTGGAAGAAGGTTTTCTTCCTAAAAATGACCACAAATTGCAAAACTGTAAGTTTTATATTGCCAATAATAATGGTCATTAATAAAAATCATCTAAGTTTTGTGCTCAGGGGAATGCATAGTGAAAAGTCATCTTTGGTGGAAGCATGGCAAATGTACTCCCAAATATTTTGATGATGGTAAACAAAATTCAGCTCATACAAAATGAAAACACTGGCACTACTTGAACATGCTTTGGGGTCACCAGTCAGGTATGCGCAGAAGTTTATCCCCCAAATCTGTTAACAGAATGAGGTCTCAGCCGTAAACAATATTTGTGCAGCAACACTCCGATGTCAACAACTCACAGACCAGCCTGGGAGATGAAAAGATTTATAATGGATTATTTGTGTATTATCCCAACAGCACCTTCAGCATCTCAGGGCAATCAAGATACCCTAATCTCAAGCTTACATCTTCCTTGATACGTCAGTTGCATCTGGCTGGGTAATTTATTCTCCACCATACAGCCTTGACTCAAGGAGAGACGTCAGCACGTGTGTAATCTTGAGCAGGTTCGTTGTCCCATTGATTTCAGCAGGTGATTCATAAACCCATGGAATTACAACTGCAGTCTGGCTCTGTTGGTGTTTGCCAGTGAAGGATCCCACGCAGTTCAAACCTCATTACACCTCCATCATCTCGCTGAGAGCATTCCATGCTTTTGAAATTCTGAGCAGTGAAACCTTTGGGGACCAAGCATTTACAGCTTGTGGTCCTTCGGGGAAGGAGGAGAATGATAAACTGAAAGTCAGCCTGTTCACAAAGCACTTATCCCAACAGTTTTTTAATTGCTTTTGTGCGCCTTCCCTAATCCAACCAGTCTTTAATTGTCACTTTTTTTTTGCTTTTGTATTTTTTGTTTGATTTTTGCTTGTTTTTAAGGTGATGATAGTAATTCACTGTTCGTTTTCTGTTTGAAAATACAGCTGGACTGCTGCCTTTGCAGGGTAAATTTCCTTTTGGAAGTTCCCCAAGTCCATGTGTTTGGTGGACTCTTTTTTGCCCTAAATCTTCTTCCCACAGGCTTTGGCAGATGACCTAAGTGCAGACTGCTAATGCACCCAGGTAGGCATTTGGCAGGATCGCAGTCCAACAGCACAAACTATTTCTGCTGGGATTAGCAAGCTGTCCCCACCGGCTTTTTGCTGTCAAAGCAGAGCTGCAGCAGAGGGGACCACGAGATGGCAGTACTGCATGGGTAATTGGATGGAAAGCCAGCATTTTTCACAATTAATTTCTAGGGAAACAGGTTTTCCACTGGCACCATCAGAGGTCGTTGCAAATTCAGTCTGCCCTCAGCCTGCTTTGCAAATCTATACCCCCAGATTACGGCGTGAGGTGGTTAATGGCTCAAATTCTTCTGCTAACAAAATAATGTTTTTTGTTTTAGCACAGTATGTACCAGCACGACGGATGACACGATGCTTTGAGGCACCACAGAAAGCCTGTAATTAGGAGATATGATTTCTCCTTGTCTTCTGTCTTGCGGGTGGAAGTGTTCAGAAGAAAAGTAGCACAAAAATTACCAAGCTTCACTGCAGATAATCAGAAGAACAAGTTCTCTGCAAATATTTTTTAGAGAACTGTTCTTTCTTGGCAAGTGAACAATATTCAGTGTCAGCACAGCAGAATTAATTACAGAGGGAAAAACAACGTGCTAATGTAGCTAAATTGTTCTCAGTCTCCTGAGGCTGAAGAACCTGGTAATTTCTGCATAATGGTCAGTCCTGCATGGCAAAATGGGTGTAAGGCTGACTCAGAAGGCAGTAGGAGTGTCTGAGCAATGAATGCTGAGCTTTAAATATCTGAGAGGTTGGATCTTTCCTCTGCCCCTTCACTTTGTAGTGGCACTAAAGAAAAATGCCTTTTGTGAATGAAGTAGTCCTGGTTGTGGAACATCAGTGTAGGAATGACTTGTCTTCCCAAACCTTGTGCCTCCAAACTGTTTCATTCCTTCCTCCAGGTGAGGCAAAACAGCCTTCAAGTTGGTCACTTTGAGTTATGACCATGTCCCATGTTGATGTGGCACCTCCAGCCAGCCTCCCCAATTTCTGGTGCTCAACAGCCTTCTGTCTGTGAAAGCAGAGTGAGAAATACCTCCTTCCTTCAGGTACAAAGAAACAGGTGTGCTGTGTAATGCAGGAAGAAAAAATGTGAAATGGAAATAAATGAGGCATTATCCAAATGGGCAGGAGCTACCACCTATACTGAAAGGAAACCCTACCATTAAATCCTGGAGATTAATGGACTATGATCCAATGTAACATGACCTAGCAAACAGAGGACTGAACCACTCAGTGAAGGTGTTTTTTCTTTCCTCAGTAAGAAGAGACAGGAGGAAGAAAAAAATAGTTGTTTTTGTCTGCTTGATATTTAACAAGTAACCAGCACCTTTCCTCATCTTTTCTTCTCAGGAGGATGGAAAGGAACAATTTCATTGGCAATGTTTGCTCTGGAGATATTCCACAAGCTGAGGAACAGCAACAGGAACAGCAACAGGAACAGCTAAACCACACACAAGAGACTCCTGTCAGATCCATCACTTCATCCCCAGCATAGTTAAAGGCTAATGGAGAGAAATACATTCCTACACAATGGCTAATATAAAAAGATTCATGCATGTGTGTGTCTGTTTACAGAAATACATGTACATTCATTTTGTTGTTATACTTTGCCCAGAGAAATATACTGAAGTAACCAAACTTGTGCTGGGAACAGTAACACCAGCTGCTGAAGAACACAGAAATTTATACTCTGTCACATAAATGCTTTGTTTACTGTAGTTTAAGAAACACCATGAGGGAGATATCAAGCAAGACCAAGGACAAGTTTTATCTTTGCAGGTTGCCCTCCACTTGCATTGGAAATCTCCAACATTTCAAGATTTGTGTGAGCCCACCTGGATGGTGGTTTTCTGTCTTGTACTGAGCATCTAATATTACATTTCTCTGCAAGGGTATTGGTACACAAAGGAAGGAAAAAAAATCCTAACATGCCTTTGAAATCCTTCCACCACCAGGGCTCTTCCCATTTTTCATCTGAAGGAGTATGAATGACAAACTGATTTAAATCTTGTAGCAATAGCCACAGTAGTGTGTCAGGACTGTAGCCCTTCTAATACCGCATGGAGGAGACTGAGGTGCAATAGCTATACCTATGTTGATTTCTATTTCCTATTTTCTGCTGATTAGCAAATCCTCTAGCTGGTGCCTTCTCCTCTTTTCTGCCAAAGATGAGTGGTTCCTGCTGTCTTTGCTTGCCCTGGTCTCCATGTGTTGGTCCTGCACCTCAGGAGATGCATCCTCCGTCAAAGCCAAGGTCCATTTCCAAGTGCAATAAAATTGTGGCCCAGAAAATGACAATGCAAAATGCAAGGGAACCACATTACCTTGAAGGAAATTATGTATTCAGCAAGTCCTGCTCACACAGCTTCCACAAAGCATTACTTCTCCAGGGTATCACTACTGGACTTGGTAACAGCTGTGACCTCCTTCCTCTGCAAGACATTACATTTTTGGAAATGCTTGTCTTTGTGTTGTTTTCTGATCCTACATTTTCAAATATTGAATTCTTTAAACTGAAAACACATGGCTATGTCTAATTACGGTCCCTAATTCCTGCTGATATAGCCTCAAGCTGACATTTTAAAAATCTTCCTGTCTGTGGAGAAAAAGCAATCAGCAGGTAATGATAGGCTGGACCTTATAATGTCCTTGTTTTGCTGTTGTCTAGGTCAATTCCAAACTGCTACTACCACCACAAAAAAATCAAACAAAACCAAAAATCACCCCAAAGAAAGGGAAATACTTGCAAATCTGCATTGTTGGTTGACATCAGAATATTCAAGGACTCACACATGCCACTCACTCATCCACTATTTTCATTATACAAAGAATGTGATTAGTCAATAGAGAAAAAGAAGAACAATTTTCAAGACATTTTAAAACTAAATATATTTGTGAATGAAAATTGCAATTTGCCAAATATTGCCTCATAATTCACCATGGAAGTTCTCAATATTTTCTCTTTCCTTCTGCCAGTACCTATCCCCCAACCAAATTTCCAAAATTCCAGTACCTATCCCCCAACCAAAATTGCATGGGGCTTTGCCTTGGCTTTCATCAGCTGGGAAAAAAGATGACAAAACAGATGCATAAATCTTTGCATTTTGCTTCTAGGAAAAGCTTTCAGGAAAGCACACATGCTTGCTCTACTCAAAACTGAGCAGATGTATCATCATGAGTTGCCTTGATTTATCTCCGGAATTAAATTATAGCCATCAGCACACACCCTGCTAAGAACAGGGAATGAAACTGTTTAGCCCAATGATCCTGCTTTAGCTGCAGTCATGATTTCCTGTCTTTTGCAGAAATATTTCCTTCTAAAAGCATTCTGCTAACATTTGTTAATGTAAGTATTTTAAAAATACTTACAGTAGTTGTTCTGTTGACTTTCAGGGCTTTCATCTATCCCTTTGCAGGTTATTACAGATGATTGGAACCAAACTGATGAAAAACATTTCACTTGGAAAGGCTGATTGATGAGCCCAAAAGATCTTGTTGGAAATGTTTAGTCTTGAGCAGCCTCTACCAAATCCCAGGGCTGGCTCCAAAGTGACTGAGCAGGGATTCCTGATGAGCCTAATTCCAGAGCTGGGAAACACAGTGGTTCATACAGTGTAACACCACATTACACAGCCCAGGTGACCCTGACTCCTGATATTTTAAAAAACTTTAATTCTGAGTAATTTATTGTCAGCCCAATTGATGTTTAAATCAAAGTTTTCTTTGAGGTGCAGTATAAAGAAAGCCTGATTACCTGGAAATGTTTACTGTTAAATTAAAAAAATTTTTTTTTTTTTGGTGAGTTCCAGTACTCTTCAATAGAGTTCAAATCAATTATTGCAAATAAAGTCTCCTGCTAGGACCGTCTTGAATAGAAAAGAGTCCAAAAGTTATCTCCAGATTACATTCTTCCATTTTCATCTCTTGTTTTATTTATGGAATACAGCTAGGTCAGTTTTGCAGAGATGTCATGTTGCAGGAATGTCATGTTCTTGTCCCAGTGTGACAAACTCTTCTGAAGACTCTGATTTCATAAGATTGCTCTTCGTCTGGACTAAAATCTGAAAAAAAAAACCCAACTATTTAAAGTGTTTAATTTAATAATGAAATATGGCAGACTTTGATGCACCAACTATGAATGGCAATAAAAAGACGTTTTTTCTGGTTTGCTCTCTAGTTTTGCTGTCTCTGTGTAGATTGAAACTTTCAAAGCTTTACTTTGGTACACGTGTCCAAAAATATATATTTTCAGTTTGGGATTTACCCATTCATATAACCAGAGTGTGACAGGGACAAATTAGCATGATTTCCCTGGGAGGAATTTTGTTCCGTTTCAGTCCTTCAATGCCCTTCTGCAGCTGAAAGAAGGACTCAGCAGCATCAAAATTACTCCAGGTCTCAACACAGTTCAAGAGACTGATGAGGAAACTGAGTAGTGGAAAGATGAAACACTAGACAATGCCACAGTTCAAAAACTGTCTGAGAGGCAGAAAACAGGGCAAGAAGCTGTAATTGGTGTCAAATCACAGACAAAAGCAGTAGCTGTCTGTAAAACTGCAGTCTTTGTCTCATGGACCTGTAATAAAACTTTTGTCAGTGTCTCATTTTGCAACAGAGCAAGCCCCAGACAATATAGAAGATGGGAATTGTGGAGCTGCTCCAGCCTTGCTGCCTTTGTCAGGCACAGCAGCCTCAGCAGAGCCTCCAGATGCTGCAGGATTTGGTGGCATCACATAACAGCTGCTGGACCTTGTTTTTTTTTTTTTGTTCTTGGGTGTTTTTTTTTGGGGGGGGTGTTTGGTTTTTTTTTATTTGTTTGTTTGTTGTTTTTTTTTTCCCCATATCAGATGCCCAGTGGTGTTCTATGCTGCTGAGACCGCAGAAAGGCCCCTGCCAGGGCATCTGGACACATAGATTTGACAAATGCATGACCAGATGTGGCTCCAAAATTCTTGGAAAGGCCCTGGCTTCTGCTGAACTCATGGTTATTTCAGTTATCCAGCATTTTATGTGTTTTCTGTCTTTCTGACCCTTCAGACTGACTGATTTTCAATGTATGTGGTTATCAACTTTTTCTTCTGTGGAGTGCCTGGTTGTAGGCAGGCAAATGTCACACCATTACATTGGTGTAATGTTGTGGCAGATTAAAAAAAAAGACATTAAATGGCAGGTGACCTCTATGAAAAAATATATTCCCTGAAAAGGATATTTTGCAGTTTCTCCATAGGCTTTTCAAGAGAAATTATTACATATTAGCAATGAAGGTTTTGCTAACTTTCACTGGAAAAAGGGCAAGTGAGAGGCTGGAGAGCACTGGTTTACTGGCACTGTCTTTTTATTATTATTTATTTTAATAGTTTAGTTTTTATTTTTAAATTGTTTAGTTTTTAATAGTTTTAGTTCTATTATTCAGCAAGACTACAGACTTGTTTGGGAATTTCGTGATTTATTTTTGAATTTTTTTTTTTCAGGTTGAAAGAGAGAGACAGTAGGCTAAGCAGGTGCTTATTTAAAGTGGAAATCAGGCCGCTGCCACATATCTAGTTAGAAACACAGTGCTATCTGTTTGCTGCAGAGACAATGCATTTTTCAATGAATTGTCTAGCCAACATCTCAGCAGTGAGCAAACGACAGCAGTTTCATTTTGTGTAGCAATCGAAACCATTCGGTTTCAAAGAGCGATTGAAGTTTAATAAAGCGTTTCATTGTAACCACCAAACGGTGTCAGATTTCCACTGGCAGGTTTGGGCAAAGAAACCTCCTGCTTCTTTTTTTTCTTTCAGGACCGACTGAATCAGGGATGTGTCATCAAGAACCAGGCTTTTTTTTCTTTTTCTTTTTTTTTTTTTTATTTTCTTTTGTTTTGTTTTGGCTTTACAGTCATTCCAAACTGGCTGGGAATGGCAGGCTGTGTTTTGGTAAAGTTTATGGATGTGAATTTATTCAAATTCTGCATATCCTGGAAGCATCAGGCCAGGCTTCCTGAGTCACTGCCATAACCTCTTTTTTTTTTTTTTTTTTTTTTTTTTTTTTTTTTTTTGAGGGAATGATGGAAATTTGTTGTGCCAGAAAAGCCAAAGCTGTGGAAGGCGACAACACATGCAAGGCCAAAGGCTACGTGGTGGAGTTAGAAGATGGAAGAACCAGCCACGACCCATTTGCAGCCAGACAAGCTTTTTTCAGACAGGGAATGCAGGGCAAACTTGGAGCCTAAACTCAGTTTAAACCATGTCTTTGCTGCACTATGTATAACTGGCAGTGCAGCATGTGCTGCAGCTCCTGTGTCTGAGCTCTCTGTAGGCTGCAGGCTTCTCTCATTAACTCACTCACTGCAAATCAAGATTCCAGGGCTGGGAGGACAGGCCCTGAAACTTGGGCTCACATCACACAGTGAGAGCTTTATTTTATTTAAGTTTATGTAGCCCATGTCCTCAGTAAAGGAACAAAGCTGGTTTGGTGTATGGAGCTGTTTACAAACAGTTCAAACAAAGCTTGGGCAGCTGGGCTTGCAAAGCACAAAGGCTCCAGTTCTGTACTGATGAAAAATGAAAAAAAAACCCAAAATCACTCTTGTCCCCACCAAAATAAATCATTGCCAGAAGCTAATTCAGAAGCTGGGAAAGCTAAGGTCCACTTCAAAGTTAATTCTGGGGTTGCCCAGTGTGTAAATCTTATGAAATATGCTGGAAAAGGTCAAGCTACGAGTCATTCACACCAATTCATCAAGACATTGTGGGAATCTACTGCTATAACCCTTTGGGCTAAATGACTTTCCAAAGGAATTCCATTGAAAGCAAGTCACAGGGGACTACTTTGACCCTCTATGTTTTGTTCTTCTTCTATTTATTTCCTTTCTTTCCTGCATTTTCTTCATTGCTTGTGCTCTTAATTTTACCTTTCTTTGTTGCTGTCTTGCTCTTCTACTTGTTCTTTCTCACTTTTATTCATCCTTTCTCTCTCTCCTCTATTTTGTTCCCTGTTCTTTCCTTCCTCCCTTCCTAGAACCTCAGTGCAGTGTGGACAAAGGATGGAACCAAGGTTTGGACATTGATCTGAGGGTTTGATGTGACCTGGAGGGGGAGCTGAGGCAAATAAAATCAGTGCAGAAATGCACAGTGAATCATAGTGATGGACCTGGGAGATTTCAACATGCGTTGCACCAGGCAAGGGATGGAAATGAATGTCAGTGAAGCGACAATTTCAGCATTATTCTCCTACCTTATTATATATCCCTCGAGCCAACTGACTGGGAGTTTGTTGTCACAAAATCAAATGATTAATTTACCTGGTCTCCTATCTTGACCGCCAGTTCTACCCCACTTTTATTTTTCACCCCTCCAGTCCTCCTGTGTTTCTTCACCCCAAAGAAAAGCATTTTAAAGACATCATAGGGACAAAAATCTGATAAAAGTGCACTATGAGGTGTCTTCAGCTTTTATGAGAAGTGACAGAAAAGTATTGATGGAAACTGTCTGAGAGGAAAATTTAACTTTCAAATCTCATTTCTGGTCTCTGGACAGCATGCTTATTTTCTATTGAAAACTTAGTATTTTTTCCCTGAGAATTTAATACTTTTAGAAGGAAAGAGAATTCAAATGACAGCTGAATAGGAGCCATTTTATGTTACTTTCCCTCTACCAAAAAGCATGAAAGCAGTGGTTTCTGGATTCTGTGGCCTGGAATTGGATCTAGACTCCACTGAAAATTACAATGTCAAGGAAACCCAAATTCTTGTGAAGGTTTCTCTAGGCGCATTTCAGAATAAGATTTTTAATTTATTGTATTTTTGAGAAATCAAAGAAGCAAGCAACAACAAAAAAATCCAACCTCCAAATATGTTTATTAATATTTTTTCAATGACTTTGGTATTAAGATATTGGGAATTTTCTTTTGCAAAATTAAACAAGGAGCATGAGACATCTCAATTTATCTGGTAACCCTTATATCTGAGATGGTAAAAATCATTGATATACCTATGGGCAGGATATATCTAATACCTGATGAGCAGGGAAGTGAAGGCTGGCATCTCCCTTCTTCTGCTTTGCACTCTGAAACCCAGCAGGATGGAAAGTCAATTAGTTTTCTACTCCTGTAAGCAAATAGCTCTTGCATCACCATCTTTGTGCTAATTTACACGTGTGATGCATATGGCTGGAGATGACCACACATTAGGGCTAAATTAATTACTAACTGCCATTAATTTGTTTGGAGGTTAAGAGCCTCCTTCCTGGAATTGGGAGTGACTCCCCCTTCAGCTGGAATCTGTGCTGGAAGTCCCACAGCTCTTTGTCACATCAACTGCTGCACCAAGCCACCAGTGCCTCTTCTCTAACCCCTTGTACCTCCCTGCACTCCCCTGCACCACTAAGACTCAAAATCTCTTCAGGATGTGGTTGAACTCTACTAGAACACTTGAATAATGCCACCATGAAACATCTGGACATTTTTTTTTTCCTTCCTCCCCTCTGCAGATATCAAGAGCCTCCTCTGCCTTCCTGCTTCTTTCTCACCCAGGCTGGCAAAGTTTTAGAAGAAGAATTTTACCGAGGAGTTTCAGTGTAATCTATGATGATTTTTCTGCCTCTCACTTTTGGAGCAGAGATTCTACAAGGGGTTTTCTCAGTCAGCTTCTCTACAAGTACTGCACAAAAGCTCTGGTTTGAAGGGAGCCCCACTCTCAGCTTATGGTTGGTCTGCAAATACCAGGAGAGGTTTTGTGGGCATGTTTCAGTCCCTTCCAAAATCTCTGCCTCTCCAAAGAGAGTAGACACTATCCTGATGGGTTTATTGTGAGACTCACACTAGTAGCAGGTAGTAGGAGAAGAGAAAAAGGTCTTGTGTTGCTGAACAACTATTTTAGTTACTCAGTTCAAAACAGTCATCTATGAAATTAACATAATTTTCCTTTTTTTTTTTCAGAAATTAAGTTATATATACCAGTAGATGACTGGTTTAAAAATGTAAACTGAAAGAGGACCATCACCCTCTGCAGACGTTCCATCACATAAGAGCTGAGCTGCTGACCTGTTTGCAAAAGAAAATTGTCATCCTAGGTCAAGAGCACTTCTCTGCTTGCAGAGCTTATTTGTGGCAGTCTGGTTCCCCAAAAATCATTATAGGTATAAGACTATCTGAATGACATTTTTTCTTAACCAGGCAATAAAAAAAAAAAAAAATTAGCAACTAATATTATCAGAGATTTTTGCCCCTTTTTATCATTACGAAAGTTTCTCCACCACCAGAAATCTGGTATCTTTTAATACTTTGTATTCTTGTCCATCTGCTGGAAAGACAATGTGCCTAATGCCTTTTTGATGTTCCAATAGCTAAATGCACCCAAATTTAGGGGTATCTTTGCTAAAATAGATTTTCTTTTCTAACAATTGTCTAACATTATGCATTAGGCCAAAGTCATGATGTGAAAGCACACTTTCCACCCGTCTCAGGCCCATATTTGCAACACAACCAATGCTACTTCTTCAGATTTGATTTCTCTTCAACCTTGTATGGCTGAAACCTTGTTTGACTTCTGGTAATCTGAAAGAGGTAGGCACAATGATACAAAAAAATTCCATGCTGCTACCCCAAATGAGAGTTCCAGAAGACATCTGCTCAATTGCCCTTCATTTTATATGACAGGTAGTCAAGAACTCATAATTTGCATGGTGTTCTGTGGTAATTTAAAAAGAGGGTTCATAGTTGGAGTTTATCTTTGCTATTACACCCTGCTTTGTGACAGAAGAATTAATGGCAGAAGACAGAGCTACACCTGCTTACTAATGAACACGTGAGTTTATGTTGTTAAGACAACAAATTTTTTTTTTTTAATTTTTTTACCAGGATTACCCAGAAATTCCCAGCAGGGTGGAAAACACTGTCACCTGGTGAGAGAAATTTCAGGGAGGGACTGGAGAAACTCACAGAAGATGGGACAATGCTATTTGTAAATATGGTCCCTGAGATTTGAAATTCAGCTTAGGCAGCTCCTAATCCTCTGACCCTGATACAGTGGATGAGGAGAGCATCCATAGTGCTTTGCATTGTCTCTGATATTCTTTCTTCACACTGGTGGCCAGTGAAGGAAACATAGTTCCATTTAGGGAAATTCTCCCTTCCAACTACTCCCCTGTGTATTTATTCTTCTGAAGCCACTTTTCCTTGGGATCTGGGTTTGCACTTCTGAGTCTGGAAAATTCAAATGTATGGTATGGCCAGAAAAAAACCACTCCAGTTACAGAATTTCTTCTTCTTTCTGAAGCTATGTGCCAGATTCTTCCTTTTGAGTCACAGCCATTGAATCTATTTTGAGCTAAGAGTGTTACTACACAAGGTTTTGCAAGTGACTGGACTGAATGCAGCACAGTGAGCCAGGCCCCGTCCGTTTCTACAGAAAGTACAAGGAAAACATTGACTGGATTGTACTATCTTAAATCAACATTAGACTGTGGCTAATTGTTTTGAGATATTAGTACCGTGGTATCACGCAGCAGAAGTTTAATGATTCCCATGAACACGGCACCTTGTAACTATTGAAAGGGCTGGAGACATGACAGGTGACACACTGTCCTTTGCTACACTAGGTGTGGAAATAACTACTTTGCCACTCAGAGGACAAACCAGAAGTTGTGCAACAGCAATTAGCTAAATCCTGCCTTCTGAAGAATCTGTAGACACACCTTGCTCTCTGCAATGAGATCAAAGAGCTCCAGAAATGCGTTTGCCAAGGCCTCTCCAGAGCATTATCCCCAGATCACCTGGAATGTGAGTGACCTGGCAGAGGTGTTGCCTTTGCTGGCATTTCCAAGCTCACATCTGAGATGTCATGCAGCTCACATTTGTGTCTTTAGAGAAATTAATTAAGCAGCATTAGAAAGCAACAGGAGCAACCTGCTGTTTCTCAGTGGATTCCGGTCGAAGCAGAACCACAACACTTTGTGTTATCAGAATAGTCCTGCTTATCACTTCTTTATTCTCTTTACTGTCTCTCAAATTTATTTTACATTTACTGACCTGCCTTTGGCTGTTTGTTTGCTTGTTTTGAATTATAAAAGCATTCACAAAATCCTTGGCTAGGCAGATATTCCATGTGTCTCAAGACACAGCTGCCTTTTCAAAGATCCCCAGCTATTTGCCAAATACATAGGTCTGTATTGTGTAGATTTTTATATGTGCTCCAAATGTAAAGGAATCAGCTTCTGATGTGCAGCAGTTACAAAATAAAACACAGGAAACAACATCTCTAGTAGAACAATGAGAATAAAATGCTCCTAAGATTTCACAGGGTTTTACTTAAATGTGTATTTTATTCCTCTGCAGATTTTATCAATATTATTCATTGAGAACACTAAGCACATTATCAAAAGACAATGAGGGTAGTAGTAGGCTTTTCTAATAATTCTAAAAAACAATTGTAATTGCCATTTTAGGCTCTAGGTGTCTATAATCAACTTCTACTGAAACACTGGAATGAATAATTCTGTTGTGTTGTACCTTTGGCTACATTTAATAGAGAATTCACAGAGGAATATCTGGGTAGGCAAAAAAATCCATCTTATGCTATAAGTTCAGTATTTAATTTTGGGGGTCAACTGTACAACAAGGAAAGTTCAGGAAAGTTTGGGAAAAGGGAAGGGAAGGGAAGGGAAGGGAAGGGAAGGGAAGGGAAGGGAAGGGAAGGGAAGGGAAGGGAAGGGAAGGGAAGGGGAAAGGGAAGGGGAAAGGGAAGGGGAAAGGGAAAAAGGAAAAGAGGGGAAAAGGGGAAAAGGGGAAAAGAAAAGGGGAAAAGGGGAAAAGGGGAAAAGGGGAAAAGGAAAAAAAGGAAAAGGAAAAGGAAAAGGAAAAGGAAAAGGAAAAGGAAAAGGAAAAGGAAAAGGAAAAGGAAAAGGAAAAGGAAAAGGAAAAGGAAAAGGAAAAGGAAAAAAAAGGAAAAGTTTGGATTATTAAAAAATTAAACCAAATGTTGTTAGGACTGGATAAGTTTGACTAGGCATCCTTTAAACTTACTTACAGATTCTGCTCCTTTACAGTGCCATTAAAAGTGCCACTTTTTAATGAAACAAAAATAAAACCCACTCTACACCCCCCGGCTCATTTCTAGAGCAGGTCATGTTCATCTGCTGAAAACTCACTTCTTTTGCAACCAGGAGTGGTCTATAACATCCTTTTCTTACTTGTCACTTTTATTTTCCTAATTTTCCTTTCATTTGTCCAGAGATGCATCCAGACTGTTCCAGTACGAGTCTTTTCTCTCTTCCACAGGTGTGGAATAGTCTCACACTGCAAGCTGCTGGTTCCCATTCCTAATGGGAATTGATGCTGTTGTTGAAAATGCCAGTGAACAGAAAAAAAATTAGTGGTAAAATTCTCTAAATTCTCTAGGATTATCTCTTGCTTTGACAAAACCTCAAATGGAAAACACTATCAAGTTTTCTCTTCTGTCTGTGCTTGCCTCTAGGAAGGAGATTTTTACCATCTTAAAATATTCTTGCACAAATGTCAGCAAATCAGAGCTTTATCTACAATCAATCTGCAACTTCCCATTTAGTACAAAGTGGCTCACTTGCCAGTGACATTCAAAGAACTAATTATTTCAGGAGTTAAACATAGGCGTTAACCCAGATAATTGCCTTGTTGAAGTGTAAATTGACCAAAGTCACTTTACAATTGTCATGATTACCAAGCAGATCGTCACATTTAGAAAGGAAAAGTGACACTGACAGAAATCGTGTACCCTCAAATGAAATCGAGTGACTTCTGATTGTGTGCTGATCAGAAACAGAAATCGGGATTCTTTAGGACAAACTCATAAAAAGATACCAAATCCCTGCAAATTTTGATGAAACAAGCACGCCTGAATACTCCTTATGATTTCAGCGCAGGTTTTTATAATTGTTTAACAAAATTTTGTACTCTTGTAAATTAAAACCTTGATGCCTGCTAACGTCTCATTCAGTGAAGCCTTTACCACCAGGAATTAAAAGTGTTCATGACTTACACTCACAGACAGTGTCCTAAAAGGAGGCTTTTGTGGTTTCGTTGTTTTGTTTTCAGATGTGTAAGATAGGGAACTAAGGGCAATCGTACAACGATGTTAAACATACCCTGCAAAAATGTCTGTTAACCGAACTTTGAGTTAGAAATTAAGAAGAAAATTGTGATCAGTTATTCTGCCATTTATTTTCCCCCTTCATATTCCTCCCTTCATGATATTCCATCCTTTGATGTGCATGCATTTCCCAGCTGATTAAGTAAAATTTGGCTTAAAATCAATGCAATTTAACAGGGAGAGCAAGCTGAATTAAGGTGAACTAACAAGAGAAGGTTTTAATGAAGTTTAAATACGAAGTAAGTAGCTTGAAGATTGATTAACCCCTCCTTTTTCAGAGAAAAAGAATAAGTAAATAAGAATTAAAAAAAAAAGGCATCTAAAACCAAACAAAAAGCCCCACAACCAAACCAAAGTAAAACACAGACTGCTCATGAGAAACAACAGAAGCACAGTGGAAATAAATAAAGAAGCATCCCTGAGACCAGAGGTAATTTGGGTAGTAAGATAAAATTTTAGAGTCCTTATACAGAGAAGATACTGACCTTAACTTGTGCAAAGCACTACCTACAGGTGCTATTTACCCTACACTTACTTTAATCTTCACCTTAATTAATCCACATTACTAGCAGAAGGTATAATTTGTTCTTTGATTAAACAAAACAAACAAACAAACAAATATACAAAAATAAACAAACCCAAACAACTAACAAAATTTTTTAAAGGATCAGGTCAGGCCTTTTTGCAAGAAAATAAGGCTACCTCATTTCTTTGCTCTAATTTTCCTCAAAATTCATTTGGTTTTTCAATTCTTCCTAGGTCAAGAAAGTGGTCAGATGCTTTACTTTTCTTACAGTGCAGCAAAAGAAACAGATGTGTTAGTGAACAGCAAATAGGATGCCTTCAAATGTTTCAGAAAACTGAGATATATCCATTTATATATATATATATATATATATATTATAATTTAGGATACAGGCAGGGAAGTTGATCAAAACTCAATAATTTGCCTTAGGTTTTCTGCTGCCACTAAGAACAGCAGTCCCAAGCATTTCCATGAGCAGCATGGCCTTTGCAAGGGCTCAGGACCAGAATTACAGCTCTGACAGGTTTCTGTCAGGTTTTTAATTCAGGTCAAATGGATTGTAATTTTTTTTTTCATGTGTATCACCTCCAAAGAATAATAATATTTTTACCAAAGAAACAAGAGCAAGAAAGGAAAGAAATTTAAAAAATTTACCATAGACACAAAAAAATCTAATATTTGATTATTTCTTAAAATAAATTGTCCATAGCAGCTTAAAAATAATTTGTTGTATTTAGCAATTCCCAGTGATAAGGAATGTGCTGCAGAAGATAAGTTAGCATGGAAATAAAGTCTGAATCTTGTTCTATAGCTTAGTCCCTAAGTACCCAAGGAATTTCTGTCTCAAATATCTGCAATCTTGGTCAATCTTCAAGTGCTTACTGGATTTAATGATATTTCATCTGATTCACCAAACCTCCCCAGGAAAGGGTTACCTTTATTTACTGTTTTTAAAAATATGTTTATATTTAGCTGCGGCTAAAATTTGAAACATATAATTCCTTGGAGATTTTTTTACCTTTGGAAGAGTAATCTGCATTCCAGAATATCTCCAGTAATAATACCAGGTTACAGTGTTAAAAGTCTTAATTTCTGCAAGACAAATTTATCTTCAACTCAAGTACATAAAACCATGCATGTTCATTTGGGCAGGGAAAAATTGTGTCTATGTCTAGTTTTATTGCCAAAGAATTGCTAGAATACCAGCTCACCTGAGTTCTAATACTGTGGTAGTAACATATAGAAATACAATTAAATGATATTTTCTTTTTTCAGCTGCATGGAAATGCATGAAAATGTCTTCCACCCTACTCACTGCATCAAAGAGTTTCATCCCTTTTTTTCCATCTCAAATATAATTTTTTTCAGTTGAACTTTATCTTGTGTTTTGGAAAGTGATCTGTCCTTGAGGTGGAAATTCCAGGTGATGGAGATTACAGCTGGTTGGAAAAAAAACCCTTAGAAAAAGATCTCAAATGAAATATCTGAGTTCAGATTTCTTCAGCTGAGATTGAGAACTGAAAGTCTCCAATTGTTGCATAAGAAGAAGTTTCCACCAATCTTAAATACAATAGCATGGGGATGGGATGTTAAGCACCAAATAATTAACTGATTTTTTTTTCTTGCAAAAGAAGAATCATATTAGACATACCTTTAACGAAAGTTCAAGTGTGGGGGAAAGAATGAACATTTTCCAAATGCCTTTCCACAAAGTTATCAATCATTGCAAAATGGAAAGCTGTCACTAAAGAAAACCTTGTTATATGTTAAAAAAAAAAAAAAAAACAACAAAAGCAAAACCAAAAAAAAAACCCCACCATCCATTGACAGGTTGTTTTAGTAGTTATTGTCATTTATAATTTACATTTAAATTTAATTTTTCTATCACCACCTTCCAGCTAATAATTTCTCTCCTTGCTTCAGAGTCAGGAAACCTCTTCTAGGAAGTCCTGTAGGTACTATTTCAGGTTGTAATCAAGTAATAGCTAAGATTCTTTTGTTTTAGCAATCACAGTTCTAAATCCAGTTATTTACCAGAGAAAAAAATTTTTAAAAATGTCAATTCTTCTCTTTAAAAGAGACTAAATGTGGTTTTGAGAAGAATCAGTGAAAAATTCAGTGAGGTTCTTTTGGCACCGTTTCCCTAAAATCTGTAGATAATTATCTTCACTTTTAAACAAAGCACTTCTCTGTGTAGAGAATATGATAATGTAATTCTTAATCTGCACTTAAAATATCTGTTTACACAGTCGCCAGAGTGACTGTACCACGCTTAGAAGATGAACTAAGCCTTTCATTATCCCTAATAAAACAAGAATCTATTTAAAGAATACCTACTGTGGTGTCTCACTGCACTTTGGAATGAAAAAAAAAGAAAAAAAAAAGATAATTTTTTAAAGTAAGTTTGACAGGAAAATCATGTTTGGCAAAGAAGTGTGTCTTATTTAGAGAGCTCAGATTCTGAACAGACTGCTACTAGCATTTGCAGATTTCATTTTCTGGTGTTTCTCATTCTTCTATAAATATCAAAGTTGTCTCATTTAAATACTGTTCCAAACTGGTTATAAGAAAAGCTTTGTCTCTTGCAGCTTGTGAGTTAGGGTAAAAACACAGTTAATCAAACTGCTTATGGTCTGTTTTTCTTTTTAACTCCTGTTTCTTGCTGGGATTGCAGGGGAGATAAAAAGCGGAATTCTGTCCTGCAGCATAATTTCAATGCTTTATAGAAATATAGAACTATACTTGTATAAAAGTGGGGTAGGAAAAAAATTTTGCTTGGCTTGTGTGTGCAGCTTTGCCTTGCTTGTTAAACTGTATTTTGATCCATTCATCTTGATTTTGCTCTTCTGATTTTTTTCTCCTTCCATCTTTAGGTGGGTGGGGTTGGGACTAAGAGGAGGGCTGGTGAGTTGTTGGTTACTCGTGTACATAATGAGAGAACTCATGGAGACTGCTTTGCCACCTCTGACTCTGCAATTGGCCTCACCATGCTCCGTGAGCCCACACAAGAAGCAAAAATCCATTAATAGCTCAGATTTGACCACCCAAACCCTCCCCCTGTGGGATGCTGAGACCGGGCCATGCCAAATTCCTGCCACTCACCCTCACCTGGGCAGATTGGTCTGCTGCACCATGCCTTTTGCTCAAAGCTGGTCAAAATTGCACCACCAAACAAGTGTGGACTGGTTTGATTTGTGGCAGGGTATTCACAAGTCTAATTTACCTGGAATCAGGATGTGGAAAGTGCTGTGGTGGGCAAGAGAGTTTGGTCTGAAACAATCGACAAGGAAATGTGTACTGCCTGAGGTTCACAGGAAAACTGAGGCACATGCAAGAGAAATGGTTCAGTGCAGGGGTGTAAAAATGTCCAATGGCAGTGCTGGAAGAACAGCAGTGCACACCAAGCACATTGCTTTCCTAAGACATTTACTGCTTTCTCACATTACCTCACTGTCTTGCTGAAATTCAGCTTGGCCTCTTGGGACTTGGAGGGAGCTTGCCAAGGGTGAGGCACTCCAAGTGCTGAGAGCACAGCCTCTCACTGTGACAGTACCCAGAGAAGCACTGAGGACCAAATCCCATTTCCTCCCTTCTGCAGTGTCTGTAACATGCCTTTCCCCCTCATCCCAGTTCTGGCTGCTGAAAGTGATGATAACCCACAAACCTACTATTGCTGTGCTGAATTTGCAGATTCCTGGGTTTGGATGTTGTCTTTTTTTTTTTTCCCTTTTTTCTCTGCCTTGTTTGATTTATAGCTTTGCAGCACTATTAGAAGCCTTGCAGCCTGTTTTCTGGAGGACCCTGAACACATCTCTGCTGTGTCTCAGGACTCTAAAAGGACAGCTCATGATAAGGATGCAATGCCCTCTGCCTCTGATAGTCTCACCAGTTCTGGCAATGCACTTCTCCTTTCCCAAGAGATGATCCAGTAATAGATCAGATACTGTTCTTTCTTAATTTACTTACAAGAATTTCTTGCTTAGCTGCTGAGGGCTGAATTCTTCTATAGTCCTCTATAATGTTTTTCCTGGGAGATAAACCACTCTGATACCACTCCAGTTACTTGTGCCCTGGAAGACTTAATGTGTAGAACAGTAAATAATCTGTGGTCAATGGAAGCTCTTTACAGGGAAGGAAATAGTTAATGCCTTGTGAATTCATGGCAGGGCAAAGAACAAAAATTACCTAGGGAGTATGGCCAAGTGGCTGGAAGTAGATGGAAATTTTGCAGTTTTGGAAATCACTTTAGGTTTTGTTTGTCTCTTCTTTCTAGGCTTTTGATTTGGTTTTAATTACTTCTTTTTGGTTGTTGCTGATTTTACAAAAATATTATTTATTATTTTTATTAAATATACACTAATTTATACATTATACTTATCGGTTAATCTTTCTAAATCAAGTTTGAAAAACCTTCTTTCTTTAATGTGATTTTTCTTCAGGAAACTCCTTCTTTCCTCCCTTCCTGCATTCTTGCCTGCCTGCCTTTTCTCAACTGCAGCAAAAAGTTTTGTTTTGTTTCCTTATTATTCTTTTACTTTTCATTCTCTTTCTTTCCTCTTTACTTCTCCCTTTTCTGTATTTTATACACAATAGATCCCCAGAAAACCCAGCATATTTTACAATAACTGTTAATTAGTGCATATTTTCTGCTGAGACAGGAAAAAGGGGATTAGTATGGATTGCAAACTTCAAAATACTGGTGATGATTTTTTCCTGCATTTACATACTCTGATAGTTACCTCCAGGAATGAACATGAATAAAATTTATAGATAAAATTTCTCCCAACTGCAAAAAGTTTTTGTCAACACATTTAAATTCTGTCCCTGCTTGTATTCCTGAGAGCAGACATGAATTATTTTATTTCTTTGCTTCTTATCCCAAAGTAAATCATGAATGACAGTGGCTAAATGGGTTCAAAGAAAGTGAAAAAGAAAACATTAAGGATGTGAATAAACAAAAGTTTTATTCTAGGGGAAGCTGGGAAATGGAAGAGCCATCAGGATAAGAGCAGCTGTGCTATGGTTTGAGCCTTGATGATCTGCATCATGTTTCTGAGTATCACATCAGTTCTTCCTCTGAAATTCCTCTCCTGCTTCCAGGCCCTTACAGCTGTGGCAGACCTTAAACCTTCTAGAAAGAAGAAAATCCAGGAAAATGTGAAAAATTAACACGTGCTCCACAGGCTGGCACAGCCCTAATCGAGTTGCTGAGCTCGAACTGGTGTCAGAGAAAGTTGATCCAGCCAAAATTTTTGCAAAGTGGATGTGGGCACACAGAACCAGTTGATGTGGGATCCTGGGGGAGCACCACCCACAAATAACAGAATAGAAACACTGCAGAAAGTCTTAACTGCAGGCTGGAAAACAACACTGCTCAGGATTTTGTAACCCACATCTTAGAAAGCACAAAAACACGCTGTAAATTTTATAGGTCGTGTGGTGATATCCAAGAGCTGAGCATCCTTGTGGGACCCTGACAATAACCCACCCCCAAACACTGGACTAAAAAGGTTGGCTTGCAGCCTAGAGAAATGAAATGATAAGCACTTGACTTGAAATTGCATGCCGTGTCAGCCACAGGGTTAGGAAGAAAACAGAGTTTTATCAAATCCCAGCTGCCAAGAAAAAGAAATGCCTCCAAAAGAGACATAATATATAGGGCAGGTCTATGCTGAAGATTGGTGTTCCCCCCAAACAAACTCTATAATAATAATGCCTGAAAAATCTCCAGCCGTTTATATGAAGCATGAAAAATCTTAATGAGAGGCCAGATAAAGTACTTCACTCAACATTTGATATTCTGTAAACCTGGCTGTTAGCAAGACTCCTGCTGGAAATTATGAGGGTTCCTAAACTACCCTAGATTCTGTTCACCCCAGGGAAGTTTAATTTTAGGTGAAAAGCAATACAAATGTTCTAAACAATCCTCAGAAATCTTTTTGGGCTTTCTAAGCCTTCTGCATAACTTTGTTTTTTGTTTTTTTATTCCTGTGCTATAAAGAAAAAATAGAAAAGAGTTCATGCAAAAACAGGCCAGAAGATACGGCTCAGTTGATGGGCATTTTTAAGCTCCTACAAGGAGCTGAATTGGCAAAATCCCTACAGCTGCAAGGGACCACGGTGTGTGTTTTAATCTGGATCATTATAAACTGGTTTTACTCTGGAGTGATGGAGAAGTTTCACATGCCAGCTTAGCCTAAAGGCTATGGTTCTTGAAAAAGGGGAAGAAAATAAAAAAAAAATCAACTGCATAAAGAGGCTCACAGCAGGTTTGGAGCTTGGAGAGTTTTTTTGTTTAGGAGTCTGTGCTCTGCACAGACCCAGGGGCAAAAAATGTATTAAAGACATCTTTCCATCCTCAGAAGTCTAGGTGCATCCAGCATGAAAGTGACACAGGCGCTCACATTAACCTGGTGCATTAGAATTTACTGTGAACAAAAGGCATGCTGTAAATTCTGTGCTGTAAATTCTGTTTAAACACTGCTAATTTATTCTCAGTGTTGGTTTGACTGAGGCTATTGATGAATAAACATCATTACCATTCCTCCCAAGAGATTAAAATAAAATAAAATAAAATAAAATAAAATAAAATAAAATAAAATAAAATAAATAAAATAAATAAAATAAAATAAAATAAAATAAAATATGCATTTATGTGCCTATATTTGTATTTATATTTAGTATTGCATATATCTAAACTTACATTCCTGCGCCTTCCTGTTCTTCACCCGTTGTTTTTTCTTCATCCTTCAAACAATCTTATAGGAAGAAAAAAATATTGTGGCCTAAAAAATGACAGACTGCTTTAAAAATATGTTTATATCCTGAAAAACATCCCAATGTGCTTTCCAAGGTTTCCCTTATGAATACAGAAAATTTAAAACCCCTTGTGCTTTGAGGTAGCAGCTACCTTGAGTGAATTTTTCACACTGTGTTTACAGAAGGCATATACATTTTTATTCAATAAATTATTTGGCTTTAAAAGTATTCCAAATGACATCCCTATCATCGTACAATATACTTCAGGAGGATAATAAAAGGCCCTACCAAAGTTTTTATTTTTTTTTAAATTACCAAGTTCTAACATCATCACAAAAGTTTTATATTGCAGTATTTCTAAGCAGAGAGGGACAAGTGGGTAATATTTAGCTAAGTCAATAACAGTGTTTTCAATGAAATAGATTATCATGTTTCTTCTCTTGTTATTTATTTATTTATTTATTTATTTATTTAATATACATATTTATATACATAAAGACAAGCACACATGTGTGTATATATATATACATATATACAGACACATATATATATATATATATATAAAACAAAACAAACACCCCAGTAGAATAAAATACAGTCCAAAATAAGTAGAAATTTTTTATAGCTATTTAGATTCACCACAGTATGCTGGTGATGTGTTCACCTTCATGTTCTGGTTGGTTCTTGTTGGTGAAAAAATGATTTACCAGAGCTGTACTGTTGAAGGGCTCCTATACCTGTAAAAATGAATCTGAAATTTCACAGGAGGAGCTTCCCTTTGCAGTGCTACACCACTTTTATTTTGGTTACACCTGGAAAAGCCAAGAACTGTGGGCCTGGCATGAAAATGTCTGCCCCTATCCCTGTAGGAACCACCCAACTCAGGGCTGGCTATCACTTGAAAGGCAAAATTAAGTTGACTTTTCCTGCCTTCACGTGGGTTCTGCTGTGCCTGTTCTTGCCAGGGGCACAGCGAGGCTCCACTCAGCTTGGCGCCTGTTCTGCACTGTTGCACTCACCCAACAAAAAGAGGCACCACAGCCATTAAATGACTGAATCACTCCTTGGCTGGATGTTGGCATGGATACATCTTCCTTGAGCAGGTGCTGACAGACCTGAACTCATTCTACCTGCCTTCCTCCTCATTTCTGCCTGGGTGAAAGCCAGGTTCACTCTAAGAACTATTTTATAGACTTTAAAAATATTTTTTTTTTCTATAGATAATTGGCACTGCCTGCAGGTTTTGGCAGGGAAAGTTATCATAAGGTTGAGACATTCTCCAGGCAGTGGACAAGGCCTGTTGTCACAAAGATAGGACATCTTCTGAGTTTAAACTAAGACAGGACAGAGGTGCTTCCGATGCCAGGAATTCCTGACAGCGCCTTTGGAACTTCACAGCTCCTGCAGTTTTTCTCAGCTCTGTGCATCACACAAACCATAATGAAAAGTCTCATTAGGTCAGCCTTTCTGAAAAGCTGTGTGGCATCCAAAAGTGCCCTGAAAGCTGCTGGGGCTTTGTGGTTTTGAGCTCCAAGTAGACAGTGTCTCCTTGCAGCTCCCACTTTCACAACCTGCCACATTTCTTAGGGGACACTTTTGGAAAGGGTATTTTTGTCTGCAGGTGGCACACAGGCTGTCACAAAAGCAGCCCCAAAGGCTTGCAGTCTGTAGGTGTAAAAAGGAACCATCAAATGGGGTGGTAATGCCTCATTAGAGAGTCCCTGTCTGTCCCCATAGCATATTGGGGTGTGGTGAGGGGAAGCAAAAGCACCTACTTGTTAAACACAGTGACAGTCCTGCCTTTAGTGTTATTTAGTTGTTGTCCCTCATAATTTATTTCTTTGTCTGCTCTCTGTCCCACTGGAAAATGGCAGAAAATAAAAACCAGAGGGAAAAGAAGCTTGTGCCCTTATTTGACCACCCATAGCATGTATTCACTTTTGAATTAAAGGAATACTTTTTATGTCCAATAGCAAGTGGGGAAACCAATGGTTTTTAAGCAGCTTGAGATGAAGATGGTAGTTTATCTCTGGCTCCAGGAATGAAACTTCTTGAAAACACTTTAAAATATTATCCATTTTATCTGCAATATCTGTCAGGTGATTGGGTTATGGCCCTTCTACAGCTTATATATTGAGCAGTTTCACACAGTGGAAATTACATATCTTAGAGTACATTTAAAATCACTGGCCTGTTGCTGTCACACAATGCCTGCTCCTGCTGCAGAGGAAAAACCCCCAAAACTTGTATTTTATGTAAAATTCAAGCATTTATGTGAAGGAGTATGGGTTAATCCATATGTGCCTGGAATAAAATTCAGATCCCTTTTATCAACACTTGGTTGCAGGAGGTAAGGGAGGAGTGTTAGAGGCACCAAGCGTTTTCTTATCCCAAAACAAGGCAGGTGTTTCTCTAGGAACCACAGGGTAAGGTGTTCCTCCTTGCCTTGCTGCTGTTTTAGTCCAACAGCAGATTCTGCAGCACCTATTTCCCAGGAGAGAGATATGACCACAAGTGTGGGGCATTATTAAAGATCAGCACATGCAAACACTCTCAGAGGAGTGCCACAGGAAACTCACAGGGCCAAGAGCTCCGCACTGAGCCAGTTCAGGTGAAGTTCAGACTGACCTGAGGTGCTCCAAGACCTCCACAAACTGTGAAAAACTGCTGCCTCCCCCAGTTTTTTGTTTTTGGTGTTTTTTGGTTTTTTTGGGTTTTTTTTGGGTTTTTTTTATTTTTTTTTTTCCCCAGTGATATCACTGTAAATCATTACTGGAAGTATACTCACAGCATGTCTGGCTGCTCCTGTGAAAGACAAGATGACAAGATTTTTTCTAAATACAGGTGAAAATAAGGGACAGAGTCTCCTCCAACTCAATGAGTTGCAGCAACTCCAAAACCTAACTGTGTGGGAGGCAGAGGATGTTGTTTTCAAAGCAGACTCCATTTCCACTCCACAGACGATAGATGTACCCCAGGATCTGACCCTGGCTGGCTTCTCTTTGTGTTCTGCACTCTGAAGATGCTCGTGATACATTTACAGGAAGAGGAAAGCACCAAGAGGAGAAGCACAGAAGATGGAGCCTCAGGCAAACACACTATGTTGATAAGAATGATTTTATTGCCTTTTTTATTTTTCTGCTTTAATTCATATATTCAAACATATTTGTACATAAATTCCCTCAGACATACACTCAATATGTATTTTACTTCTGTGGGTCACTGAGACTAAGAAAGTGACTTTCATATGTCTCCCTTGATTAAACACAGACAATTTTGGCTTAAATACATTGGGAAAAAAAAAGTAAAACACAATGAAATATGGAATGTTTTTAGGAAAAAGTACCATTTCTAAACGACAAATTTTTTGGTTTTTTTCATGTTTACACTAGAAAGCAAAGAAAGAGTGAGGATTGACCAAGTTTTTAATTTGAAGTTTTGATGGCACTATCACAAATGCTCCATATGAGATAGTGAACAGCTTTTCCTGCACAAATTTTCTCCAGCCTTCCATAAAAAAGTATCTGTGGATGTTCATGAGCTTCTCTTCTCTGAAAAACTCCAATATTTCCAATATTTGTTTAAATGTTCAGTTGTTTGTTTTTTTTCCCCTTAAATTGTGTTTTCACTGCCTATTTATTCATCACTTTCATGTTTTTAACAATCTCACATGAAGATAAGTTCTCACAAATATGTGATTGTCAGAGATTTAAGAGGCTGTAGCTGTTTTTTATGCTAAAGACACAGGACAAATCATTCAGGTTTTTTAGGATGTCAGTCAGGCACATCAACCTGTTTTGACTGTAGTAGCCTATTTTTGTGGAAAGGCTCAGAAGGAGCTCTCTGATGCCAGGTGTGTTGTTTGATGTACACAACACCCTGTGGTTTGTACATTTTGAATATTTTGATTATGAGTCCCTAGGCATGGTGCCAGTGGCAAAAGTGATGCTTGGACAGGCTTGTGCCATTCCTAGTGCTCCTACATTCACCTGGCTCCACACAGCATCACAAAGATAAAATCTCAATCACAAGATAAAGAGCAAGCTCTCTAAATGTGTATTTTTTTTTAATTGTGTGAACATTCTTCTGTGATATTCATTGTGTTTTGGAGTTGAAACTCACGGAGTTGGTTTTCTCATGGGATAACTTCTTCAAAGCTCTGTGTGAGGCAGTGCCAGGACTGTTGGAAGGAGGAGGATACTGTCCCCTATTTTCACCTGTATTTAGAAAAAGTCTTGTCTTTCACAGGAGCAGCCAGACCTGCTTTAAGCAAACTCCCATCAATGATTTATGGTGATAACACTGAACACTTCATATTATAATAGAATAGTCGGTGTAAACATGATTAAATGATCCCATATCACGGTTGTCACTGATTAGCATATTGGGTTACTGTGAAATTTTTGCTGTTTTCATTGAATATTTTAAAAGATGCTAACACATAAAGATAACCATAGAGCTATGCTTCCCTCACAGCTGTTCCACAATTGTACCTCAGCACCTCATTCAGAAAAAGCCTTGTGGTTCCTCTCTCACCAATAATTGCCCTTTATTTATCGTGTCTTAGGATCACCTTCAAAGACATATCCCTAGAGAAAATCTATACTGGAAGACTTGTGTGTACCTTGCATTGCAATAAAGTGAGATTTTTATTAAAAATCCCAAATATCTATTTTAAGATTTTTAAATTTTATATTTATTATATATTTATTATATATTTATATTTATTTATAAAAATAATGCTGTTTAAGAAACAGAACATGGGATGGTGTTTGCTTTGTGTGGAGGGAGCCCACTCTGCTCTGACACAAGAGCCATGGCCCGTGGTTGCACAGGTTGTTCCTCTCCAGACCAAGAATGTGTCAGAGGGATTTGACTTTCCCACCAGTGGGTGAAGCTCTTAGTCACCAACCCAAACAAAGGGGGAGGCAGCACTCTGACATTTCTGAAGAGAAAACAGAGGGGTTAATCTGCAGATTGGAGATAAATCCTTCTGCCAAGGTTTTAGTTTTGTTTAGGTTCTGCACCTTGGTTTGCTGTCAGTGCCTCTATTGCCCACTCTTAAGGAGAGATAGTGTGCACTATTATGCTCAGATAAATTAAACCAGCATGAGGATGAGCACTCCACAGGATTAGCCTTGGGAAAAAATGACTAAAGCCTGGCTTTGCTCCAAAAGCTTAAAGTGTTCCCACTGCCTTGGAGATATTGGCTTGTACCTGTTACATGCCTGCAGCATAGGCTGCCTGTTTGTTTCTGAGCTGCAAAATGCCACACAGTGGGCATGTAACCCATTGTGGATTAAATTAAGACTTTATAGGATCTGTCAGAAATGGTAATGTTCGTATAATACAGGTAAGTATGTACACACAGAGAGAAGAGAAGGACTAGGGTGTTACGAATGTTTCTAGCACCTCAGTTAGCCTGTGTAGAGGAACCAGCATCTTCATCAGGCAGGGCTGGGGGATGTCAGAGTGGCCTGGATGTCATTTTGTGTCTAACCTCACTAATTTGTTCTGTGGCCTCTCCAAAATGAGGAGATGCCATGTGTGTACTTACTGTGACAGCACCAACCTGCGCTCTTTGCCACGCAGCCCCAGCCCTGAGGTCCCAGCGCCCGCAGGGGTCGGCAGGATAGCAACAAACACGGCTGCCTGGAGTCTCTGCAAAGAAATTTCATAGCTCAGGACTCAATTGAAACAAAGGAAAGAAAAAGTGTCCACAAAGGACGTAGAAACGTGACACAGAAACCATCTTCAGGTATCCTCGTGTCACAAGGATATCTGAACCCAAAAAGAGACTATGAACAGGAAACAGGAACAACAAAAAGTGTGTAAAGGTTGTGTCAGTTTACCTGATCTCATATTTCTTCCATTGGTGAAATATGCAACTATACTGAGAAACCTTTTAAAGCCATGCATCTTGACAAATTTGTTCTGTATTACACAGTAAAATCACAAAGCAGAAGCTGTAGGGTTTATGGTACTGCTGCTGGTCTGGAGCAAGGAGATTCTGCATCTCATGAAGAAGGGATTTTGAAGATGGAAAAAGCATGGAAAAAAGCATGCTGGAAAAAGCATGCTGGAGTGGCAGGAAGGAGTCAAAATGGTGTCTCACAGCCTTTTTTTTCCTGTTTGTTTGGGGTTTCTTTGTTTGTTTGTTTGTTTGTTTTTTTGCTTTTGTTTAAATTACACATTTCTGCCTTCAAGAATTCTGTTTGATCCAGGGGAAATTTCTTCCATCATATTTCCTATGCCCATGCTGAGGCTGTGACTGTGGAATATGATCTGAAGAGCTGACCTGTGTTTTGGAGGGCATCAGCAAGGACAGACCCCATTCCTTCAGAGGGGATTGAGGAAATCCCAGAGCTGTAAAAGCCTGAATGAAGGGTACAGTGACAGAAGTGGGGCTGGGAGTTTTCTCACTGAGAAGAAATCCATGACACCTTACCACAGTGCCTTGCAAGGCTTTGGTCTCTCCCTCTGCATCACTCTAAAAGGACTTCTGATTAAAGAAAAAAATGTAAACACTACTTTTAATCATCTCCCTTATCCACTGTCCTGTACATCCTGCCTTATATACTAATATCTGTTATTAAATACCTGTTTTCTTCATGGAAACTATATAATCATTTATTCTAAGACTGGTTTTTACCACTTGAAAAAAAACCTCGCTGTCACATTCCTGCTTTTAGAACCCACAACTAAAGGACAGATTTAATTAATGAGCAAAATAACACACATTTAAACAGGGACTTTGCAAGGCAGCCCCTGTTTCAGTCCAGGAATTTTTCACATGGCTGCTTGTTCAGCACACAAAGAATAGGGTCTTCCCATTCCTGTCTCTCAGGAGTATTGGGGAAGTACAAGACAGGCTGTTGGTCAACCCTTACACCCTTCCCCATACAGAGCATGGCACTCCATGTAAACCTGAGCCGCAGCTTTACCTTGTAGAGGATGAAAGTTGAATTTGATGAGCTGCCACAGTTCTTGAGCTCTGTGGCCTTTTAAGCTTACTCTAAAACCATAACTCTGGAGTGTCTAAATCTGTTCTTCACCCCCAGCCAACAGTTTCTTCCATCCCCCCCAAAAAATGTAGAAGTCAATTAATCACTTTCATAATTAGCTGGAAAAACCAAGTTTTATCCGGAAACTCATTGCCCCTCACTTTTCATAATTTCCTGACTTCCTTAAAAGCATTTATTCTTCAAACAAGCAGACACCAGCTAAATCAGGGGAAGAGTTCTCCTACTTGCTTTCAACACGATGTTCTGGAGTGACAGACTCACCTTTCTGACACTTAGGGCAGCTGCAAGCCAAGACTGGGCCAAGGGAAAGGGGTGAAAGAGAGGCAATGAGTTGTAGAAGGTAAAGTCACATCCCAGGAATAGGGAATGTCCTCATGCCTTTGTAGTTCCCAAAAATTAGCGTGTTTCCACTCTCCCTTGCCCTCCCTGGCTGAACTCAGGCACCTCAGAGTCTGGAATTGTCTTGTTTGTCACAGGTGATGAAAACTCCTTAAATTTGGGTTGAAATCCTGACCTTAGCACAGACTTTTTTTTGTTATGACCTTGGGCATGTCTTGTAATTTTCACTTCTATCATGGCCATGAGGTTTTCAGGTTGCATTCATGCAGAGGTTTTGCATAGCTTCTTTGGCCCTGATTTTAGGGTGTGCATTGAAAATACACTGCCACAGAAGTGACAACCATACTCTGCTTTCTCTCCTGACTTACTAATTTTCCAGCTTTCTTTCCTCTGTGATTCACAGCATGAAGATTTGGGCAGAAAACAACCATCTGTCAAGCAGGAATAGCTTAGTCCAGCAACTTGACCTGCTTCACAACATCATCAACAGAAGAGGTTTGCAGTTACACTGGAGTTTTGTTTAGAACAAACTCTCATAATAAACACTTTATTTTAAACATTGAGAAAATCGGTTCTTGGCCAGAAGAGGGCATTTGACTTCAAGTCTTGGGCTCATGGCCGTGGGCTCCTTGTCTTAAAATAAATAAAACCTAACAAACAAACAAACAAACCCATCTTACACTACTAAAAATTCATACCATTTGTGGTTCCTACTGTGCTGTGACAAATTTAACAAGTTTAAACCTTTCAGTCAAAGCTCCCCTGAAGCCAGCAGAGACGGAGAACATTGCAATGAAATGAAGAGTTATTGATTCATCCTTCCCTGAATTACCCACTTCCTATTTTCTAGCACCAAGATAAGCAGGAGCTTTACTCAGACATCATACAAGGAAAAGAACCACCTACAAATGATCTTTTTTGTCCCAAGATACAGAGAGTTATTTGATGGTCTGAGCTGGTGCACGTACATATTCCTTTTTAACTCCTTTTATTGTTTGTTAAAGTTTTTGAAGTCGTGAGCCCACAGGGGTTTCATGTAATATGAAAGCATAAACTGGGGGATAGTCACACCCTCATAGTGGTCTCTTCTCCTTTTAAATCATTACAACAATTAATAACTAGTAAAAGACCTCAGCTGTGTGAATGTGGCATTCCATAGTGTTGACAGTGAGCAGAAGAAAGATACAGTCACTGAGAATTGTGTTTCAGTGGACTTTTGAGCTCTTAATTTAAAGCAATGGGAGGTACCAAACAAGGGAAATACTCTTCTGTGGCTGAAAGGTCAAGAGTCTGGGTAAATTGCAGATTTGAGTGAAATTACAAATCCAAAGAAATTCTGGAGCTGCCAAAACTTTATATTTCATGATGTCACATCAGCTTTCCTGTTCTGCTTCTTCCTTGAAGACACTGAAATTCTCAGCTTTGCTACCTTTTTTAATGAAAAAAAATCCTTTCCCTGCTTTTCAATGCCAATAAGTATATCAGCATTGCAAGAAATTTGAAACTTGGTTTGGGTCCTATTGATGCAAAAAAAAAGCCACAAAAAATATTTGTGATCCCCTCCAAAGTTTTAACATTCTCTTTGTTCAACTTGTATGAACTGGAATTGTCCCAGATAAAATTGGTAATAGTAAAAACAAATAAATCTGCTCCCACTTCCATCAGCTACGTATTTTCTATTTAAAAGTTTTTATGAATACTTACAGCTCAATTGTCCTTGACCTCAGCAAAGACTTCAGTTTTATGCCATTCCCAGAAGAAATTCCAGCCTTGAATGTCATGATGTTCTGCATGGCTGAAACAGAGTCAGGTCAGCTGCAGCCTAGGCAGTGACAGCAAAAAGTAGATTAAGCCAAAAGCAGACCCAGGAGACCAAAAGGGGGAATATTAAGTTGTTGGTACATAAGAGTTCAGGGTCACGTTTCTTGCAAAAATTTGTTTTCCAAATGGGTTAAGGGCAAGCTGAGTTACCTTTCCAGGTGATATCTGAAGCAAAGAAAAAAAGCTGCAATTTCGGCACTTTGTAACAGATCCATATTTTTCTCTTGAGGTTGCTATAGATACGCACATGTACCTGTGAATAAAAAGAATTAAATGTCTGGCATATGTTAGCATTGGGAAAACCAGGACAGCAACGAATGCACCAGCCCATTAAGGAGATCAACACTTTGATTCAGGGTGACACAGAGAATTCCCTGACACCATAGACCAGCTTTGCCAAGTGCAGCTGAGTGAGTGGAACTGGAGCTGAAACAGCTGGACCTGAAGCATGACAGGAAATTTTGCAAATAAGGAAACCCAATCACATGAGATGGTGGTGATGATGATGATGATGATGATGATGATGATTGATGATGATGAAGATGATGATGTTGATGGCAGGACACTTCAAGCACTCTATCAATGTGGAATTTTCAGCTGGAGTTGGCATACATTCCCCAGAAAAAAAAAACAAAACACCAAAAACAAACAAACAAACAAACAAACAAACAAACAAACAAAAACCACTTGCTCAGTCACCAATGGCCAGAGAATGAGGTGGATTCACCTGGAGAAATCTCTGTGGGTTGCCTCCTAAAAGGACCAAAGTCCATTGCTGTCATGGCTTGCTGCTGGCCTAGGTTCCCTACAGCAGCTCTTCCTCTGGGAAAATGAGCAGTACAAGCACCTGGCAATTTGTGGTGCCTCTTGGAATAACAGGGAAGTCAGCTCATTAGCAGATAAAGCAATGTGCTGGTTAGTCAGGACAAACAGTGTTTGGGGAGTGCGTTCTTTAATAATTGAGGGCAAACAGGTTCCCCTTGCACACCACTGCACTGCTTCAGCCCTTGGTCGTCGCTTTCATTTTCAAGTATTTAACTTTTAATCTATGGGTGTGGTGTGGAAGCTCCACCACAGAGCAGTACCAGAGGTATCAGGTGTGAAGGTGTGCACACTGATTTTGGTATCACAGCAGTGCTGCACTGCTGTGCACCTGTGTTATGGTAACCACATAAAAGCCCGAAGACACCACATAAAATAATAATATAAAGCAGCCTCTGTCCTAAAATGGCCATTATTTGCTACACTATGGAAGAACTAGAAAGAAAACAAAAAATAGAGAAGCCAGTTAAAAAAAAAAAGAGGTGAAAATGCTTTCATAAAAGCAGTGATAGATGGCTCTTTGAAACTTTGAAAAAAATGATAAAGCACAATGGATAAGATAGACATGTCCAAAGTCATGAGGGATAAGGGAAAAGATATCGTAGTACAGGGATACTATTTTTTCTGTGCACTCCTTAAAGGTACCTGAATGTTAGACAAATATACTGAGAAATAAGAATGTTTTTTGTTGATTTTAATTTCTAAGCTTTTGGGCTTTATATGCACTAGTAGGATTTTGGGTCAAAAACTTCTGATGGCTATATTTGATAAACTGAAGGAGGCTGACTGTTATGTGTAGTAGATATAATTTGCACCATTTCTAGTATGATATATGCGATATTTGTTATGAACAAAAGGACCTTCCTGGTTCCCATGGGGACACTGCTGAATTGAGCTAAGTACTGATATTGAAATGTTAATTAGCTAATTGCTCCTGGGAATCACCTATACCCCCCACCCACACTACCATTCCAGGACTGGGATGCAAAATAGAGGGACCACTGGAATCATGGGAGGGGGTTTGGGGGATGAAAACACCCCTAAATGGAAGGCTGGGCACAGTGGAGGGGGCTGGATGGGTGCGCTGGCTGGGGAAAAGGGAACCACATCCCCAGTCTGTGTCTGATCTGTCACCACAGCCTCCAGAGGACTGGACTAGACTGAGCTGTGGGAAGCAGGAGCAAAGGAGCAACTCTTGCTGGTGCTACCAGGAGAGGGGACAGCTGCTGCTGGACTCTGCCAACAGGCTCTGCACATCCCCTCACCCTTCGGCTACCAGGGTGCCAGCAGGAAAGGAGAGAGGAAGGTCTGCTGATTGGGACTTCAGATACAGACTGCACACCTCTTCACCTCCGGCTACCAGGGTGCCGCCTTCTCTCCCTTCGGCTACCGGGAAAGCTGCAACAGCGGGGGTGAGCTCCATGTTGAGCCCCCTGCCCAATTAATATTTTAATAAAGAGCTGAACATTAATAAAGGCATAAGCCCTGTTCATTACACTGAACATTAATAAAGTCATAAGCCCTGTTCATTACAATATTGAATATCTGTTGGAGTATACACATTTGTATTAGGAGTCCCCCCCACCCTGGCAGGAGAAACCTGCTGTGTGTTGAAACCCGATTTACAAGTAAAAGGATGTGGCTCGGCCAGGAGATGGGCCATGTCTGGAGAGATACGGGGACCCCAGGCACCGAGATGGGTATCATGGAAATCCTCGGGCAGATACATGTGAATGCAGCCTTCCTGTAAATGTCATCGAGGGATTCAACTACTCTGGACACTGAATTGTTCTTCCTCATCACCAAGAAAGAAAATCCTATTAACCTATGGACTCTGAATGGAAGAAAAGACTGATTGCCAAAATCTTGGCCTCAGGCGGAATTTTCCCTATGAAAACCGCTTGTGCCAGGATGGAGGTGTGTGGGCATAGAGGAAAACCTCTGCTGAGGCTGAGCTCTTTGTTGCACACCCAGGGCCGACCCCGGGCTCGGCTCTGTTCTTTCCTTGTGGCTGGCTAGACAGAATTTGATCGCAAAATAAATATTTTATGGTTTTCATTTTTAATTTGGCTGGACAAATTTTCATTTATAACACTGACCATGAATGAGCAGGCACATACCTAATTTTCCTTTCTTTAGCTTCATACGTCGTGAGAAAGATAAAGGAGGCAGAATGCTCACCTTTCTGACCTGCAGGAAAAATAGCTCACTGAAATAAATGAAAATGGACTAGGAGGCAGTAGAGAAAATGTTTTATCATGGAGTTTTTATTTAATCTTCCCAAATTTTTGGCCCTTCTCATGAACAACAAATGTGTCGGGAAAAAAACTCTGTACTTTCTGCAAAGACTTCACGTGTTTGTGTATCTCACACCCTCCAAAGAAGCTCCCCATGGACTGTATAGCCAATCTGAGGGCTTCTCTGCTCTCAATGTCCATAGGAGAAAATGTCCACTGGAATGTCTGAGCACTCGGGAAATGAGGTTGTTCTCCCTGACCACCACAGCCACTCAACCTCCAGCGCTGAGGAGAGACCCTCTGCATCCTCACAGTGAGTTGGGGGAATGAAAAAACAGATGGATACACGAAAAATGTCATATTATCTTTTGCAATATCTGTCCTCTCAGCTGCTTTCTAGGTGGTGTCCTCCTGGTATTTTCCAGAGATCACCACTCTCTTCCCACTGGGTTGGTGGGTCCTTTTTATTTTGCATGTGATGGGCTGGGTGTTTACAGAGCACAGCATGCCAAGTCAATTTCCTTGTGTCTACAAGTAGTATAAACAACCACTGAAGGCCTCTCAAAAACCACAAGCGGTTCAGAGTAACCTCTTCAGTCAAGAAGGTTGCTTCCTCTCACTCCAGAGTTACCCTCTCTGAGGCAATATTTTTCAGCTGAAGGTGTCTGTCATGCTGCCAGGAAGGCAGGACTGAGGTATCTAGGTGGAGCTGCAGCCAAAATACAAGTCTCAGTGAAGTTTAAGCTGATTCCAGGCATGTCAGCAGCTGTGCTCCAGGTTTTTTCTCCCAGGAAAACTCTTGGGTACATTACTGGGATCAAACAGCTGGCTGGAAATGCAAGTGGGTGAATATTTTACACTCGATTTCCAGTGAGGCACTCGGTATCCCACTCAGCACACATGAGGTGTGGAATGTGAGGCTCTGGTGCACAGACACAATCCAGGCTGGTCCTCAAAGGAAAGAGAAAGAGAAACAAATAAATTTAAAATTCCACAAATGTTTTGAGTGGAAGATATACCCAGCTCAAAATACCTCCCATTGTAGTCATTCAATTCAGAAGGGAAAAATAACCAACAAACCAAAAACAATAACAAAAAATCCCTTTAAAGAAAAAAGACAACAGTGGCAACAACAACAACACATATCCAGGTCTATTTTACATACTTTAATTATAGTCATGGTGCTTTTAGAGCTTGGCCATATCTGTATGTGATGGAGTTAAACAAGCATTAATGTGCATTTGCAAATAATTAATCTGAGCTCCGAAAGTGTAAATGGTCACTGGAGTTTTCAAGCTGTAGATAATTACTTCCAAAACACATGGTAATTTTCAGCTTTCCTTAATGTATTTGAGTCTCCTAACAGCTGCTTTTTATTTCTTCCTTCAACATTTGGGCTTTACTTAGACAAAATGTTTAGTGTGTATATAAGTGTATTAATTCTTAATATTTAACATGTATTCTGATAAGTTGCTGCTCAATGAAGGCAGTGTACCTTCTAGTATAATCCATTTAACATAGAGTTTTTGTATAGGTCTTTCCAAAACTGGATGGACAGTTGTTTTAAATAGATGCAAAAATGATTAATTTGGTGTTCTCCAGTTTCTGCTGCTAAACCGAGACTTCTAAAACACATGTATTCATGACTGAAAATTTTCTCTAGGCAGAAAACTATAAATCTTATGGGTAAAGGCACTTTCTGTTGTCAAGTCATACTGCAGAGTCATGAGGATGCTCAATAACAAATAAGCTAAATGCCAAATATATAATGTGGCACATTAGTTTTTTGCCCAAAATTATTTTAGGGGCTGAAGAGGGAAAAGATTCCAGGAGTTTTGTCAAATTCCTTCATGAGTTTCAGAGAGAGGGTGGGAACACCCAACACCCTGTAAACAAAGGTTGTATTGTTTATACATTGGCTGTAAGATTCTGGGAGCTGACACAAGATTCAGTTCTTGTGTCTACAGACATATTTGCAGAAGTTAGTGAAAACTGAATGGGTTGACAACAGTACTGAAAAAGGTTTTATTATTCTTCCTCTTGCTGCAGTTGCAAAATTTGTCCAACTTTGACATCAGCTGTGATTTTGGCATAGCCCTTTATCACCTAGAAATTTTATAAGAAAATCCACTTCAATTACAAAATAAACTACCCACAAGTTTGAGAATTCAAACCTTTGTATCTCTAATTATAAAATGAAGTAATTGCCATTTAAAAATGGCAAAAGAAGTAAACAAATAAAAGTAAAAAGTAAAGAAAATATATGCTGTATTTTCTAACTGACACACTCTTGTCTTATTCTCTGGCCAATACCTGTTCACAAAAAATATATATACATATAAAAAAAAAGTCTCCCATTCTCAGATTGTTTGTGATTTTCTAGTATACACTTCTGTAGATTTTTCAGTTTAGAAAAAAACTGAGATCTTTCAGATGCCTGTCAGAGTTTACTCTCATTACAAACAACAGAAGTTTCCATCCAATACTATGTGCCTTTTTTAACTATCATTTTGGCATTAGATCTCTTAAGATCCAACCCATAGAAATTTAAGACAATGATGATTTACCCCAGCTGAAGTTCTGGTTTGCTTTTTATTTTTTTTGGTTCCAAGCCATTTGTTGACTTTGCACACACTCACAAGAAAAGTTCAAACCCTGGCACATCCAGAATTCATGGAAAATGCAAAGGCTCTTTTGTTTGACAGTGCTGGAATTTCAGAAAAAAACTACTAACCACTTTTCTCCTTACAGTCTCTCCAGGGAATAACAAGTGCAGGGCACTTTATAAATGATAAAGCAATTTTAGGTTATACTGTTGTACAATTTGACTAAATATCAGAAATATTTTTGATCTCACAGAGTCTCCCTTGGGCATTTGGAGTCAAAGAAATACAAGGTGGCTTATTTGAGATTTTTTTTTCTTATTTTTTGGCTTTTTTTCTTTTCAGTTTTCTCTTCAGCTGACGGAATTTTGCCCTTGTCCTTTCCTAAGGCAGAGAGTGAGGCTTCTTTTGAACATTACGTGTTCAGAAGGGAGTACTGAATGTAGCAGTTTGAGGGAATTTTTTAGAAAAGTTTCTGGCTATGTTAGAGGCATTAAGTTCTCCTATCCAGTAGGAATGTGCCAAATGAATAAAGCAAAAATCCCTACCCCATCAACAACAACAACAACAACAACAACAATGAAAAGAAAAAACAAAATGAAAAAACAGAAGGGCAAAACCATGAATATGAATCAATAACAACCAATTTAGGATGAATTTAAATTCCTGTGGAAACCCAGGGCACCAGGAATATTTCTCTGTCTGCTCTGGGGCGTCCTGACACCAGGGGAGCACTGACTTTGACCCTCATTCATGGAGAAAATGTCCAAAGCCTCAAGGTAAACTAGAAACCACAAAAGTGTGAAATGGATTGTAGAGATTGTAGAGAGTAGTTTAGTATGTCACATGGGTGAGAAATTTAGGTTTTAGGATTTTTTAGTATGTTATATTTGGGTTCAAGATGGAGGGTACTGGGTGCTGTCTTGAGTTACTTTCTTCTTTCTTCTTCTTCCTCTTTCTTCTTGGATTTGGATTGTATCTTTTAATTGGGTAGAAAAATCTGCATTGCAGGTCTTTAGGGTCAGTTATTGGGTTAGGAAGGGAAATAATTTAGGTGTCACTTCTTAATTGGGTAGCTTAGTTTTTTTTTTAGACTTAAAAAGCCTTGTAACAAGAGTTTGTTGGCCATTTTTGTGCTGTTTTTCCTGGATGCAGAGTCTGGTGTAGACAGTGTGCTGAAGTTTTGATAAGAAAATAAACAAGAAGCTGAAGACCAAAAAAAGTCCAATGCATCTCTGGTTCCTGACACAGAACTGCTCCAGGAGGTTCTCCCCTGCCAGGGGCACCCAGGGAGTTGCCCAACTTGGGGCCTCCAAACTCACAAATTCCTACCCAAAAACTTAATTTAAATCCAGATCCCAGTTTTATCAGGGCTCTTTAGACACATGGTGGAAGAAACATGCCTTGACCCATAGAACATTCTTTGGGGATTACACAGAGTTGCAGGATAAGCTGGTGGGATGAATTTCTAGGGATGGAAATGAAAACCACTGACCCAAAGTCAGCAACAAATCTCAGCCCACTGTTTGCTCAAGCAGTGTCAGAGAGAAGAACCACACTCAGTTTGGCACATTCAAACTTTAGAACCCTCATGGACACTGAAACTGCATCATCTGAAAACCTCCCAGTCTTTTGTCTTCAAAGGTAGGAAAGTTCTGTTGCCCTGATTGAGTCGCTGGGGTAGAATTGCAAAAAAAAATGTCTAGGAGCACAAATTTTTCCACCAGCTGACTTTCCCTGAGTGTTTTTCAGTACTGTGTTATGTTCCTGCATTTTTTTTAAGAAGAGAGAAGACCTCCACAGAGAGATGTACTTCTACCAGTTCAATCAGTATAAATAGATTTACCCAAACACCTTGTTCTGCTACTAAATGATATAAAACTCCACCCCACTTTTTTTTTTTTTAAATGTGCCTGGCAGAACTTAAAAAATAAAAATACATTCAGCTCTTTTTCTACTGCACCATTTTGCTCTGAAGGTTCATATTAATTCTTAATATTTTTCAATTCTTAACTGGTCTAGCTCTCAGAAAGAGCAGCACCACTAGTTGCTAAAATTAAGCTCATGCTTAAATGTTTGGATGCCATCACCATGCATCTTTCACATTATGATTTTAGACAGTGAACATGGGGGTTAGTAAAGGTGCAGACAATGGAGAATTGAGGTGAAAAGGGGGAAATGAGCACAGTGAGAATTAATGTAGCAGAGCAGAATATAGAAGCATTGCCCCTGCCAGTGTACACATCTCCTGATGGCTGGGTAAGCTGTATATGAATATGCAGCTTTGTACCACTAATAATTTTGTGGCCGAAATAATAAATAATTTTCAATAAAATATCTTACACTCTGTGTCAAACCAACAACACCTGAATCCCCAGTCAAGCAATACCAAGAAACAGATTTTGGCAGTGTTGCTATTTTTTTGCTTTGAGTGTGTCCTTGAGACTACTGAGTGTGAGGTGACATGAAAAACTTAAATCAGATTATTAAAGCCCGATTTCTGCCAAAATAAATAAACCTATGATACACATTGTCTGATCCAGAGGTTTGTCCTACCTTTTAGCAGTGAATAACGAAACTGAGTGCTTTGGCCCCCACATAAATCTCAGTTTTATTTCCCCAGCTCCCTGCAGAGACAACTCATGCCGCACCTAATTCCAGAGAAATGGCAGGAGAAAATTCACTGCTTCTACTTGTTTTTATAACTGTAGCACCTGAGCGTGGAATAGAAGTTTAAATGGACAAGAAAACTGCGAATCCTACACAAAACCTGTGTTCTGCTATGTTCAGGGCAGGTATGGAATGTGCAGGGTGTGTGCTGGTGCTCTGACAGCTGCATCTATTTTTAATGAAAGAAAGATGTAAATTATGGAGCCAGCAAGGTGCGTGTGAAACAAAAATGCATCTAATTATAAATTTGTCCTTGTCTTAACCTGTTATTTAGATAAATCTGATGAAACCACACTGAGTGTTTTCCTTACTTTCTCCCATCCTAATTTAGTCTTTGAACAGGAAGGCATGTTGGTAACTCAGTTAATTTAGTTGGACATAATGTTTGCTTGTTCAGTTAAGAGCACAAGAGCTTATATTGTATTCCTTTATTCATAAAAGAAGATCAGTGGAGGAATTAAAGTTGACAGCCAGATGACAGGGTGAATGAGAAAGAACCAAGGAGGTTATTTAGGGTCCAGAACCCAGCAGAAATTCTGATTTTATTTCTGAAAAATAAATATGAACATTCTGGAGATGCCCAATATTTACAGGTTTCCAAACCCCTGTTGCAGTGGAAGAAAAGTGTCTGTCTTTACCCTAGGGGTGCCTGAGGAAATTCTGAGCAGTTACCTCCTAATCTTTGTGCTAGGAGCCTGTGACACATGAACTGAGCAAAAGGTTTTCATGTAGCAGAGAAACTACAGGGCTGGTAGCACATCTGGGAGCTTTGGTGAGTTGACACCAGTCAGAATAGGCAGAATGTAAGTTGTAGTTCAATTGCCAAAGCGCAGTGAGAGGTAAGTAACTTCATTCAAGAGATGCAAACACACAGACCAAAAGAAACTATATAATTATATAAAATCTCCCCAGACAGGCAGTGCCACAGGAATGGAACATCACAAAACCTTTCTCCAGGTACACAAGTGCTTTTACAAAAACTCTCTGTTGTTTCTTGGGAGGGATCAGAACCAGAGCCAATCAAACAAGGAAAGCAAATTAATTAAAATTATACTTCTGTTAGTTTGGTCAAAAGAACCAGGAAAAAAGTGCCTATGTTAATTTAATTTAAAATTCTTCCTTGGAAAAAATAAATATGTCCAAAACTGAATGGTTATTGTGAAACATTTGATTTTTGGTAGAACCTTCTATCTAATTTAGCAAGTAAACTGAAAAGATTGACTATAGAGGCAGGAGATTTGAACCAATGGCTTCAAAAGATTTCACCATTAAAATGTTATGAAAATGAAAAGAGAAACACAAGAAAGTTCTGGCTTAGTATCATATTGGCTTCTACCATAATTTGGCCCTCAGTTTCTTCTCTGGGTCTGGAAAAAATTGACTAAGTTTACCGTGCATAATGAGCTCGGTTTTATTTTTTTCCTTTTTTCAGTTTGTCTTCTAGTTGTCTGAACTTGCCACGTGTAGCTTAGCATTTTCTACATTTTTGATAGCTAGACATTTTTAACTTTCTGGAAATTTGTCTCAAAACGAAAAAGTAATCCTCTGTCACTCTCAAGAGAGAACTGAAAAATAATAGAGATCCCTTTCTATGGCCAAGTGTAGAAATTAGTCTTTGGCTAATAAATTTCTTGAAAGCATTAAAATAGTGGTCCAAAATACATTTCTCATTACCAATGATGTGGTTCACTCAGGAGGCCTACACCGATTGCAGAGAGAATTTTATCATGGGAAATTAAATGCTGGCTTTCCAGACCTGGGTACTCAGTGAAATAGAGTTTTCCCTTTGTTTTATCAAACTCTTTTGTCTTTCCTGTCTCTCTCTGTCCCAGATGTTAAACCATGGGAGACTCTGCTGCAAACCAGAAAGGTGGCACAGGCTGAAGTGAGTTATCAGCCCTGGGAAAGAAATGCAATTAAGAAAGTGGTAAGAACTAGCAAAAACCTGTGTTTCAGGTGTCAATCTTATTTATCTTCATAAAAAGACATTTTTTTTTGTCCTGAGTCTCAGTGAAATCTTTCAACACTGTAAGTCTCTCACATGGACAAGCACAAGTTTAAAATGGTGAATACAATTTGGATGGCCTGTAGCATTAAATATACTGACATTCTGGACTGGATCTACATTGGTATTTAAAGAAAAAAGAAAAAAAAAATAAAACCCAAACAACATTAGGTTAGAAAGAACAGTCACCCCAAAAGAACTATGACAAATCAGATGACCCAGTTTTCACATGTTGAATTTAAAGTCCAGCGGGGACATAAGAACTTACATCCCATCAAAAGGTTCCAATTTAAGCTAGTAGGTCACTCCCATGTTCAAAAGCTGCATTACATTTGAATAAGAATTTTCCCATATTTGTGGAAAAAAAGAATAATCCACTGTTTAACATTACAAACAGCAAGTGCAATTTACTACAAGGTTTATGAGACTAATTTATAGCCCAGTACTCCCACAGGTCCCACATCACCTTTGTCTGTGAGAGGTTACTTCTGTGCTCCGGTGGCTTCAGAGAGGTTACTGTGTTTGCTGCCTGTTTTCTAAATAATTTATTTAACTTCATTGTTATTGGTTACTACTGCCCTAGGAGGGTTGCATTAATTTCACTATGCAAATAATCAGTAGATTAATTAATTTGCTACATCATCCAGTTGCAATACTGTTTTCAGCTTCAACTAGTGCTTAATTTCCTTTGGGTACAGATCAGTAAATGATGCTGTTTTGGGCTTGAATATCCATTTTGTAAAATATTTTATTTCTATCCCTGAATATATAGGGTGAAGTGACAGCACATCTTTTCCAAATGTTTCATTGCAATCTTAAATAAATAAGCAAAACAAAAAACAAAACAAACTATCCACTCCCCCAAACCTTAGAGCCTCTACAAGCATATTAAATTTTTTGGGGTTTTTTTGTGCAGTTGTTTTTCATAGAGCTGCATTCTGGCCACTATTAAATCCTGAACCCATGAAAGCAGATGTCTTTACTGCCAAGGGTTTGAAGCCCTTACTATTTTCATGCTGCTCCACAACACTCACACTCAGCAGTGGCAGGGAAATGCCCTTTTTTTTTTATAGGCTGAGACCCAGAGACATAAAAACTTCAGGATCGTTGTAGTACAGAGCAATTCAAGTTGGAAGGATCCTCAGGAAACTCTAGTCGCTCCTCAACCAGCTCAGGCTATTCCAGGACCACGTAGATTTTGAGGATCCATCCCAAGGATGAATGACCCGTAGCTTCTCCTGGCTCCTGCTCCAGAGTTTGATCATGTCCTGGTGATAAAAGCCATTCTTTCCATCAAGTCTGAATTTCTGTTTTTGAAACTTGTGTTTTTGAAACTCTGAGAGCTTTGCTTTAAAGCTCTCAGAAGAACCATGTGTTGGTGTTCTCTGGAACACAGCTGATTTCCTCCCCGCAGGAGTGTGGCCGTGCTTTGGATCCGTGCTGGAAGCAATGCTGATAACACAGGGATGTTCTGGTTGTGGAAGCTCAGTGTTTGCCCATCAAGGCTTTGCTGCTCCTCACAAAGACCTGGGAGGGGACTCAGCCAGGACAGCTGAGCCCAGCTGGCCCAAGGGATGATCCAGACCATCAGGGATTGGGCTCAGCACACAGAGCTGGGGCAGAAGGAACAGGGGACATCTGGAGTGATGGCCTTTCTCTTCCCAAGCCACCTGTGACAGAGCCTGGCTTTCCTGGGCATGGCTGAGCACTGCCTGCCCATAGGGAGCAGGGAATTAATTCCTCATCTTGCTTTCCTTGTGTGTCCAGCTTTTGCTTTTCCTATTTTGATAGAAATGTTCCTATTTTAATAGACAGTTTACTGTTTTTGTCCCAACCCAGGAGTTTTTTTTTCACTTCTGCCTTTCCAATTCTCTCTCCCATCCCACTGCCAAGGCTGCATGGTGGTGGTTCCTGGATGGGGTTAATCCACAACACGCCACGTTCTCCACACCCACCCACATCATGGCTGAAGAATTTCTTAAGATCCTCTCACTTTAGACTGAACAAAGGTCATGCAGGTAATCTATGGAATGCAGAGAATTTATGGAATAGCAGGAAATTTGATCTGCATTTATTCTACCACAAGAACTGTGCCACGCAGATTTTTTTGGGGATCTTCTTCAGTGTAAGAAAAAAGCTAAAGGTGTGACAGGGAGCTTCAGAGCAAACAAAGGGTGGCATGAGGGACCAACATATTTGATTATCTCCACACCAGTGGATGCTGAAGATGATGAAAGATAATACCATGGGTTGAGGGAGAGGTAGGAGAGGTTTGCAGAAGTCAAATTTGTTGGGTATTACAGAAGATACCCAATACAATGCACTTTCAGCCTAGGACTATCCTCCTCTGGAAACTGTTGGAGACCAGAAAAAGACTATAGGAATATACCCATATAAATTCGTCCAGTAACACCTTTTAGGCTTTTGCCAGGATCAAGTTACTGGGCTGGATGAACTTTGGTTGTGGTTTTGTACAGTCAGCTCTTCAGAGGAAAAAATATCCAAGATTGAAAAATAACAATGTAGTCATGGCTACAAGTGCATGCAAAGAGATGTAATTCCTGACAGTGATATGACTTCACCAGCATTCAGATTTTAGGGTCTGGAAAAGCCCATGGTCTGAGGTTCATTTGCATTATTATTTTATATAATTTGCATTATAATTTTATTCCTTCTACATGCAGTTGCTATGTATTTTCACAATAACAAGTTTCCTCTTTTGGAGCCACAGTAGTGACACATCTCCAGGTAAAGCAAGATTTCCATCATGCTTAATTCAAAGACAGGCCTTAACTCATCAGTTTTGTAGTTTTTTAGACCCGTCACTTCCTTTGAATGCTGTCAAATATGAAAACAAAGTTGTTAAACTCACTTGTGTTAAAAACATCCAAGAGTACATGTTCAAAGAGCAAACAACCCATTCCATTCATTTTGACAAATTGTAGAAACGGAAAGTCTTCAAAAAGCAGCAAATAACTGACATCCAGACACAAGACTGGTTTAGTGTCTGATACTCCAGTTACTTCTGAATGGGTGGTAAAACATTTTTAATGTTTTATGCATTCTAAAATATTTCAGGTTAGTACAGATGTAAAAGGTGTGGAACTGGCACAACCCATACCTTCTATCAGATAATAAAACTTAAACCATCATATCTTAAAGTGATGATTATTGCTACCATAAAATCAGTGGTGGTTCAATTCAAAAGGGTTGACTAAAAAGGACTTTAAAATTTGGGTTTTTATAGTGCCCCAAATAAGATTTTCCCCATCCTCAGTAAGGATAGACATGTAACTTTTCCTAATTTATTTTAAAAGTACAAAACTTTAAAATTATATACAAGCACTGCACTAGCAGAACTTTGATTTATTCTCCTGCAGGTATGACTACAGTTCTTAGAAAAAAAATATTGGTATGTTCAGAAGATCCAGTCCCATTTTTTTTCCAAGTGAAGCTAACTGGAATAATTTTCCTATGAATAAGTGCATCCCAGAAAAAAAAAAAAATCATGATCTTATGTTTCCAATCTGATATATTTTAATCTCATGCCATTATGTTTTGTTATACTGGTATAACCCTTTTTCTCCCTCAGTTCTAGTCAGACTCAGTTCTGAAAAGGAGAGGAACATAAGTTGGAATAGCCCAGATAAATTAAAGCCAAAGCAAAATTAAATCTGGTAATTTGGAGACCATTTTAAGCTGGAGCAAAACTATTCAGTAGGTTCATACAGCATTATTCCTGCTGAAACAGGATGAGATACTGCTTCAAGGGAAGTAAAAAACAAAAATCCATGGATGTTTTGATGCAATATTATTTATTTTTTAGCATAAGTTGCTCACCATGGTGTTTTTCTCAGTCACCAACACTAAGGCAGCAACATTTCCTAAAATGAAAGGGAATTGAAGAACAGAGCCCCTACAGGATGTGGACACAAATGTGTTTTCTAGCATAAAAAGCCTGCATTCTCAGTGTCAGTTCTCCACAAAATGAAACACAAAGAATATCTATTGAACTTGCTTCAGAACTCAATTCTGTGCTCAAAATAATCTTTACCAAGAACAGTCATACATGGAAAAAATATTTATCACAGCACCTGAAAGATACATTTGTGGATCAGAAAGAATTACGCAATACACTATAGAATTCCATGGGGGAAAGAAATGGACTTGCTTTTTTATTTTTTTTGTTTACTGTTTCCTTTGCCAACCAGATTAGTCCCAGGAAATGGAGGGGAACTCCTCTGCATCAAGGGATACATCCCATTTTCTCCCAGGAGGATGGCTCAGCCAGCTTTAACACCTCTCTGTTGCATAGCTTCCCTGACCTAGGCTGAATCAGAGCATGGGTACACCAATAAAGCAGAGAGCTGCCCCAGTCACCAGCTCCTGAGGTCAGCTGATCACCTTCCAACATCATTTTCCCGATGGAACTGCACAGAGAATTTCCTGGGGAACAAGGCTTGGAGTGGGATATGAAGTGAGAAAAGAGTGCATTCAACCTGGAGCTTTGGCACTGGTTTCCCTTCCCCTATTCATCTCAATTTATATATTATCTGGTGCTCCAAAATGAAGCAACTAAATGTTATTGGGCAGTGCCTGACCTTGCATCAATTTTCTTTGCTTCTGTCCCTACGATCTTGCTGTGCAGGCTGCCCACACATTTACACCTTTCTGCTGCATCTCTATTTTCCTTTACTTTTTGTTTCATTGCAATCCATTTGAAAGTGATTAGAATCTTAACTAGAAATATTTAAACATAAAAGGTACAGGGAGCCACTAGGGATGTATCACATGGTGGAAATCAGCCTAATTATGCTCCAAATTCACCTCTGTGGAGCGTTCGGCCACCTGAATTTGGGCTAATAACGTTCAGCTACTGATGACCCTAACAATGATTGTATAAAACTGGCAGCCCACACAGAACATCTTTGGTTTGAGCTTTTACCAATCACCTCATCTGGGTCCCACTGTTCTTCAGACTAACAACTCGCCTGGCTTTTCACCAAATCAGCAATCCAATATAATGTTAATTGCTTACTCATTGAAACCTACTTGGCATTTTCCCCACTTTTGGGGATTTGGCAAGGCAGTTCCATCCTCAGTTGCCCATGCCAGCTGCTTTCTTATCAGCCACTTCCCACCCACCCCACATTCCTGCTTTTCTTTGCTCTCCCCATCTATCCCCTTTTTAAATTTAGGCATAATTGTGTGGTTGAGTAGGTTGAGAGGGTGATATGTTGCCACATCCAAAGACGAGGCAACAGAGGTGGTAGATTTTCATTGATTGCCTGCTCCAGGAGTGGCATGAAGCATCACACTGCACAAAGTGGCCTGTTGTGGGGGAGGAAAGGGAGAGTTTTGAGACAAAATCTGCACCATTTCAAATGAGAGATCTTGCCAAAAATCCTTGTTTGGGACTATGTGGGCCCCCACAGCTGGAGGGGTGATGAAGGATTCTGATTTATCAAAAGCTGCCTTAATTACAGCAGAACAAATCTTGCAGAAGGTGTGCCAGCAAGTATTGCAAAACTTTAATTTGTGTTTGAACACTTTGACTTCTTTGGATAAAAGGCAGTGCATAGGGATCCTGCTATTAAGCAGAGTTTGCTGGTATCTGGCAGAAGTGTGGAGCCCAGAAGTGGGATAAAGCTTGGTAAAACTTGATGAACAGCATAAAGGTCGGTGGGCAGTGGAATGATCCCTTGTCCCCAGCACACACAGCAGCTGGTGGCCAGTGGCAACCAAACAAGTAATCTGATTTGCCCCAGGTGTTCTGTCAAGGCAATGAAAGCATCAGCAAGAACCTTTATCCTAAATAGTTCTGAGCCTCTTGGTAACCCTTAGAAGCTGTAGGTCAGACAGAAAAGTTTGTTACTCTGCCTTTGAGTGATTTTTAACCTCCTAAACACGAGAAACTTTTGATTTAGGAGAAGAAAATCTAAACATGCAAAAATTGGCCCATTGTTTTATGAAATAGGAATAATAGAAGTCAGGTGAGATGAAAATCACAGGAAGATCCATGAAATTAGTAAGTGGATGATAGATTAAAAAAAATAATTTCAGTGTTGAGGCTGTAGTCAAGGCAGAAATTTCCCTCATGGAACCCAAAACCTGCTTCTTGAGAATCATGACTTTTTCCTTCCAAAAATCACTCCCTGCTTCTGAAGATGTCCCCTGTGAATTGTGATGTATTCAGGTATCCCCAAGTGATGTTTTTCACTTAGCTTTGACTGAGGCAATGCTTCCTGCATGTGTGACTCTATATAAAGATTTCAAGATGTGATTTGGAAAAAAAGTCAATAAAAACCAGAAGAGAAACACCTTGTGCACGTCCCCCTCTAGTCTGAGCAGTGAAAGTTTGACACTTTAAACACTGAGTTCGACTCGATGATCTTGATGGTTCCCTCCCAACTCAGAATATTTTGTGATTCTGAATGAAAAGTGGCTGCAACTCTGAGCATTAGTGCTTTTAAAGCAAGCCCCTTTTTCAGACAAGGTGACTTACAACTCATTAAAGTAGAATTTTTCCATCGCTCTACCTACTGTAAAGCAGCTTAGCAATTAGTTTGCAGTAGTTTATCTTTGTTCTCAGAAAGAAACAATTCTCTTCAAAGTATTGCTCTTGCGTGTGGCAGATGAAAACAAGAAAACAATACATGTAATAATCTCTGGTAACCATCTGTCTCATGATAATTCCAATATATTTTTTGAAGAAAAGAGAAAATAAATTGCCATTAGTGTTGCACCTTCAAACATCTGGACTAACTAAATTCACAATGCTTTTGATTTTAAGTGTTAATTTTAATCAGAGAGAGGCTTGGAGAACCGAATGTTTTCCAGGCCTCTAAATTCCCGACATCACCCCATCACTTACAGTTTCTTCATGTTAGAGCTCTCTTCCTCTGTTAGTGTGATATGAAGGGACAGTGCATAAAATGTCCCACAACAGGCTAGCCTAGAGGAGAATCTGAGCCTATATCCTACAATGGAATGGGTTGGATTGTAGCTTCAAAGAGAAAATGCTTCCCCTGGGGGAATAAAGCAAAATTGGAGTTGGGTGAGCCTCAAAGGAATTGCAAGCTCACAAGCCATTGCTTATGTTTGGATTTGGAATTGAAATTGAGTCTGGTGGCTCAGATCCTCACCACAGACAGTGAATGGTACCAGCTACAGAGAGAAGAGGCTTGAGGGAAGAAGACTGAAATGGGGAATAAAATTTTTGCCGAAATTCATGTGCATGATAATATGATCATAAACCTATTTGCATTTTATTTGCTATTTGTTTTTCTGATGTAACAAAATCTGCCTCTTAGCCTTTCATGTGTCCTCTTGAATTATTCATTTTGGCAGTTGCTTTCCCCTTGTCATTCTCACACATCTCTTTTCTTTTTTTTTTTTCCCTCTTAAATTTCAGTTTAAACTATTTCCTACTTGGGAGGTCCTACATCTTTGAAAAAAGTGAGGCCTGCCCCAAGTATTGAGTATCCTTTCCCCATTTCCAGTGACAGTCTAATGAGAACAAAAGCTGAAAATCTTGTTTTCCATCATTGTTTCATATTCCCCCAAGGACATTGCCCGAGCAGAGCAAGGCAGAAACAATAGGGGACAAGTCTGCTGGCAAGAAAATCTGTCTCACTGTCTTTTGACCCAATCTGGAAAACTTTTGTGGGTGGTGGTGCTCAGTGGAAGATCCAGGCATGAAAATCTGGTGATCTTTGTCTCTCTGCACCTGTCTGGGCTAATTTTGTGAGACAGTTATTCATTACTACACTACACTAGACACAAAGCCTCCTGCAACACTCTTAGAAGAGATTCCCCCCCCGACCGGTTTCTCCTAGTCATTCCTATATGGTCTGTTTGCTTTATGTATTTTGGAAAATCAGTTCTTTCTCTGCTGACAGAGTGGTAGCAGGAACATTGTGTTACTAAGCAGAATTTCTTCCTAGAGGCTGAGTTGCACCTCAAAAAAATCTCCAAGAAAACTGCAGTACAAAAAGAACTAGCTAGAAGAACGTCTATTCCATGACCTTTGCAAGATAAGTTTGAATAAAATTGATTGGGTTTTTTTTTTTTGTTTTTTTTTCCTAAAATTCAATTACCCTTTGGAACAAACACTGAAGTCACAGCAGTGCGAATGACAATAGTATATTTGAAGGATAAAACAGCATAAATGGGGCCCAAGTGGTGAGCACATTCAGAGCATGAGAGTGCCAGCAACAAGGAGACATTTGGACTGGACAGAAGTAAAAGATATGTAATACAAAGCAGCAAAAATATTAGGTTGTGGAGTAAAGGTATTAAATCATATGGAGTAAAGAGATGTGATCAATGAGACCTCGAGCCCATGAATCCAAGAAACAATCTGCAACCAAACATTGCCTCTGTAGGGAAACTTATTTCCACACCAAAAATGCACAGATTTTGATAGCCAGCCTTGTTGCACATTTCACTTGCAGTACCCTCGTGATTGCACCAAATGCATATTGTTAAATAAGCAGGTAAATTGCACAACCATAAATTCATCTCTGGAACACCTGGAACACCTGCAGCAGTGAAAGCCCCCAGCTCTGGTTAGAGAATTATTCTGAGCAGGAGAAAATACTGTGTAATCCCAAGCCAAGCCACTGGGCAGGAGAGCTGTGGCCTCCAGATCTCAGGAGATTGATTCTCACATCACTGCAAGCCCCTCCAAAGCCTGAAGGGTGGAATGACCTCCATCTCAGGGTCAGTCAGCAAGCTCATTTTCCCTGTCACTGTTTGTCTTGTTACACTCTGTCGTGTGCTTTGTGAAGGCAGCACTGCCTGCAGAGAGCCTGATTCTTCTTTCCTGAGTACATTTCCATCTGAAGAAAAGGTGGAAATTCTCTTGAACTCTCACACACTTCCCTTTATACACTAGGCAACGTAATTACAGCTTTCTCTTTGCATTTTGTAATGAACTGCTTCTTAATCTTGCTGCTCAACAAGCACATGTAAAATAGTGCCCAAATTCTCCTTTCTTGAGGATTATGTACATTAACTCTCGTTCTGTTGCACACTTTGGGTTTCCACTTGCCCTAGTGGATCCCAAATTTTCCACCATTACCTCTTCCCAGCTTCCCCTGCCCTGCCACTCGGATGACGCTGCCATGTATTATTTTGGGCTAAAAGGACTTTGTTTATGCTTTGAAGAGCAAACAAGAGCAGACAAGCCCCTGATAAGCTCCATGTCCCACATCATGAGCCTGTGATCAGGGTTCTAGAGCTTGAAAACCTTGGCAGGGTGGACAGCCCCAGTAAGACCAGGTGATTTCTGTGTGCCACTGGCACCAGCTGTGGGACAGGGAGCTGGAGATGTGTCTTGCAGCTTTGTAAAGGCAGTGCAGTGTCAGGAAAAGTAAGGAAGAGCTTAATATATCCTCTAAGAGAGATGTTAAATTATTTGTCTTGGGTTGAAACAACAACCTTCTTGTAGCATCACTGACAGGATGGCCAAGAACAGAATCTGAGGAGTATGAGACAGTGCAAGAACAGGGATATTTCCTGTGCTGGGGACACTGCCTGTATTTAAAAGGCACTTCTGTCACTTACGGAGCTGTCTGAATATTGTGTAGGTCATGGTAATTAATATTGAGCTTCTTATAGGAAAAGAAAACTGATAAACAAAATGAGGAATCCCATGGCTTTGTTGTTATTCACACCTTATTACAAAGGCCCCATTTCAGTCCCCTCTAAATTTATTCAGATTACAAAAAACCCCCAAAATCCTAAAACAAAAACAACAAAAAACCCAACCCCAAACAAACAAAAAAACCCCAAAATCCTAAAACAAAAACAAAAAAACCCAACCCCAAACAAACAAAAAACCAAACCAAAACAAAAACCCCAAACAAAATAGCCCAAAGTTTCATTTTCCTTATGAAAAGAAAGCCGCTAGGCCAAGATAGCCACACATTTACAGGGATGAAGCTTATCAGCTCTCAGCTTGACAGGTTTAACACTAATGGCAAGGGAATTGGGGCAAAATAGTGCAATGTGGAAAACTCCTTCCTCACATTCTTATTTTAGCCATCATGATGAGACATGAACCACATTTGTAAGCAAAACTAGGAGCAAATCTGCATGCAAGTCATATAAATCTTTATTAACTTCTGGGGAGCACCTATTTTCAGGCTTAAACTCACTACTGGAGCTCAGCTAGCATATTAGCTTTGGCTAATTAAGGATTTTCTGGTAATTTAGCTTGGGTAAAATTTAAAGTTTAAAGAATAAAGGGAATGCACAATACAGACTAACCATAATTAAATGCTTCCATTACTTCAGATGGGATTAATCTTTAATTTGAGCTAGAAATGCTGAATTAATAGGAGGCTTGTGAACGTGCTCTAAACTTCAATGCTGTGCTTTTCCTGGTGAACCTCCTCCTGCTTCCAAATGCTTCTCCAGACCCACCACATGAATTCCAACCTGTCCTAAGTCAGGTGGTGAAAATCAGCCCAAGACATGTGCTGTGTCCTCTTCTCCAGTAAGGTTTTAATGAACCAAAAGAAATTTGTGTTTGGAAATTAGAGCCACATCCAGTTACTCCATGGCTGGAGCATTCCAGCTCAGAATGAATACTAAGGGAAATGGAATAAGAAACTTAAAATCTGAGCAAGCTGGGGAGGAACAATTTCTTTGTGTGGTTTTGTCCTGTGAGATTTCATTGACAGGTGACTCCACTGGGATTTCACATGCAGTGACCTCTGCCTGTATTTCTCAAATTTTTATAATCTTCTAAATAAAATTGCTCAAAGCAGAGACAATAGAAGTAAGCAAATAATTCCAAAGCTGTGGTCATGTCAGAAGTAGCTTAGGTCTTCTATCTACATTACTTTGTACCCTTCATGTGTAATAACTGCAAGTTTCAAACCCTTTGTCTCATATATCTCTGAAGCCTCCATTTTCTTAATATAGTTATGAGGTAATAATAGGGAAAACCTTGGTTTTGTTGTAATAAAACCAGATTCTGCTAAAAAATTCCAACCTTGGGCCTGATGAGCTAAGAACTTAGCTGAGGTAACTCCCTGCTAAGTGGATCTTGTGCTGTCCTAGATAGATTCCCAATATTGCCAAAAAACAAGGAGCTGGGCCAAGCAGTTCCCATTGAGTTATTTTACATTTATTTTACAGCCTATTTCACAGCATTTCTGCATTGCCATGGCTCTGTTTTCACATTGGTACAGCTGAATGAACTTCCAGCATTCTAACTCACCCAAATTTGTCAGCCTAAAGGCAAGAATATAGAGTCAGCAATGGATAACTTGCCTGGTGTCTTGGCACAAATTAACTGTATCTTAATTCTATCTGTGCAGAGAATGGATTTCCAAAGCTCTGCTGGGAGCCAGGCTTCTAAAGCAGTAGTTTCAGCTCCTGTGTTTTTGTGACAGATCTCTGGAAATCTCCACTTCCATTCTGAGTTTGACATCATTAATGTCTGCTGCTCCTTTTTTTTTTTTTTTTTTTAATTTGGAAAATGAGATTTTGGGTTCAGAGGTTTGAGAGCTGTGACCTTAGGCTATATGATTTAACACTGCTATTAATTTCATAAATTTTTTATAATTTAAAAAAATATCTATTTTTTGTGTTTCTTCACAATGCATTATTCCTTTAGCTCTTATCCATCAGTTTGCTAAGCTGGAAAGAAAGCAATGGAAACCCAAAGAGAATACAAATGTTACATCATCACAGCATTATGTTTCATTAAGTTATTAATTACGTCATTATTCTTAAGTTTTTAATTACGTTAAATAATTAAAATTCTCTTGCTGCTCTCCTGTACTTTTCATCAGTAAATCTCAAGGTACATTATAAAGGAGGTCAGATCCTTATAGAATAGAACTGACATGTAGCAAAAATACGTTCAAATTCCATTTTGTCTGCTGCATTCTGGTTAATCCCCCTGAAAAAATATTTTTTCTATATTTTAAAATTGTTTCCCCTTCTGGGAAATTGGGTTTGAGCTAATATTAATTTCTGAAAAAAACTTGTATAGGTCCCCTCAAAAATGAGCGCTAGGATTTGCTTCTTGACACTTGTTTGAGTTGCAAATTTAGTAAGATCTATTTATGGCTATGAAGATTTGAGGAAAGAAAGCTGTAAACATCAAATAAGACTCTATAATGAGCCAACAAATGGTTGCTGTATCCTGCTTGTACTTTTGCTTTGCAATTCCTTTTTGCAGTAGATATTAGTCTGCATCCAGGATGACAGCTGGAGCTGAAATCACTGTATAAAAATTCACATCTCCTTCTGTGACAAAACCCCAACACATAATAATTTCCATTATTGAAGGAAATGCAAAGCCTGAGATAGAATGAGGGAGAGCATTCCAGTGGTCCCACTTCCCAGCTCTTCAGGCAAAATGTCAGAGGCTACATGTGGCTTTTCCTACATTTTTTATCCTGGTAATGCCCACTAGCAAGCAGCAGGATTTGGTTGCTTTTTCTTCCTTGACTCTTCTCACATGGCTCCTGCAGTTCCTCTCAGCAGCAGCTACTGCTCACAACAGGCAGAGGAAAAACCTATTTTTATTCAGGATTCATCCTTGCTTTTCCCCAAACACTGGGAAGTTCACAATGCCACGGACAAAGCTATATCAGGACTTCCTGACAGAGCTAAGAATATTCATCCTTCAGCTGTAAATGTAAATAAATGCTGGACAATCACAAATGAGCTTTTCCCTCGCTGGAAAGTAAATGCAGAAATTTCTCCAGGCTTCTGTGGGAGCTCGTGGCTCCTCTCTTAACCTCATGAAAACCTCCACACTGCACTGAGAAAATACAGAACCTATATCAGATGCAACAGAAAACTCCCAGAGAACAGCATTTTTATTTCCCCTTAGATCCTCCACTAAAACTTTGTAGTTAATATGGCAGTTTTTTCTGTACAAAAGGGAGGGAAAGGGAATTCTGCTGCTTGTCTTGATCTCATGGAATTGGTTGCTGTGCCAGAAGATAGCACAAGGGTTCTCCCAGCCAGGTTTTTTAAATCAAATACCTGGCTTGTGTTTCTTCCAGAGCAGCCAAGGCGCTGAGAACTAAATCCTAAATTACAGAACAACTTGCAAAGATGGAGCACAAAGGGTAACTGAAAGATGCAGTTGCCCAAGAGGGGAAAAAAAAAACAAAACCTTTTGAAAATTATAATGATTTTGACAAGTTGCTGCAATTCTGCAGCAAAGCCTTTCTTCAGGACTTAATCTTTCTTCAAAAAGTTTTTTATTGTTTGAAAGATATGGACAATGTAAATTTTTCTTTAGATGACTACACAATCAAATATTGACTAGTGGTTTTGATTCAATGCACAGAAAACATTTTTGATCTAATTGCTGTTTCTATTTAAAGCAATATTTCAATCAGAGCTTTGATTTCCATCTCAAGAAAAGTGAAAGCTACAAGCAAATAGACTACTATTTTTGACCTAAAACCAGAAACAATAAAGAGGATCCCAAAGCTAAGTCCTGTCAATTTTCAGGAACACTTAATTTTATTATTCCTGTTTAATACATTTGTCTGGTTTGATATTTTTGGACAGAGGGAGTAAATAATGAACTGGCTCTATGTCTCATAATTTTGAATACCATTTCCTGCACTGTAATTATTGATTTTAGAATTCATATGTGTCCTGTTTATTTTCCTAATTTAGTGTGATACATATCCAGATTATAACATACAGAGTCAATCATGAATCATAAGTCATAAGTATAGACAGTACTTCATAATTCTTTTTAAATTACTCTCTTTCTAAGAGTCATATAATGGATCATCCTTTCTTCCAAGAAAGTCAGATAGTCACACCAGGAAAATGAAAATATACCTTAAGAATATATGCTGGAACCCAGATCTCAAGTTAGGAATATATGTTAAAAGTACATGTATAAGAATACGTGTAAAAATTTACATATATTAGGAATATATATTATATTAACACATAAAAATTAACATTTTTAATACTTCTGTCTGTGCATACAAACAAAATACTCTTTTTACACTGAGACATCTGCACCTGGCATGGACACATATCATTTTTTACCATTTTGTGAAAGTATTGTAACATTAGTAAGGTTTCTTTCAAAAGAGTCAATGGCCGAAGGAGACATAATTTATCTCTGAATTACATAGCTCCTGTTCTTGGCATTTTTCTGCAAGCCAAAATGCTTAGAGGTGGGCTCTCCAGTTAACTTCTTTTTCTAATGATAATTACACTTGAATGAAATCCTAAATGCAAAGTCAAAAAAAAAAAAAAAAAAGAGAAGAAAAATACATGGGTGATGCAAAGGAAGTAACCATGGTCTGAAAATTTGAAGAAATATTCAGAAAGCATTTGTGGCTGACCAAATAGAAAACCACAAAAGAGAAATGAGAATGCTTAAATATGTCCACTAGAAGTACAGGTGATTAATTTTGTGTGTCCATGTGGATAGTAATGATATGTCCACAGTGATATCCATATTTCTGTTCCTCAGGATCAGAAACAGAGCAAAATATTGTCAGTGCCATGTGATACTGGTGAGGTAAAAATATTCTTACACATTTTTAAAATAAATTTTCAGATAAACCTCCCCCCAGTTTTTCTTTTTCCTTGTCTATATTGGACAAGGATGAGCAAAACATTGGCAGTTAAAAGACTAAAGACCTAAAATATGGCACAAGTGATATATTTACTCCTGCCATCCTGTAATTGAAAAGCATACTGAAATAATTTTAGGATTTAAACAGAAAAAGTACATGGAAAATCAGTATGCAAAATCCACCCACAGACCATGTGGTGCTACACTTGGATACATACATACATGCATACATACATACATATATATATATATATATATATGTATATATGTATGTATGTATTGCTAAAATGAACTTTACAGAATTTTATGGATATGTGTGCAAAAAAACCACCAAAACTTTCAGGGTGAGAAGGATTTGGTACTAAAAAAACCCAAAACACCCACATGTTCTTAAAAAGCCTGAGAAGTCCAAGCTTTAATTCAAGATATGTACTGTGATGTAAGGGAAACATTAAGGAAACCAGCCGTGGAGTCAGTTAATTGCTTACCTCAGTGTTTTTATTACTGAGTGTCAAGATTCCTATTCTGGGATTTGAAAGTGTGTGTTACTTACAGATTACTTTGGAAAAGAAGCAATCAACCACCCCCCTCCCCCAAAAAAAAAAAACAAACCCAAAACTATTTTCTGAAAGAAATTTCTAGGCACAAATGGTTAGGACTAAGTATTTGATAAAAAAAAAAAAAAAAAAAAAAAAACAACCAACAACAACAAAAAAAAACCATCCAAGACTATACCCCCCCCGCCAAAAAATCCCAAAACAACCCCCCAAAACTCACCAAGGAAAAGAAACATACTACAATCACCCAGAAAAATCCTGGTGTATCCTGTTTTATTCTCTGCTTTTCAAGCATAAAAAGCAATCAAGTGTAAGGGGAATGATGTACGCTGAATTTTATGTTTGCAAAAATATTTCTGCAGATATTTTTGTCTTGTTTTTTCCTCCACAATGCCCTTATCTGATGATACCAGAGAAGGCACACTTCTAATGGTTACTTAATCCATTTTTACTACCTTTCACATTTTCCTGTATAAATATAATAATCTCTGGTTTCAATAGTTTGCTACTGATTTTACAATCACAACTATTTAATATTGCATTAATTCTCTAAATGCTTTAAGGTGTAGAGACATACACATGGAATTTAGACGGATAAAAACTTAAGAGATGATTTATGGGATAGAATCCTCTCTCATTCTTAAGTAACACACTCTTAATCACATTTTGAACATGGGTACAGTTAAAAAGAAGTTGTGAGCCCCTAAAAGTAGCCAGTTTTCATTCTTATTTTTTATACAGCACTCTCTAATATTCTGCAATGGGATATTTTCCTCCCAACTCCAACATAACAAAAAAAAATCAAGACTTTGGCAAGCAGCCATCCAATTGTGGACTGTGCCATTTCATCTGAGTAGGCAGTATTTTTCTACTTGTTATGCATACCCTGCAAAAACCTCATAACCATTATTGAAAAATAATTATTTTGCTATTTTAAAAATCAAGAAAAGGTGATATTTCATTGCAAGCATGGGCATTTACAAAGATAATCTGAAACTGCAAATGTTTAGAAAGTAAATACATGAGATGAGTGTTCATGATGAAAAACAAATAAATCAACATCTATTCAGGTTAAAAAACCCAAAATCTCATATTACTGCCATCTTTCTCCTTATCTGTTCTCACAGCAGGGGGACACATACTAAAATCTTAAATAATGTCAGTCAAAACAGGATAATTATTATTAATAATTCTTTACTAATAATGAGTGTTCATTATTATTTGAAAGCTTTTAAACAACTCCAAGACATATATAATTCTAGGAAGTGTGGACATTACATCGTTGCTACACTCTCACAGGTTGTGTGCTATTATTCCAAAAGCTCTGAAAGGGTTAAATTATCCACAACTGCAGTTGAATAATATGTGTTTGATTCTGATTTCTGTTTGTTTGGGTTTTGTTTTTTTGTTTGGTTTTTTTTTTTTTTTTTTTTTTTTTTTGGGGGGGGGTGTTTTGTTTGTTTTTAATATAAGTTCCTAAAATTTTACCAGCTAATATTCAGCTTATGGCAAGGAACTGACTTGTTGGAGGAACACAAATATGCTCAAGAATAAAGTCACAGTGAACACTTGCTTCAGCACTTGGACCTCAGGTAACCCTCCCAATTTATTAGTGATGACACTCTCTGAAGTTTGTCATTTCATTCTGGCTCTGAAGCCAACATGCATTGGATACAGATGCACATTTTTTGGTGCTTGGGCTGTGTTCAACAAAGTCTTTTTTCTCCCTGGCTTTCCATCAGAGTTGCAGGAGCCCATCTGGCACTTCCTGACAGCTTTGAGCTGTCTCTGTCTGTCATGAAAAGATCTGGTTGCTCTTAAAATGCTCTTCATTAATTTTAGAACATTAAATATATGGCAGCAGCCACTCAGCAATGGCAACTGCACATTATCTAATAAAATACCTATTAAATTTCAGACTATGAGACAAGAAACCTCAGCTCCTGGACCGCATCTTGCTGTTTTCAGGCGAAAGTTACACAAGACAAGAGAACTGCTTGAGCACTGCTGTGTTTTTATTTTTTCTTTCTGAAAGAGCATTCACTTTCTCTCAATGTTTACTTCTTGAGTTAAACAAAGTCTCAACATTTTTTTCTAAGTATTTCAGGTCTGGGCAATGACCAGCCAAAGGTTGGATTTCATTAGCTTAGAGGTCTTTTATTTGTGATGACAACAACAATAACAACAATAACAACAACAACAACAACATAAATATAACCACCACCATCACCAAAAACATAATAATATGATGAAGACTTTTATTATTAAGCTTGAGCATATGAATAGAATATAATCTCTCTGCAGGTATAATCTCTCTCCATACCTACAATACCTAGCAGTAAGAAAAACTCCTCTTTTGCTTGCCTGCCCACCCTTATCTGTGTTACCACCTAGACAGAGCTTCAGAGGATGTGTTGGTTGCCACTCTCAGAGGTAGGGTTCTTTCTGCAACACCTCTGCTTTGTCTGATAGCTGACAGCACCAGAAATGTGTGACATTTCGGGCCATCAGCAAGAAAATTCTCAACAAATCTCAGTGGCTGAGATTTATCAGGAACTGACTGCACAAACTCTTAGAAATTTGTGTTCAGCGTCAATCCCAAAATCTTGTTAAGATGCAAAATATACCAGCATCTAAACCACGAGCTTTGACTTTCATGCCAGAGTCCCTGCATCAGCCTCAGTGCATCTGAGATACTCTGGGGAAGGGGAAAGTGGAGGGCAGATTTCTCTTGGCAGGGCTGCCCAGAGGAGGGTTTGGCCTCAGAAGTCCTGAGCGGATGCAGGAGAACATTCTGGGGCCTCCAGTGGAGGCTTTGGTGACTCACCCAGATCTCAGTACCTTCAGTAGTTCCTGTGTGCTGACTCAGCCCTGATCCAGAGAGCAGAGATGCCTCTGTCAGTCAACACCACCACCACCAGCACTAAATGCTTTCCTTGGAGTTCCTAAACTGCATATGCCCCCTGTGTGTGCCCATTTCGCCCCTAGGAAATCTGTTATCAGACCTCAGCTGGAATAGCACACCTATTTAGAGAGGGCATTTTCCTCAAGTAACCTTGCTCAGTAAAGAATTCCCTCTGGAGAAGCAGCTGGGTTGAGATTTTCCTCTTACACAGAGGAAATGTGTGTGTGACTTTATTATAGGACTGATTTATTGTCAACTAAAAGTTTAGAATGGAAAATTGTTTTCTACAGGAAAGAAAAAAAAAATATCTGCACTGAGCTCCAGAAGAAAGATGGTAAGAATATGGTTCTTTTGATATTGCCATCCATCTGGAGTAACACTTGTGAGATCTCATTTATCAGACTGTTTCCACAACACTCAAAATATATGATAGAGGTAACCATGATTTTTCTGTTTGTGCTTACAAACAATTGTATTTCATTACACTTGAGACAATTATTACTTCTCCAAAATCACAGCCTTGCAGATTGTCCATAAATTTAATCTGGTAGTTTTCGAAGATTTATGTGTGCAGACAACTTGAGTTGTGTGCACACACAGACACACATTCACAATCCAAAATTACACACATACACACACATATTTATATATATCTATAATATGAATAAAGCAGTGAACATAAAAGCAAATTTACTGTTAATAAAATGATAACCTATAGCATTAAAGGAGGCTAAGTACCTAAATATAAAATTAGTATAAAGGTGAGAGAGAGTTTATAGTTATACATACATGAGTATGAAGTTCAAAGGAAGAGCAAAGAGCCAAATAGTATCATTGGTATGTAATTCAAAATATCTGAACTCATGCATTTAGTTATGCCAAAGCAAGAATTAGTAGTGTGTGGAGTTGTAATTGGAAAGGACTAATTCATGGAAGGTAATAACAGTTTATAAGTAACTTGAAATAGACTTATATACCTTGCATTATATAACTTTAGGTTGTACAGGTAACATGATCAGGAAAATTTCTAAAGACTGAAAGAATGTGGAAGCTATTGATTGTAAGAATGAAAAAAAGAAGCCCCATAGGTGTGTGAAAGACAAAAGCAAGGATTCAGTCATTCTGCAGGTCTTCAGAACATTAGACAAAGTCAACATAAATGAAGAAACCCTTGGAACTACACAAAGCTGACTTGGTTTTCACACTGACAGTTGTAAGTTCTTGGCCCAAGGCTGCTCTGAATCATCCCCAGACATTTTTTTTATGTCCATAAATAACCCAGCCAAACAACAGCAAGTAAAACCTGGGGGGTAGAAGCTGTAACTGGTGATGCTGCTCACATGACAGAGCAGAAAGCACCCCAAAAATTGGCACCTCCAGTTTTCTCCATGTAACACAGCACCACTCTGAGCTGCTGGATGAGTTTTTGGCTCCAGCATAGCTACAGGACAGTGACACAGCCTGCTTCCTCCTCTGTGGCTTCACTGCCTTGTGGCTCCAGCCTGGAAATTTGAGATTTGCTGTTATTCCCAGGATTTATCCTAAGGGCCAGTGGACCTTGAGAGAAACTGCAAATGAAGACTTTCCAGTGCACAAGTGGGAAAGCCAGGGACAGGAAATGTCTGTGGGAGACAAGGAAGGGAAAGGCACAACCCTTGTCCATGGAGAAACCTGGTGGGAAGGCAGTGAAGATTCAGTGCCTGACACCATGCTGGCTGCTCCCAGGCACCGCCAGCAATCAGTCCAGCAGCCCTTGTGGGCCAAAACTGCTTTACTGGGCCATTTCCAGGAGAAACTGGATGTCTTAGGAAGTGACTCCACAGCTCTCTTCCCTCTGAATCAGTGCTGGAGCTGTCAGGCACCTCACAGCAGGACCTACCACAGAAGATGTTAAATCATTTGTGGTCAATTAGCAACCATGTGCCTTTTCCAGCCTGCAGCTCTGGCTGGGCTCCAGAAGTTGTCATTCCCACACCTAGTGCCTGCCCTGAAGATTTGATGCATTTTTCTGTACCATTTCTCTGTCCTGAAGCCTTCACTGCCCCAGGACTCCAGCCACAGATGTAAATGCAAGGGGTGTAGTCATGATTTATGCTAGAAACACAAACCCTGCTGTAAACACAGCTACACCCATGAGAAATAAAGAGCTGCTTCACAATACAAGCAGCACTCTTTGCAATTCCACAGCTATTGTGGTGGGATGGGAGATAGGGGTGGATTTTCTTTCCCACATATCACTGCGTGAATGAGACAGCTCTGAAGTTAGTGCAGCTCCAACACCTTGTGGATGGAGAGGAGAGAAGGAATCCCACAAATAGATCACTGGTCCCAAGCTCAGATTTGGATCTCATCCCAGATCTGATTGAGAAAATGTAAGAATCTTCTGTAGATTGCTTAATCCCTGAATGCTTTGGAGCCCTGAAGCAGTAAAACATAGCAGAGAGAAGAGTGGAAAAAGAGTAAAGATAAGTTTTAAAGAAATATCAGGGCTGTATAAAGAAATTAATAGCCAGTAGAAATTGCAGTAATTATTCACTACTGCAACATGGTAGTTTCCTTGGATTGGAACAAATTGTCATATTTTTAACATTCACCTGTTAATTTTATCTAAGGCAGAGCATATGCAGGAGGCAAGAGCTGCACTTAATGTTTAATTTTTCCCATCCAAATAAGGGGTTGAAGCCTTCGAAATTGTCAGCCATGTGTGATGCACAGCCTTGGTTTGAGCAAGGTGTGTTTTCTTGCTAATTCATCATATGAAAATGCTGTGGTAAAATCAGATTGAGATTAAACCCTTTGGAACTGCCATGACTTGGATTCAGTAAATATTCTTGTGCTCAGGATGATAGGGAAAAGCTAAAGAAAAAATAAAAATTAGTGGCTATGCACCCAAGTTCTTCTGTCTTAAAGAAAGAGTGGGACAAAATTGGGGTGAATTTTTACTTGTTCATTGCCTTCACTCATACAAATATGGCACGAATTTAAAATCGGTATGGGATTTTTACCACTTGACTCAGGATGTTGTCTTCAAGTTGCCTTAAAAAGTATTTCTAAATGAAAAAATTACAAGAGTGTAATGGTGATGATGACAATAACGGTAATGATAACAATTACGATAATAATAATAATAAAAATTTAAAAGTAATAATAAAAAAAAAATAAAACAGTAATTTTGTTCCTAGTCTATAAAAGTACTGAACTACTTAATTCATGATGCATATCAAAAAGTATGCTTGTTTCTGGCTGGAGTGTGCTATACCATGAACCGTTACATTCTATTTTAGCAAAATTTTTTGTCTAATAAGATATTTAGTAATAGTTTGCATTTTGTGGCTTAAACCCCCCCACAACTTCATAGTTTACCATACTACACAGGGTCTGTGAATAAACAGACCACCGTTTTTATCATCTCATAATCAGTCTTAAAGAAAAAAGTCAGCACTATAAATTACCACAGGGGAAAAAAAAAAAAAAGGAGAAAGTTCCTTTGGAATGTGCAGCTACCAGTGTTTTGTAAATAAAGAATGACACAATTTACCTTTATACTGCTTTAGAAACTCAAGTCTTCACCCCACAAATTCAACCCCCCTTCCATGAGTTCTGCTTGTCAAGATGCATCTTACGCACACTTGCATTCCTTCCCCTGTTCTGAAGACCTTTCCAGATCACCATTTGTGTGGTTAGAAAATTTATCTTAAAATTCCAGTCTAAACTCATACATGAAATTTAAATTTTCCACTCTAAACTCATACACGACCAATTTACAACTATCTGATGTGCTGCCAGTATTAGTTTAAGATAATTTTCCTCCTCTCTTGATGTGTAGCCAACTTGAACATATTTATGAAAAGCTACTGCATTGCCTTTTTTTAGCACATTGAACCAAGCCACAGTTTCTAATTTGCTCTGTAATGCAGAGACTGCACTCTTATCATCACCTGAGTAACCCTATCTGATATTCACTGCAGTTCAAGATAACAATCTTTCTCAAAGGGCATAAGAACAGAAAATAAGCAGTTTAGAACAGTAAATTTATTGACACATGGCACATATCTCTCTCTCCATTTTATATCAAATGGAAAGATCCCATTTATAAATAATTAATTGAATGTCTTTGCTCTCTTTACACTCCTCAAGGTAGACTTCAGGTAGAGGTTTTTACCTAATTTTTTGTTTTATCATCATCTAGTCTTGAATTGGGAATACCTATCAACTCATGTGTTGTGGTTTTAACAATTGATACAAATAAAAATGTTTGTAAACCAAAAGTCCCTTTCTTCACTTTCATTTGAGAAGAATCAGCTCCCCTTTATCTCTGAAAGTGGAAGATTCTTTGTCTTTGGTCAGCAAATCCACCAGCAATTCTGCCATCTTAGATCTGTTCCATACTGCCAAGAAGAAATAAAAAAAAACCCAAAATCTTTACCCTTGCAAGCTATTCGGATGCTCTAACAACAGGGGAGGAAAGACAGGGAAAAGAAGGGGTGAGAGACAGCTATTTCTGAAAACAACTCTGTGATTTAAATTCTGGAAACCTTAGCAGCATCTCATGTGCTCTGCAAAACCTCCAGTCCATCATGAGCTGCCTTTTATGGTCAAATTGGTGGTAAAGCCCAAAGTTTCAACATCAGCAGGTGTTCCAGGCACATGTGGGTCTTATACTGCCTGAGTGACATTCCTGTGATCTCTGCAAGGTTTGAGCATGGGCAGAAAGACAAGGTCTGTGAAAGGAATGACCATGGAAATTTTAATAATTGAGATGGACTTCTCTGAAGCAGCCATTATCTCCGTTCTCCTCAATCCAACCATGGGCTAGCTCTGCTTCCCTTTAATACTGCTTCAGGTGGAGATTAAAGCACAGCTGTTTGTAGTTTTAAAATTATTTTTTAATAAAAAACTACATTTTAGCAAATTATTAAATACTCAATCTCATGCCATAAAATTGGTTATCAGAAAATTTCACAAGCACTCAGAGAAAACTGAACAGGGATCATTGTTCACTGGATTGAGCAAGGGATGCCTGGTAGTGATGAATAATCGTGTTTTCTGGAAGAACAATTATGCCAATGTATCCTGAAATTTTTTGTTTCAAAATAAGTATTATTTCTCTTTCTTCTTAAGAGGAAGCAGGGATTTAGTTTGATTCTTTGTCTTCCAGTAGAAATTATTACAAAAAATACATTTTTTTTTTTGCCTTTTTGTTACATATAAATTGCCTCCAAGGGTCTTTAGACCAGGTTTTGCACAAGGGAACTATTGGAATGAAGACTCATGGACCTGACAGGAAAGATAAAAAACTAATTCTGCTGAGATTTTCCCCTTTGGGCATCAGTTCAACTCTTCTGAGAGTTTTGTGGAGACATCTTTGCTGGTAGGTGTCTGAATAAATAAATAATCATTTCAATTGGGATCTGCAGAATAGAAGCAAGTTCTGTTAGGCTTATACATTGAACCACAGAACAAAGGGAATTTATTGAATTAATTTATGTCTTTTCCCTCTAGGAAATAAATTACACCCAGTGAATATAACAAGAGCCTGAAACATGATAAGGTGGGAGGAGGCTTAGGGCAGTGTTTTCTTCTAAAGAACAGCTGAAAAATTAATGCAGGTGAACAGAAATCACAAGGAGGCAGGGTTAAAATAAAATATTTGTATTTCTACTGAAATTAAAACATTGTGAAATAAACCTGATGGCCACTTCCTTGAAGACGCCTTGTTTTTTGACCAGCAGCAGATTGGCAAATGCTGGCTGTGGGAGTGTAGCACAGCCAACCACAAACCTGAGCACTAGAATCCTCAACAGGACAAATTATAAACTAACAAGACATGGATTTTCCAAATGAGTCATGTAAAATAGCTTCAGAACAGCTGAACTCCATGGATTATGCAGCTCATGGTCAAGAAAAGTAAAGTTTTGGGGGTTTTTTAGCACATAGAAGAAAAGTTGATGGCACAAAAAATGCAGCTTTCACAGGCTGATGCTCTGAAATCTACAGCACCTCCTACTACACAACATCATTCAAAATGGTGCAACTCTTCCAACAATGGGAGGAAAAAATACAGAGGAACTAAGCAATTACTTGGAGATAAATATAAATTCAGAACCAAAGACAGGCTGCTCCTTTTCACTCCCACTATAAAATGCTCTTATCCAGTCCACAGCATTTTCAAAACACCATCAAACCTAGGAAAGTAAAAACACAAGGACTGAGGATTCAGACAACTGGATAGCTGGATTGAAATCCAAACTTGCATAATTTACTCAGAGATAAAAACTACCTACCCTTGCCAGCTGTGTCCCTTTCTGCTCCTACCTGTTTTCATCACCAATTTTTTGTTGTTGTTTTTGTTGTTGGTGTTTTTTTGTTTGTTTGTTTTGTTTTGGTTTGGCTTTTTTTGGTTTTTTTTTTTGATAACTGGAAAAGAAAATCAGCTTCCTGGAGACTCCAGGCCAAAACACTGTGCCAAAGACAATGACAGGGTGTTCTGTGTGGGGATTTCTAGTGCTTCTGGTGCCAGGTGCCTGATTCTGGTTTCAGGGCAATGAATCTCTCTGTACTGAGCACCAAGTAAGAAATTTTCTGTCTCTGCAGGACCAGATAATTTCTCCCTCAAGTTCTTACATCAGAGTGTCCTGATAAAGTTTGGTCCTACCTCCATAACGGTTAAGAGAGTACAGAAAAGCATCAAATGGCTGTGCAATTAGTAGAAATCAACACACACAGATAGCATGGGTTTCACTTTGGTATTGAATCCTAAATTCTGTCAACATGAGTGGTTTAGTCACAGTGGAGCACTCTTCAGGCAACTGTGTTAACATGAGGAGCATAAGACTCTCTTCAGAGAGGAATTTAGTACATTTTTATATAGACAGGAATGCTGAATTTTTGCTTTTCTCCTTCATGTGAAAATGTAATAATGACTGAACATTAATACTATAACTTCTTTACAGGACTTCACGGATAACTTCTGTGGGTACAATGACTCCTAAATATTCTGTTACCTTTCAAACAGAGAGAATAAGGTGTTCGTCATTTTTATTCTCTCTTGGTGTTATTTATACATTTTTAATACATTTTTTGTTCTAATCTGAAGACTGAAGCACTCAAGATCACTGTGTGCTGTGGGGCAGAGATTCTATTTATACTGTCAGTGCCTAAATCTGAGTTCTGTTTTTACTGTTGCACAGTGCTTCAGCCACTGTACCTGGCACAGCTGTGCCTTTGTTGAAGAACATGTTGCAATCCCTTTTCACCTCCACTTTAGCAGCAGCAAGACACTCCTCTGTGAGTGCTGAGCTGCTTGTGCACAGCTGGCTCCCTGCCCAAGGCATGTCCTCAGACTCTTGCTCCAGAATGTTTTGCTTTGCTCTCTTTTCTGCTCAAGGTAGCTTTGAGTGATTGTACTCACATCCTTCCTTTCTCAGATCTTTGTGTCCTTCAGCCTGAGAGCAGCCTGATGGATCTTCTTGGATGCTCCCTCTTCCCTTCTACCAGACTTTTGTCAAGGCTGGATGAGAGAAATAAGACAAATGATTTTTTTTTCCCCCTTTGGGAATTAAGGGTGAAAACACTAAACACCATGGGATTCCTTATGGGCAGTCTGATTGCTCCAGCACCTCATCTCACATGGTCACTGGCACAAAGCTACTCCAAGAAGGGAGAAAACAAGACAGAGAACAAGGATGGGTAGTCAGATCACAAAAATAAAGGTCTTATTCATCCCCAGTAGTCAACCATTCACTGTGTAACTTCCCTAAAAGACAGACCTTTTTTTTTTCACTGTTCTATTTTTAAAATGCATACTTCATGAATTGTGTGTATTCTTGGCTTTTTTTTTTTCTTGGGAAGATAAATTAAACACAATAATGGCACCTCTGTGTCCTATATTTGATATTTTCCACCCTTAAATTAGAATAATTTCATCATCTGCTTTCAATGTGCTGCTTTTTGAAATAGGAAAGGTTATATTCAGCAAACTTTTGATTTTTGGTAATGAGACACATGTATTCTCTGATTATGTTCTTTGAAATACAGTAGGAATTGAGTTGTTGCCTTCAAATCTTCTCTTCAGCTATTCAAAATACCATTTTCATTTATGCAGACCCTCTTCTACCCTGCTGTTTGCATTTTTTTAACATGTCCTGCCCCAGGGAAAAATGACATTTGCTGAACACAATGCCTCAATTATCTTGTTGGCAGCTACTTTCTCTTGAGCAATGTATAGATTTAATAAGAAGAGTGTGCCTTCAAATTCCAATTTCAGAAATTCATCTCAGTTATTTCTGATGGGAGTACACACATCACAACTCTTTACAAAATTGTTCAGCTTTTTCTGTAAAATAAGTAAGTATTTGTTTTACAACCAGCATTTGTATTTTTTTTTTCCAGAGGAATGAGGAAAGACCACAGTGTTTAACAATTTTGTAGAATATTGAATCAAACCACATTATGCTCATTAAAACACCTGCCTGTCCCAAAACTTTGGTTGTTGGGACCAAACAGTGCCAGAGCTCCCATCTGAAAATCAGTGAATTGGGAGAGGGGAACCTCAGTGCCAATGAATAGCAGTGAACTTAATTTAAAACTTCCCCCTCTGATGTAAAAATTAGAGTTTAACTAAACATAAATCCTCAAGGGAAAGTCTCTCCAATTTAAATTAGTGGTGAAAAATAGTCCTGGGCATTTTTCAGCCCCAAAGGAAAAGTTTCAATTGTTTTGAGCTTGTTGCTCTTCCTTTTTAGTTTCTAACCTTGGCAATTTACAAGACGTAATTTTTGCCAAAATGTTAATACTTTGAAATGAAGATATTTCCTGTGGAAAAGCCTCCTTTTTGGAATTGTTCCACTTTTATGTGTTCTTTCTCTCTTTGCCTTTCCTTCTGCTTCAGAATTTTTAGTTTCTGGATTCTTGTCTGTGTGAGGCACTTCCACTTCACAGATATGAAATCACAAAGAAACAGGATTATCTAAAACAGCAGAGCTTTTACTTGAAATCCTACAAGTACTGAAAATATCTCCAGTATCTCAGATATTCAGTGTTGGTACAATTTTTCTTTTGAAATTAAGGTTTGGTTTTTTGGTTTTTTTTTGTGTTAAATGTCCTTAAGTAAACCCCCTCAGTACTGAGTTTGTCCATCTGGATGGTGTGAATGGTAAACAGGTTTAGAACCTTCCCAATCCATGGCTCTGGTAGATGGAAAAGAAAAAAAAAATATAAGAACAAAACCAAACACAAATAATGCAGCAGCAGTCTAAATGCAACACATAAGCTAAAATCAGGATTAAACAGAATTATTCATTTTAAACAGAGAGCAATGTCCTTCTGAGAATGTACTGAATAATCCTCTCTCCCAGGAGTTCTACAGTAGCTCTGGATTTTTCACATATTATTTTTATTAAATCAACTTGATTAAAGCCTCAGTTATATTGCAAGAAGACCAAAGTGAGTTACATCCTCTCATTACAGGGCACAGGTGTTTTCCATTTGGGATAATCACCCTTTCCCAGCGAATTAGCACCTTGAACATTGGGATAAACAGCCAAGAGGAAATATGAGTAAGGAGATCTCAAACCTGACCAGTTGTAATATCCACAATTAAGCAATCAGCTTACTTTTGATCCATAAAGTCCTTTAGCTGTTCACTAACTGAAGTTTCTGCTCTGCCCTGTGGAATCAAGCAGCAAGGGAAAAGGTTTCCACTGTGCTGTACTGAGCTGGTTGTAGCCAGCCCCAAATTCCCCTGTGTCTTCCTCTCCAAGAGGGAAGTTTCAGATTAGCAAAATTCCACTTGGACGTCTTTCTCAGAAAAACTTCATAAATAAGTTAAAACCACTAGGCAAGAAAACTGAAATTGTCTACTCCAACCATTTGCAGGTACACCTGAAATATCAAAAGGACAGGTGAATTATCACAGATTGAATCCCTGGTTGAGTATGTTGTTGCTCTTATTTTTATTTCAACGATTTTGGGGGCATTTTTTTGAGTAGCTGATAAAGTAGACTAGAGGTTATGTTTAAAATATGCATCTGTGAAATACTAGGAACTTTAACAACAATTTCTAAACAAGAAAAATGAAGAAAACAGAGTAATGTTTGTTAGTATCAAGTGGGAAAAATATCTTTTTCCTTGCAAACATTTATTTTCACTTGTGGTGGTTTTCTCTTGGCTGATTCAGGCCAAAGACATTTATCCAGTGGCTGTCCAAAATTATCTCTGGAATTATTTCTCTTTAGAATTAATTGTGGGGAGTTTTTTGGCGATGTTATTTTCTTGGCAATTTCACCACTAGAAATTATTCTTCCTCAAAGACATTCTAGAGGAAAGCTCACATTTATTAAGTATGGATTATATGAACAAAACTAATGGCTATAGGAAATAATGCTCAAGAAAATTTGTCAGCCTTGAACTCTGGCCAGAAAAACTTGATGTCTTCTTGCATGAAGCAGAAAAGTTGACAGCAAGAAGAGAAGATGAGTTGCTCCAAGTTTACCTGGATCATGCTTAAAGATGGCTCAGGTAATGGTAGTGGATATGCCATGAGTAATTTCACTGGAAAGATGATGCTGCCCCAGTAAAATGGCTGCAAGAAAAATCAAGCTCACCTCTCAGAGACTGAGATATTGGAATGAATAATGGTATCAGGAAATGAGCCTTATTTAGCAAGTCCAAAAAGAGAAAGGAAGGAGAGTGTCTTTTGTTTTGTTCTTGTTTTTCTGAGGGAGAGAGAGAGAACAATTCTGTGGATGAAGACACAGATCTTTCCAGCTCAGGAACAGAACTGTTGTGGATATTTTGACATCGAAGCCCAATGACCCCCCGTCCCCTTGAGGATCTTAATCATGCACGTCAAACTGGCTAAAGAAGAGAAACGTGATTCTTCAATTAACCACCTAAAGAAAGGGATGATAAAGAAACTTGCAAGGCATAAGCTTTCTTTTTTTTTTTTCTTTTTTTTCTTTTTGTGTGTGTGTGTGAAACAATCTGTGGGTCTTTTCTATGTGTTTTTTGTTGGATCTGTTGCTTCAGAGACTGAAGGAATGCTGTTGATTGTGACTTTTCCTATTGAATAAATCTATTTAAATCCAAAGGATTTTGTACATGTTATGTTATATTGCATGAAGGTTGTTTATATAGTGCTTATTTTATATAGTGGAAATATTTTGGATGAAGAGAATTATTAATGAATAGGACCTTTATTTATTTTAGTGTGTTATGCTGGAAAAGTAAAGTTTCTTTAACTTTTGTCTTTCTTTATGCTTTTTTTCAGTGGGTCTGCCACTCAAAAAAGGCACCTGTGCTCGCTTGCCATGCAAAGAAAGTCAGGTAATAAGTGATATTTCCAGAGAGAGAAGAGTAAAAAGGAGTGTCATGTTCTCCTGTAGTGAGATTTAGTTTCAAGAGGATGTCAGGAGATCTCCTTTGTGTCCCTGAATAACACAAATCTGCTCCTACCAAGAACTACCAGGCACTTCAGATATCAGCTCTTCAACATCACCCATGGCCACAACTTGGCCAAAGCCTAAAACTTTCCAAGCATCATTTTTTGAAGACCAAATGACATTGAGACATAAATAATTAATGCAGAAAAGGCAAAAGTAGAAATAAAACAGCCATGGAAATTCAGGAGTGCTTAACCAAAACCTGTATCTGTTGCTGTCATAACACAATTGTTTTGCTTTCTTGCAAATTTGAGTGTCTTCAGTAAAAGTCATAAGCCTGATGCTGATGATAAATCACCCAAGAATGCACAGCTGTACCAAGAGAAAAAAGGTCCCAAAATAAATACACTGTTTATTTTTGTAGCTGTTACTTGTTCCTGAGCTTTTTAAAAAAAAAAAACAACAAAAAAAAAAAGCCACTCAACTTGCCCTGCCAGTAGAATTTACCAGATTCTGCAGATACAAGGCGGAGAGAAAGGAAGCTGCCTTTTTTTCTTAAAGTAAAGGCAACAGGACATTCTCTGAGCCCCTTGGCTTCAACATGATAATATTCAAGTCTTAATCAGCCCATAACACATTTTATCATAAGAGAAAAAAAAAGTGATTGAGCTGGGCCTGTCAAATGGTCTCCATTATTTCATAATCATGCGGTGGCTAATTCTAGAAAATTCTGTGGGCATACAAGTACCTAGCCTGAATTTCAGAAAGGTAAATTGGCCAAATTTCTTTGTTGCTCTCCTAGTGGAAAAACATAAACCTTTCCTGAAGAATGTGGTGTGTTAATTGAGAGACAGCTCTAAAACATAGTTTCTGAAGTTCTTGGAAATGAACACAGTTCCATATTGCTATAAAATTTGTTAAAATGACAAACAGCACATTTCTTATTTTTATTGCAACTCATATTTTCCCCTCTATAAAGCTAAGAGCAAAAAATGATACTGAATTTCAGACCAAAGGACTTATTTGGAAATGGCCATTTATCCAGGTAGCTTTGTAAATAATTTAGATGGACTGTAGTTTAATTATGTCTTATGTGTGTCTTGCATGACCCCTGAATGGAAACAATCATGGTTTGATTAAGTATCTACTCCCAAAACCCTTGACCCGGTTCCCTGGAATAGGAATTAGCTCTAAGAGTAGCATAAATTAGTATTTAATGCTAAAATAATATTTAATTTGTCCCTGTAAGGAAGCTTTAACATTATAATGAGCAGAATGATCATAACTTGCATCAGCTTTACTAGATTCTGATAAATTTAGCCTGGAAATTCAGCTCTGGAAAGGCTGAGTTATGATGTGGTAGAGGACAGGGAACTGTGGAAGGAAAGGTAAAGAAAAGAGAAGGTGCAGCCTGACTAATGTAATTGAAAATATCATAATTTTGTCTGTCTCAAAGAAACAGCTTTTCCCCCTTTCTAAGCAAGGATGGCATCCTTGCTACACTGACTGCTGAGGCCTTCTTAAAGAACAACCCTGAGATGTCAGATTCTCATTAAAAGAGATCTATCTGGTTATTACAGTGAGACAATGGAGCACACACAGCTGTGAGGTGTGGGCTGTTGCACGCTCTAAATCACAGCATTTTGTTCCTCACTCCTTCTGCTTCTGCAAAACTGGAGCTGCCCCAAAAGCAGCTGTCCCTGGCCACTCACCCACATTCCTGCTGTGGGCATTCGCAAGATCTGCAGAGACTCTTCTCCACTTTAGGGTTTCCTGTCAGCTCTGTGATGCCAGGGGAGACACTGGGCAGGGGGAAGATCTTTTTAGGTAGAATTAACCTGCTGGGATGCACCTTGGCACACAGGTCGGTGAAGAGATTAGACCTACCCACAAAATTTCACCCATGCACGCCTCCACATGCTCTCCTCAAACCCAACCTACCTGTTTGCCTTAGGCTGTCCCTCTTCTGACTTCAGGGGTTCCAAGCAGTGGGTAGTAGTATTTTCAGAAACAGAAATGAAATGGTACTTCTCTCAGAAAGGTTCTTCTCTTGATCTCTATCAGTTCTGGGGGGAGCTCTTTCTAGATTTATAACTCTTTTTATATATTGTGCTTGAGCTCATATGAAGAATCCCTGGCATGAAAGGGCTCAGGCAGGGAAATTGTGGAAGTTTTCTCAATGCCCTGGTGTCCCTGGACTACCTTCTGTGCTGGACAGGGCTGCTGTCCCTGTCTGACATGAGCACACTCTGCCACCAGTTGACCAAAAGGAATCCAAAGGGAAAAGGCTCCAGCTGAACTGTTTGCAACTCTGTCCTTCAAACTGAAAAGAAACCATGTCCAGCTTTTCTGTAAATCCATCTCTCAGGAAGAAGCTTATGACAAATCCTCCCATTTGTCTGAGAGCCCTGAAAGGAGCCAAGAGCTTTCACAAAGCTGTGGTGAAACAGGTCTCATCATGACACAGATCTGTACATTTCCAGATTATCATGTGCGTGTATTGGAGTGGAATCAGACATTGAGGACTCAGTCAGCATGTTTGCTTGGACTCCTTTGGAGACTTGTCATGACAAGACAGGCCATTATCAGCCATTTTTAGAGAAAGGACACTGCCTTCCATCCCTGGGTGGGTTTTTTCTTTTGTTAACTCCTCCTCCCTGTGTATTCTTAGTAACAGCATTTAAATCAACACATAGAGCCAGGGCCGGCCAGATCATACACAGGTTTAAAATGGATTAATGTCACTGAACTTGGAGTTTCTCCAAATGGCACTGGCTGAAACAGTACTCGAGGAGCCAGTGATGGGCTTTCCTGCAGAATGGAAAGCAGAACAGAACCTTTGTCGTCTTTTGCCCTCTCTCTTGTTCTTCCCTTGAAAGTGACAGGAAGTGTCTTACATTTAGTGAAATCAGCAATGTGCTTTTATTATGGTTGGTGAAGGATTATAAGCTTAATTCCTGTGTTTTGTATAAAGCCTCTGAAAGCTATCTACCATCTCCATTTCCAACTGCTAATATTAATGGAAGTAGTAAAATACATTGATCACTGGGTCCTTTGTAGCATTATAAACATTATAACCCTATTTTGGAAAAATTTACACATCACATACACATACACAGTCCAAAGTTTCCCTGGTCCCCTGGCAGTGAGGGCAGGGATTGATGTGTCTGTCTGGTGTGGGCCAACCCCAAATCCCTGTGAGATGCAGGAGCCTCCATATATTCCAGGTGGAGTGCACTTTTTAGCTGGTGAAATTGTGGTTTCAGTGTGAGCAGACATCATAAAGACATAATGACAGACCTTTTTATCTGTCTGTCAGCAGCTGGGCAGGCATATCTTTAGACCAGTCTCTGGTCCACATCATAATGGGAAAAGGTAAAAAATTCCTTACATTTTGTATCAAGTCTGAGCCACTATTTTTGTTCTGAGAATGCCCACAATAAAAGCGATATAAAGAATGTTTGAAAGATTGCTTTCAATTTAAATTCCTTTCAGTTTAAAGTAAAAATATAAAAATTGGTATAATTTTTCTTATTCCTAAAAAGGAGGGTTACAGAGCTAAAGTTTGCTGGAGCTACTGCCTTTGAAAGAGAGGATTTTTTCTTCTAATGAGGGCACTGATTGGCAGCAGCAGTGTTCAAGTAGCAGAAGTTACTGAACAAAAAAAAGCCTCATGTCTTTTCATAGTAACAATCTCAAGAGCAGATCTAAACAATCAGTTTGAAACAAATGGTCCTAAATTTCTAAAATTAGAAGTGACTTTCTTTTTGAAATATGGGATTTTCTTCTGCTCTCTGTTTCTATAGGCTGAGAGCACATCCCACCTCAATGTACTCCTTAAAAGGCTCCATTTTTATGGGAATTTCTTAATGCCTGAAGGATGTAAATGTTTAAGGTAAATACTTCACAATTTTTGTTTACACAGTCAGAGTTTTAGAGCAGGGCCTGTGTTCCTGTGTATTTTATCCCGTTCTAGCAGGATGGAGGCAGGTGTGTGATGGGGCCTCCTGAATATTACAGCAATATCATCAAATATTATTAGGGATCAATTTTAACAGAATCATGTAGAGGGAAGTAAGCATGTCTCCTGCAAAGACTTTTTATATTTAAAGGAAGAGGGACATTAATGGGACAAGACAGAACCCCTCATCCTGTGGCAGGCACTGCTTAGGGAGGCAGCTTTTGTTTCTCTAGTTTCAGTGCCCGTCTAGCCTAACTTAAACCCAGCCTTTGTGGAAATTTCAGAGCCAAATGCAATGACATCTGCTTGATGTTGCCCTTTAAATTTTTGAGAGCAATGAGAGGGCTTCCTTTCAGAGTGATCATGGTGCTGTATCATCGTCACATTTTCCTGGCTTTCTGACCTGGAGGTATTATGAAATGTGATGTGGCCTGCTTTGTGGGTGTTTATTTATAGATACCTGCCCTTATTATTTATTTTCCATCAAATTACAATTGGTGGTAACAGTGTTAGCTGCCATCCTAACCACTTTTCAATTACCTCTGTACTTTCATAAGGTAAGGCTTCTGAGTTTGCAGTTAAATTGGGCTGCCCAAGTGGTTTTCCACTTTGGTATTAGTCTTCACTTGTGCTATCCAAAACTAGTAGATTTCCTTTTGTGTGAGAAGACTGCACTTCATGTTCTCAGATTTAATTTATTGACCAAAATTATAGGGAATATCTGGTGATTCCCATGGATCTCAGGAGGGTGGAACTGTGGACACAAGGCAGAAGTCTTTTCCTTTCTGGTACATACAGGCTGCGTGCTCCAAAGGCTCACAGACATGAACTCAAACTAGGTTTGAATGCAGTTCTCAGGTCTCTGAGAAGGATTCAGTCCTAAATAAATGTGTGCCTGTGTTCTTCAGGAGTTACAAGGGTGCTCAGGCTTGCAGCAAATGAAGAAAGAGACACTTGGAGTTTGTGGCAGCCACACAGCTCCTGGAGGAGGTTAAGGGAAAAAAAAAAGTTTTATTCTTGTTTAAGTTTATGAGTTCTTTGTGGACCTGTAAGCCCAGTCTCCCTTTTGGTTTGTTTACCATATACTGCTGTGGAGCAAGGCATTCACTTTTCATTCCTACCTATTCCTAGATAACATTAAATCACATTTTCCAGCGGTAGTCTCTTAACAGTTTCACTGGAGAAGGCTCAGGGGAAAAAAAAGTTGGCATACTTTGCTGAAGTGGAAAGCTAAACATTTTAAAAATTATTTTCTTCCTCTCTTTATCACAATTGCCTTGTAATAGTGAACTAGTAGAAAAAGAACTATTATGGAAACCCTTTAGCCTTTCTTTTTTTTTTTTAACTATATCCCCTTCTTTGCTGCCACTGAAAGGCAACAGTTTATCTGATAGGATCATTATCTATCAGATGCATGCTCTAATGGAGAAAAAAAAGCAAATGCAAAAGGGAAAAGATTTATTCCTCCCTTCTTTAGTGCAAGAGGAAAATATCCCTCTTCATGACCATCTGATTATTGCAGCTATTCAGTGAAAGAATAAAAATCTCCTTTACCTGTTTTATGGGAAAAGAAATAAAATAATGCTTAGCAGTCAGCAGTCTCTTTAGTGCACAACAGAGACAAATATCATCATCTGTTCTGCCCAACAATCTAGGAGAGGATTTCCGTACTTTCTGCATAGGTTGGAAAATTTTCCAAGCCATCCCTTTATTAATTTGTGCTACAGGAACAGAGCTCTTCCAAATGCCAGCCCACAAGCCTCCTTATCAAGAAAGTGAAAGGCAAGTGAGAAGGCAGAATTCTGCTTAAACTTAGAAAAAACCCACTTTGTCATGATGGATTAACATATACAAATGTTATCTAAATGAAAAATGTGGTGTGGGAGGAAAAGAAAAAATCTCTTCTGGCCTTCATTGCAACACTTTTAGTGAGGAACTTCTGTCTTGTGCAGTTTTTGGGAATTTTTTACATTGTGGGAGCAGAAAATAAAGGGTCAGCTTTACTCAGGCTGAGAAGTTGGACAGAGAACTTGAGCACAGAAGTCCAGGCAGGAAACTTGGAAACTTCCTAAATCTCTTGCCCTTCTGTGGAGACAAGGAAAGGCAAAATCCCACTTTCACTTTGTGAGGACAAGAGAAACACAGAGGACAAAAATAACAAAATTGAAACTGAAACTGAAGTTGTCTATAAAGACATCTGAGAAGTCTATTAAGAAGCTTTCTCAAGTTCCACATATTTTTGTTGCTTAATGATAGACATCTGTTACCTTTTGTATCTTATTTTCCTCTTTATCCACAGATTGTTAGTAATTTTAAACTGTGACATCAGAATCCCATTAGTGAATATCTGTCATGTGGTCTGTCTCAGGAATAAACACTCTTTTACAATCCCAACTTCTCCTACAATAGGTCAATATTTGATTTGTTCTCAAAAGTATCAGGATGTGGAAATGCCTTTTGAGAAGCCTCCTTTTCTCCCAGGCATACAGACACACCTGAGAACACTGTAAGTAAAAGCAAAATCATGAAGGGGAAAACAAAGAAAATGGGACACAAAACCAGGGAAAATCCCCTCATCTCCAATACTGTCAAGTGCTCTTTGCAAATGGCTTCACATTGAAAACCTTGCTTTAAAAAGTAAAAGAAAATGCATTTTGTATTTGCATTGAGGAAATGAAATGGCTCTTTGGCAAAGGCTACTTGCCTGAAATGCATTCTCTGCCTCCTGCCAGACTCAAAAAAATATCAGGCTTGCAGCAACAGCACTTTCATGTGTCCTGATTCTTCTGTTTCTCTGAGTTGCTGTGAAAGGAGTCTGGAAAAATCTTTTAGTTTGGTTGTAAAAAGTGCTGCTCCTAAACCCAGAGATTTCCAGTTGTAAAAATGTACTTTAAAATGCTGTTGCTAAACATCTTGTGAATAAAAAAGCCTTTGCTATTCATTTACTTTATCTCTTCAAATAAATGTCATCCTTTTCCATGGATTTTCTTGCAACTCACAGTCTGCAAAGAGCAGCACCAAATTTTGACTCGGGGCAGGAGGAGGGATTTGGTCAATTTTGATAAACATATCATAAACCAAATATTGTGGTGCCTGTGATTTGACCGAAAAATCATTCAGTGGAAACTGGTTTGTTCCACCTTAATCTTACTGTTGATGTCTCACTCAACATTTTTGTTGCCAACAGCATTTCCAAATTTATGGACTTCATGTATTACATACTTCTGTTATTAAAACAATAATACTGGACATTTCCCACTGTTGCATGTGATGAGTAGGAGGAACGAGGGTCAGGTTGCATAGGGCCATGTCCAGCAGGATTTTGAATATCTCTGAGGATGGAGGCCCCACAACCTCTTTGGGCAGCTTGGTCCTATAACTGACCAACCTACAAACACAGCAGGGGCTTGGAAATTTTTCTGGAATGATTGGCAAGAAGCAGGCAGTGGTGACAATGCTAATCCAGTGTCTTCTTCAGATTTCTTACATTAATAAGAGTGAAGCTGTCAGTACCCTAACTCAGCACGTGTCAAAAATGACATTTTTCATTGTATAATCTGGATTTCATCCATTCTGCTGAATGCAGAAAGTGCATACATTGAAATTCGGCATGTAAGTTAGAACTTCCAGGTAAAAATATCAGACTCCCAACACTTAATACCAGCTATCCTCTCCTTCAAGACAGTCACTGAATCAGCCTTTGGAGGGGTGCATTTCCTTCTGGAAAAAAAAAAAAACCAAACCAAAGGTTACATATTCAAATGTTGAAAGAAAATACGAATAATGAGAGAAATGTTTCAAGAATCCAGAATTTTTCAACAAGTTCTTAAGCACTGCTGAGTTATTAGCACCTCCTAGAGAATTTGAGATTTCTTCTACAGTCTTTGTCTCCCTGGCAACGAAAGTTTAGTGTAACAGTACTGTTAAAATATGATGTATTTTGTTTCCTCTGTGCCTTAGTGAGAGACATTAACTAGAAGGAATCATGCTGGAATGGTGACTTCACTGAAGATAATTTCAAATCCATTTCCTTTGAATCTCTAGACTCACTCAGCTTTCAATAAATTTTACAAGAAATTTCACATTGCAAAAAAGTGATAATTATGTGTATGGTATATGTACAAAACCTAACAAAAAAGGAGTAGGGGATAAAAAAATCTCACAAAAGAATACATTTTGGAGTTGATATCTGTCTTCTAGAAAAGGAAACCAAAGCAAAACACAAACTACATTTGTATAAAACAGCAGAGCTGTAGTTAAGAGATTCTGGGTTAATATTTTCAATTATAACTTCTACAGCAACACTGAAATCAGTCTGCTTTGCTGACTTCCACTTGCTGGCTATCTGTTGTTTTGCCTGTTAAAATGCCTCCCTGGAATTTTATCAGAATTTCTCTTACATACAAGCACAGGAAAAGCAGATTACCTTCCCTTTTCTTGCAGAGAACTGTGCACAGAAAGGTGCAGATATGATTGGCCATTAGGTAAAAGCGATGTGGAAGCATTAAGTGTAATAATACGGTATTAATTAATTAATTGGTTATAGCTGTGTAATAATACTGTGCAATAATACTGTAAAAGTCTCTGTAAAACTGTGGAGTTATAGCAGTTTGGGGGGTATTTTTGGTACACAATTAACTGGCCACAAAATCACAACATGCTATCCACACACAAACCTGGTTCTTTAAAAATTATGAAGGTATTATATATATATTGTCACTATATTAGTCTCCTTCTTTGTTACTATGAGCATGTGCACTGCACACATCTGTTTTGGAAGAGCAAAGGTCAACCCTGTCCAAAAATCAAATCCCAGGAGTTTTGTGTGATTCCTAAAGTATCATTAATGACAAAAAGCAAGAATGGAATCTGTCTTTAACCTTCACATCTGGAGTTTTCTGTTTACCTTCCTCTTCTGTATTCACGCTGTTTCAGACACATGTAAAATGTTAGGTATTCTCATATATTTGGTGTCCCCATACAGCCCCACTGCCACTAAGGAATTAAGCAGAGACGGATATTGACATTTCCAGACATATTTTACACACAAGTCACACCCAGTGCTCTGACAAACTTCAGTCTGGACATTGATACTCAGATTCACCACAGTCCCACTGAAGGTTGCATGAGATATCTCAAACCTAGCTTCTTTCCCATTTCAGCAGCTTTCCAATTTAATACGCAGATGTTCTTGGCCACTCAGATTTCCTTACAAAAGGGCTACAAAATGCGATGTCAGCCTAACTCAGAGCTGCAAACTCTAGCTGGGTAGATGGACATCTGAAGGTTTAGTCTAGATTCTGGTCTCACAAGCGATTTGTAAACTAATGTTGCCTGCCCTGCTTACTGCCTGCCTTCTGTCACCAGCGTGGCCTCTGCATGCAGCCCTGCTAACGAAAGTTGGTTTCTCCAGCACAAAACAACAAAGAGGCTGCAGAATTCTCAAAATCTGATCTATTTTCTATTCACCCATTCCTCAAGAATTACTAGACTACCTGCCCCCAGCCTCTGATGGACACAAATCTTCCAACACTTCCTGCAAGGCCTGTCTGTGCTGTACTGGCAGGTGGTAGAATATGAAGGGATGGGTGAAGAACACTTTTTCAGAATATATTTTCCTTGATTAGGAAAGAAGTTGTGTGTTAATAAGCACAGAAGAAATTATTAGGAGCATGGGGATGGAAAGGAGTCTGGTAAGTTCTGGAGGCAGCCTTTTCTGCCATAAAAGCAACAAATCTGTCCCCCAGAATGTCCTCAGCCAAAAAAAGAAAGGAGGTGATGGAGGCTGTAAGGTACATGACAAACATAAAATCATTCAGTGACTCCAGCTTCTTTTAATTTCAGGCTAGAGGACATAAAAATAAATCCATGTCCTTTAGCCTCCAAAATAGGGAAAAGGTGCTCAACACCACCCAGTTAATCTGTGAAACCTCCTGCTCCAGTCCACTTGCAGTGACAACAGGTTCATAAAGAGAGTCCTTAAATTAATAGGGGAAAAGTCTTTTAATGGCTGTTGAACAGAGATAAACAGCCTCTGGCCCAGGGACATCCATGAACTCCAATTTCCCAGCCCAGCTCTTTTGGGACGTCCACCCTTTGGGGTGCACCATGCTCCTTCTGCTCTGTGCTCTTGTCTTGGCACCTGCTGCTGACCACTGCAAACCAGAAGGTTCTGTGGCTGAGCCTCATGACTCATTTCCATCCCAATGAAATTTTTTGAAATCACAACACTTGGACCAGGTTGGAAATTCTTCAGTCTCTGTGGAGAAAATCTGTCAGCATCCTAGGATCATGAATAATAGCACTTGCTGCCTAATTGCTGTGAATGGCCTGGCTGTTTTCCTGCCAAAAACTTGTCAAGGTGAATTATTATGTATGAGGAATATAATCTTGTCCTAGTTTTGTCTAGGAAAGGGCAAGATGCTGTGAGATTTTGAAACTATTCTGGTGTAGATCTAGTGTAGGTGAACACAGCCAAATTAATCTCAATGGATGGATATAGTTGCAGATTATTTTTATCAGAAAATAATAATATTTTATGCCATATCCTAACAGCAAAAAACCAAACCCAGTGTTGCACAATCTTTATTTTCCAACCAACCCGGCCAAGTAATTTTCTTATCTATAGCATTGCATTTACTAGCTTGATTGATTGTTCATATTCTTTGCCTCAATAAATACATTTAAATATATGTATAAAGCATGTTAAAATATCCAGGTTTTGATAAGGTCCAACATGTTGCTATGGAAATGCAGAAGTTCAGCTGAAAAATATTTGTGTTTCCTCATTTGAGGATGAATTTTTTTCTGTGTCTTCATTCATACTGCACTTGGGGAAATTTGTATATCTTACTTGAACGGATCAGGCTTTGAGAAAAGTTTTGTTAGACCCTGATAATTGTGGATCAGCTTTCCTTTAAAAATCTTAGTCATGTTAATAGTTCATTCTCTGTGTAACACTTCATTTTCTGTGTATAAATTCTGTGCAGATCACGTGGATGTCTCTGCTCATTCTCAGATCCAACAAACTTTTTAGTCACAAATTACTTGAGGACAGAAAAAAACTTTTCCTGTCTTTATTAACTTTTTCAGGAAAAGAAATTCCAAATACCTCAAGATTTGAAACTTCACAAGATTTAAAAAAGAAATACACCTAAATCATGTTTGTCACCATCACTCTAAAAGTTGCCAACTGCAGAAATGAAGAAAATACTTACAAAATTACAAAAGTCAAAGAGGCATACTTTGTGAAGCCAGGAGCTTCACAGCTCAAGGTAAAAACATGGGATTGCCTCATGGGAAGCACTGCAGAAAAAAGAATCCTTCAGTGAGCCCAGAAAAATGAAAAATAGAGATATAAACAATACCTGCCATTGGGCATTACACTGCAATCCTGATGTGGTACTATGTTTCCACTCAGGGAGAAACCAGAAATATTTAGGTCAGCTCTACAGGAGCAAGATTTCCATCAGCCTTTCTCCAAGGATAAATAATGGAAATAACTAAAACCAAGCTCACAGGTTAGCAACAGCTGCACGTGGTTGTTGAAGAGAAAGAAGCCTTTGAGACAAGACCTCTTTCCAGGCCCGTTACAAAACTCCGTGATTTGAGAAATAATTGTTTCCACGTTTGGAGTTTGGAAGTTTGAGGCTCAGCACAGATGTTACAGCTGAGGGAGAGAAGCAGAAACGCACCAGCCTTTGCTGTGAGGATTTCTCTGAGCTGCACAGTCTGTGTGGGGGATCCTCCTTCTGTGGCCCTTCCATTCCTTTCTCTTCCCATCTTGCTTCTCTTCCATTTCCTTTTTCCCATTTGCTTTCCACCTCTCTCTTTCCAGTCCCACAGCTGAGCAGGAAAAAGAACTCTGTGGGTCCAGGGGTGGCACCAAAGGTCACAAAAGATGTTTTCCCCTGCTCCAACCAACACTGGCAGACAGGTGAAAGGGATGGGGAGAAGGGACTCAGTGAAATGCAACCCACAGCGCCTGTTCACTTGATTGTTTTCAAGTGGGTGTTTTACAATTCAGATTTTTTTTTTTTATTATTTTAAAAATTTTGGTTTGGTTTGCTTTGTTTTTTTTTTTTGTGTGTTTGTTTATTTGTTTGTTCATTTTGTTTTGTTTTGTTTTTTCTTTTTTGTTTTTTGAGCCACTGAAGTTACTCTAAAGTTAGCTGGGCTTCAGTAACAATAGTAGTGAACAATATCTTTGAAAAGAGATGTGGACAAACTTCCTGTACTTTTACTGCATGAGAATTCATTAATTCTAGCTAAAAACTCACTGCACTCACACCTTGTGTCCCTCTTCTATTTGTAGAAAGGTAGTTTCATCTGGAAACCAAAAACTTTTAGAAAGCATCATGGTCAGATTTTAGGCTTCATAACCCATCCTATTCTCTTCTGCTTATGTTTGCTACGTGTGAGCAGAATTTGAAAGTTGCATTTAAAATTCAAAGAACAAAGAAAAAAAAAGTCAAGAACTCGGGGTCTTTCAAGAGAGAAATGGAAATGTTTTGAAGCATGGTGAAAAAAATTTCTTCTATCATTTTAAATGCTTAATTTTTTTAGTATTTCTAAATCATCCCTAAATTGATGTATGTAATGGAGAGACGTGATTTTAAAACAAATTTAAAAATCAGAAAAAATAAGAATAAATTAGATCCAGAAAGTGTCAAGAAGTAAACTTATTATGTGGAAATTACAGCTATGGCCTGAAGTTTTAGCAGAATTGTTTTTCCATAATTTTATTTAAATACAGTTTCACATTTATAGAGGTGTTGAGTTTGGTTAAGTTCCAAGTCATCATACCCACTCCCGTGGCAACTCATACACTGACTTTCTACTGAAAACTAGAGTAGTTCAAAAGTTAATGTTTATATTGTTTTGTCTACATTGTTTTTAAAGGAGAAATACTGAATTTTTAAAACAAATTCAGTTTTCACTTTTTCCTACTAAACATTGGCAAAATAAAAATATATTCCTTATTACAAGTCTATTCTCAAGGGACAAATATTCAATATGACTAAGGAGGAGAAACTTCAGTATTGCTACTTTCTACTTTTCACAAGCTTTTAGAAATGGAATTAGATATAAATTGTCAGCTCATAAAGAATATTTATCTGCCTTTTGTCACTGTACAATAATCTAACTGATTGATATTTTAGTGCATTTGATATTCTGCTTTCATGTGTCTTCTGGAGTCCTATTGGTAAGACTGTATGCTCTCATGGTTATCTCTGTATACACATTGAAAAAATAATCCTCTTTTTATTGGATTTCAGCTTTGCATAAATATTAGTCTTTACTCCTCCAAAGTAATGAAAAAATTTATCTTCTGAGCATGAAATAAACAAGGTTTTCTGCAGACTGCCCAAGATATTTATTAAGTTTGCACCCACTCACATTGTGGGTAAGTCTCATCAGTGTAAGGAAAGTTTTAAAAGGTTGATAAGTTTAACACTTATTAGGTGTTTAGCTGAAATTAATTTCAGAACCTTCCAAGTGTGCATTATGGGGGAAAAAATTGTCCTCAGTGTATTTCTACTACTTATTTACTTTCTAATTTACCATTATCTTGAACTGAAGATTCCTGTTCATCTGCAAACAAACAAACAAACAAAAGGAAAAATAAAAACAACCTTTAATTGTATATGCCACCAGAATTATGTAGCAGAAAAGAAATGCATATATTTGGAAATCCAGCTTGAAGCCATATTTGACCCAATTCCAGTGAGTATGAGCTGAACTTAAAAGAAAGACACACAAGGGAATAAACAACCCTCTTATAAACCTTTATTATACTTCTAAGAGGTTCCAGCACAGAAAGTCTGGAAATAGAGGGCATCTAACAGGTTTTATTCCCACTGAGGTCAAAGAAAAGTATTGCAATAACTTCAGTGAGATTTTTAGTAATGCTTTTCTCCCAGAGCATGTGATTTCATAGCAAAAATCTGTGGAAAAAGGGAAAATGGCTTTTGAAAGTACAAGCAGGAAGTCAGAATTAACACTGGTGCTTTTACTTTTGTTTCTAAAAGCATCTCCATACATTCCATCTTCATAATGATAAGCAATAATAGTAATTGTTGATGTTGATTATTGACCAATTAATCTGCTCTGCCTTGGACCCAGCAAAATGAAATATCCATAAAGCCAATGTAGATATTCTCTGCTCACAGCTGCTGTGTACAGAAACAGACAAGTCCTTCTAGAGAATCTAATTTAATTGATTTTTTTTTTGTTTATTTCCTGTATAAACTTCACTGGTTTTGTAGATTCTGAAGTTCAGCAAAAGTAAAGGAAAAAGGTGGTTCCGTGTGGATATGTCTTCAACACTTCTTGGCAATGCTTTATTCTTTGTAATATGATGGTACAAACCTTGGATTTTTCCTTCTGAGAAAAATAAAAGGCTTTCTTGAAAAAAAAAAATCTTCATTAAATATATTTTTAATGTATTGGTTTTAGAAATATGCAACCTGTTGGTATAATTAAATAATTGTACAAATATCTAAAAATCATATATTTTTAAAAGAGCCTTCAAACTTCTAGAGTGTTTTCTCTTTCTTCTTTCATGTTAGTTGGTGTTAATAGTTTATTACCTGAACAGGACATAATGTTTATCCAGTTTTTGCTACAACTACTAAAATATTCCCAGGAGGCTTTTTCCTTCCTTTTCTTCTTTTGTCATTTTTTCCATTTTCAGAGTCCCAAGAGAATGTGATCTATTAATGAAAAATAGTTTTTCTTTTACCTTATCCTATTTTTTTGACAGTTAAATCATGGCTTATTTCCAGTAAAGATGTTAGGAAATGATTTAAAAAAAAAAATTCTCCTAATCATGTCTATTTTTCTCTGCTATGGTTTCCTGAATATCAGATGCATCCCGACAATTTGAAGAAGTCTATTTCTACCATGCTTTGCCCATCTTCCATCAGTTACTTGTTATTCTCTGCAGCTCCTTGATGCTACCATGACACAATCCTGAATTTTATGAAGATTTTATTCCTTGAGCTGTGCTTTAGGTTTGAGTCATCTTCTGGAAGATTTAAAGAATATCCAATCCTGGCAGTGCCTTAGTGCCTCTCTGCTTCTTACTCTGTTGAAGATAGTGAAGAGATCCAACGCTGAGAGCTGAACATTTTGTGATATCAGAGTGAATTCTTTCAGAAAAAAAAATAGTGTTGATCTTCTCTACATAAGACCAGTGTTTAGGATGCCCTGCTACAATTTGATAAATTCTCCAGAGGCATCAGTAGAGTCCTTGAAGCCAAAACACCTAGGATAAAAAAAAAACCAACAAAAAACCAACATTATTATTGTTATTATAGTTGGTGTAAACACTTGGACCTGAGAGGCAGCCAAATAAAACACACAGTTACCTGGATGCAAATGTCAAGTAGCTGAGGTGACCAAAACTGAGACAAGAACAGTAGCAGCCAGGGGTCCACACCTTTCACAAACATCAGGGACATGCAATGTGGAAAAAAATAACAATTTCACCATGTCCAAAAAGCCTTGAGGCCAGGAAAAATCATCTCTATGAAGAGATTTGGGTGAATGCAAATCTTTCACTTCAATGCCTTTCAAATTAATTTTTTTTTTCTCACCAAGGGCACTTCCTAATTAGACAGTAACATTAAACTTGTTACTTAAACCAGTTTTAATAGGAAAAAGGGCTGTTAAAGGTCTTCTGAAGAAATGAAACTTTTGAGGGTTTGGCCAAGAAGTGTGGGTCAGCCTTGGATCAATGGGAAGGCACATCCAGGCTCAGCTGCAGGCAAAACTGGGAACAAAAATCCTCCTTTAGCATAGTAAAAAATTTTTCTCAACTTTTCCTTCAAGAACTTGTCATTCTCTTAACTCCTCTAACAAGAAAGCACACAATTCCTGTTCTGGGGCAGTGTCTTTCCAGACTGAGGGCGGGAAATAGAGAATAAGGAAGGTAGGAATGGGATATGTGTGTGCTCCAAAGGTGGCAGATTAACAGCTCCGATTTATAGACTGGCTTTTAAAATAGTCACAAAGAAGGAAAAAAAAAGTTTTTCTCAGTAGTGTGATCCAAAAAACAAAAATAAAGAGATGCAAAAGAGTTGTTTTAGCATATTAAATAAATATTTAACTTCTTTATTCAGGCTTCAGAAAAATAAAAACCCCCTCAGAATTAAGAAAACGCATGGTTTCCAATTGAAGAAATAATTTTCCAAAGGTCCAAATTAATCTTCAATCAATTTGGAATCACACCTTTGAAAGTGTTTTGTGGCATTGGGATGGATCATGTCTCCAAACAAATAGAAAATGACTGACGTATCCTATTTTCTTATTGATGATGGGGAAAAAAAGATGAAATATCTAACAAAAATTAAGAATGTTTGTGGAGAAAAATTATGATGAGTTCTAGCAGCTCAGAGACCTCACACATTGCAGGGAAATAAAGTGTAATATCAGAATTAAAATTAACATATTAAAAAAACCCACTCATATTCCTTTCTAGTCCAGTCCAGCCAAGTTCAATGAAGCCAACATGGAGAGAAGTTAAGTCTGAGCTTAACATAATTTAATACATAATATAATAAACTACAGTATATATTTAAATATTTCATATATAAAATATATTTAAAAGATATCAGCAGGGATGCGACACAAACCAGCAGGAGACTGAGGAGGCCCTGTGGTGCCAGTGAGCAGTTCTGGGCTCTGGTGTCTCTCGGGGCATTTTCTATTGAATCATCTCCAAGGACTTCTGTTGTGTTCTATATTTCTAAGTGTTTGCTCTCTTGGTTTTGGTCGTCTCCTGCACCTTTATTTCTCCAAACTTTCCTAACCTGTCAGCAGCAGCCCCTGTCCAGAACTGACTATAAAATGTCAGCATTTACTGACAGAACCAGAGGACACAGCCTCAAGCAGCAGCAAAGGAAATATGGGTTAGATATAAGGAAGAAGTTTTTTACAGAAAGGGTGATAAAGTTCTGGAATGGCTGCCTGGGGAGGTGGTGGTCACCATCCCTGGATGTGTTTAAAACAAGCCTGGATATGGCACTCAATGCATGGTTTAGTTGAGGTATTGAGTCATGGGCTGGACTTGATTATCTTGAAAGTCTCTTCCATCTTGGTCATTCTGTGTGATATAAAACAAAATATCTAATTATATTAATATAATGTGTTACATAAATGTATAATATATTGTTTATTATGTCACAATAATATATACTAGAAAATTTAAATGTATAAAACATACATTTTAATGCATACTGAAATTCAACAAGAAGCCTAAGCCTATCTTCCAAACCTGACACTTATATTTTATCAATTTGATTTTTATCACTTATATTTTACAGTTTTATTATATAAAATTATTTATATATTTTGTTAAATATAAATATTATATAAAATTCTTATAGATTTATATAATATATGTAAACCAGTTCTTAGAGTATTATTACATAATGATATAAAAAGCTACAATTACTCCAGAGAGGGGTTGAGAGATGAACTTCTAATTGCAATTTTGGAGCTGAAAGTCTTGGTCTAGTGCAACCTCATGTTCCTTAAGAGATGCCAGCTCCAAAACCATCCCTGCAGAAGGGGAGTGACAAATATGAATGAGTCCCAGGGATCTGCCAAACCCAGTCTTTTATTGGTGGTACCACTAGATGGTATCCATTCTCTAACTTTCCCTTTTTTTTTTTTTTATTTCTTTTTGTTGGTTTGTTTTTGGTTTTTTTTCACTCAGATGCTTTTTCAACCTGCAGTGGCATAAAAATGTTCATAGAGAGTAAACTTAAACAAGTACTTAGAGAGTGAGAGCAATTGAATAATTTATTACCTTTCAGTAATTTTTTTTTCTTTTCCTTTTGTTAGACTTCATCCTCATGACAATTCACACAAGAGGGTTTGGATGAGCACATCCACCACCTCTATTTCACCTGCTTGAAGCAGACATCACCATCAAGGAAGAGAAATTTTGTGGTTTAAGTCAGCCAATGGAATGATTGAGGAGTTATCACCCAGCTGGCGATCACACTGCCTAGCTTGTGCTTTTTTTGGCTGATCTAGCAACAGGTGGAATCTGTTTATTTTTACATTCTTTAAGGGGCGATGCTGTTTGAAATTAACTGCAAATTGCATTAATATGTTCAGCTTCTCCAGCTTTAGTGATTTTACTTGGAAAGCAGCTCTTTGAAGCCCCTCAGTAAAAGCAGCACAAGGAAAAACTCTGCTTCCCAGAGATTATACAAGTCTGTTTCCACTCCCAGAGTGTTTCTCCAGAACTGCATAACACAAGAGTACTTGCCCACAAAATGATAGAGTGCACATTTTCTGCAAAATGCTAACCCAAGCTTCAGTAGCTCTTTTATCTTCTTGTAGTTGTATTTTTGATCTTTCTCTTCCCCATGCCCAGCAGTGATGGAGGAGTGGTTTTTTTATCCTGTGCTTTGCTTTTCCTTCGTTAATGGGAAACCCTGCAGTCAGACAATAATTTATTTCAGAAACGTGTGTTTCTCATAACAGACACAATGGAAAGAGTTAATCTGTCAGGTATCCTGGCAATAAAATACAGGTTTAGTACACCTGCACTGCATTTTCAACTCTGTCACTCTCATCTGAGCTTTAGCAAGGAAAAAGGGAAAGTAACTTTGGTAGAAAAAAATGGTGCAGCACTGCTACAGCCCCCAGATCTGATGACTGTACAGTCAACCACACTTCAATCTGCTTGTTTTCTTTCAAATACATTTGCTCAGTGGAAGCATTTTTTAAATTCCTGAGAGCCAGTGCTGCAGCCTACACAGTATTTCTCTTGATCTCATTTGCTTTCCCAACTTATTATTCTCTCCTGAATAATCAACTTCTCTCAATGGATTTCCCAAATGGACTTTCTCAAAATAATTTATGAAGCAAAGATTCATTCCAGTGTTCTAGCATAACCAGGTGTGTGGGAGGTATGCAAACAGGCACAGATTTTTTTTTTTTTACCACCTGCTGATGGGAGAGAAAATGAGTATTAAAACCATTGTAACAAAAAAAAATTGTGTCAGTGAATAAAAGGTTGTGCAAATAGGTTGTACTGCAAGATGGTTTTCATGTTTCATGAAGAGAACTATAAACTATCAAAAATACAATTTTTCTATGAAGTGTCCAGGATACATGGATCCATTATTTACCAGCTGAAATCATCCTTTGCACTTCTTTTCAGTACATATACACCTCGTCTCATCCTGGGACCTACCGGAGGAAAAAATAAGTAAAAATGAAACTGAAACAATCAATATAAGGTAACATCTTCTAAGGAGTTCTGACAAAATCTCTTTTTCTCTGCATTTGCAAGCCTCAGCTGATTTCGCACTGTCTAATAACATGCAGGCTGCAGCCAGGCCTTTTGCAGCTGTATTACATATGGAATACCTTTCCTTGGACTTTTTTCTGACACCTAAGAAGTGCAACTACTTTTGGGGTAATATTTGTCACACTTGGTTTCTCCCTCCAGCTGCTGAGCTTCATAAAATTTTAAGTACTCTGCATCTGCAAGACTTTTTTCTTTTCTTGTCAAGCTGGCTTAAAACTGGCTGGTAGGTCCTGAAAGTCATAAGGGTGTAAACTGACACACAGCAAGACAGACACATGCAGAACATTGCAATTTTTCCACTGGTTTTGGGATGAAATGCTGAGGTCAGGCAGCAATTAGAGGGACTAATAAACCCCACTTATAAAAATTTGGAGATTCACTAAGACCCCTACAGAACAGAGAACTGCATGGCTGTGGTGACTTGGAGCTGGCTGCTGGGAAGGTGAAAACATTTTCTTGGCATGTGGGGTGAGTCTTTGGTGAAAACGTAGCCCAGATGATGCAGAGTCAGATATAATAAACTACAGTTGATGCAAGGTAAGGAGCAGTCCTGCCAATTTAATTTTTTTTTTCTTACAGTAAGAGAGAAGCAAGAAAGAAGTTAGAAATTCCTTTCCTCCTGGAGAGGAAAGCTATACCTACAGCTTAGTGATAAACCACAGATGATCTTCTTCTGTTTCTCTAAACTCTGATTATCAACATTCCTCAGCTTCTTCAAAAATCATATTCATCTGGACAGGTGAGGATTTTAAGCTCTAATTCAATTAATTCAATACCAGTCACTCCAGAAAATAACTAAACAACTTCTAGAATACCTATGGAATTAACAGGATTTATGAAAATATGATGTACAAGATTCTGCAATTTGGGATTAATTTTAGAGACCATTAAAAAAAAATAGAGAACTCTTCATTACTTAAAGTAGAGTTTGGGGTGAGCTATTCTTCAAAGTAACCAAGTAATTTCCTGCATCTGTAGGCGCTAAATTCATTAATTTGGCATTAATCTGACCTGTGGGTTGCAAGCTTCCATACAGTAAATTTTCATCAAACCCAGCAAAAAGAGCAAAACTATGATATTTGATACTGCTCAGAATCCTCTCTTAGATCTTTTCCCACCAGTTAGATATGGCTAAAGAAAATGGAATTATACACAGGAAAAAGGAATTATGTAATTAATTTCTGATTCTATAGTCCATATGTACTTTTGTGTGAAGATTCACTGACTTGCTCCAGAATTGCAGGTTCCAGTGCATTTTATGTATTTCTGAAAGTTGTTGTTCAAAGCCAAAGGATCAAAGTGCCCAGAGGAAGTCCTTGGCCACTTACGACTTGCATTTCTTGAGGATAAATAATACTGCTGGGTGATCCAGGGCTTCCAGCATGGAAACAATTTGTATGTTGTGCTTTGTAAGGGAGCTGAGTGTATGCCAGAAACACATAATCTGTACTTACCTGATGTGTTACTCCTCCAATGGATAACCTGACACAGCTCAAAAACAAAACAAAACAAACACTGAACCCCCCCCCACCCGACAAAAAGAAACACCAAAAAACAAAACAAAACAAACAAAAAAAAAAAAACAACCAAAAAAAAAACCAAAAAACCACCATGGACCACACAGGCTTTAAAAAGTCAGTCTGTACTCTTCCTCCCTCTGAACAAAGGTGGGTGGGATATCTCCCCTCAACCTGTTTCAGCCCTGGGCCAAGATGTTTTACTTGCCATATTTGCTCTAAACATCTTAGCATTGTCACCGGTGGGTCTTAATGAGAATATTCTCCCAGTGCTCACTTAGGTTGTTAATTATGGCTAGGATGGAATGTCTCATCTGACCACAGCCAGAATTAGAGGCCAAGCAGCCTGGAAAAGGTACAGTTTGAAAAGCTGCTAATGCTAGAGCAATATCAACTCCAAACTCCTGTTGTGGTGTGTGACACAGCCTACATGAAAACCTGGAGGAAATCTTACGTGAAGCCCAATAAAAAAGAAGATTGTGAGGTGATTTTGGACCAGTTTTGTGAAAAAGGACATTACTTCTATGTTCTACTTTATTCAGAAACTTGTCAAGGTCTGATTTTATCTGGCTTTACAACCCATACAGTTGTATGTAAGTCAGGTCTGTAGTGTGTTCGCACGCATTTGTAGACCTGTTCACTCAGGTTTTCCTGAAGCTTCAACATCTTGTTGTTTTAGGCACTTTTGGCACCATTAGATTTTAATTTTGTATCAGGAAATATAAAGCTTACTGGAGTGCTTCATGAAGCCTGATTACCTGAGTGGTAATGTAATATACTGGTACCAAAAAGAACTTAGATTTCATGTTTGCTATGCCCTGGGCCATGGTGGCTTGCCTTGGACATGTGACATAATCCCCATTTCTCTTAATTATCCTTTCATTTTCATGTTTAGGTGTTTGTGAACACTGCAAATATGTTCTTAGTAGCTGTGACAGTTTAAAATAGAAAAAACAACCCAACAGAAACCCACAACAAAACAAATCCACAAAGTCTGCAAAAGGGGTAGTATCTTTCACTTGCCAGCATCCATCAGCAAAGAAATTAATTTTCAGGCACAGAAATCTTCCACCTCCCATGTGTAAGCAATAAAAATTATACAATTTGCCAGCACTGAAAGAGATCTAGATATGAATTCTCACACAAAACCCCTCTTGAATTCTTTTACTGAACACCATAAAATGGTTGGAAAAATAATTTTGTGTGGAAATAGGGGACTTGACAGAAAGGACCAGACCCTCAATGGGCCTTACTCTCAGACTTAACTTTTATTACCAATAACTGGGTCCAATATATTTACACAGAGCTCTTCCATCAGCCTTCCTGCACTGCTGGATGCACATGGATGTGTTTACATAATACTGTTCCAGTCTCTCCAAGGGATTATTCCACAGACTTGTTCTGACAGAGCCCTTTAAAAACTCCAGCTGAGCTGATCATGATGGCCTGTGCAGAACCTGAGCAAAAGGGCTCAAAATGCTCAGTGCTTGCATCTGTGTCCATAAAAGTGTGACTCACAACTTTCTATTTAATCTCATTTTTGTCATCACACCAGACACTTATTTTCATCTGGCATCACTCTGAGCTGTCATTGCAGCAATTGTGGCAGATTAATGCTGCAAATTTAGGTCTGGTCAACCCATGTCTCACCCTCCCTGGAATTCCAATGTCCTTAAAACTCTAAATAAAACCCTCTACTATTACATTTCTTCTTAACTTTCTCTCCAAACCTACTTTCTTCCTCAAGACTTAAGGGCTCACTTCTTTTCTTCAAAATCCACAGGCAAACACCAAAGAGAAAATTCCAATATAAATTTTTTTTTTTTTTGCTGGAGAGTTTCTGTGCCTCAGTTCTTATTTGCTTCTGGAGCTCTTCCTCACTTTGTTCTCCTTTCAAACACCGACCCCTCAACAGCAGGAGTGAAGGTTCTTGCTCTTATCTTCGTGCTGCACTACTCCCTCTCTCTGTTCTGGGTGCTTCAAACAGCTCAGTTACATCCCGTCCTCCAAGCACTGCCACAGGAGCAGAGCCTCAGGGCCACAAAGGCCAAGGTAAGGTTTGTACTCTGTTCCCAGCCCTGGGAAGGCTTTTGATACCATTTTATTGCTGTAACTCTTTCAAAAGGAGGGATGGAATTGGGAGTGATGCTGACAGCAGATCTCAGCCTGAATCCAGCCGTCTCTTACAGAACTAGGAGATGATTCCCTTGAGATTTTGGCTATTTCTTCTGTCTTCCCTTCCTATCCAGAGGTGTGTATTCTAGGAATGTAGGCTTGGTGACAGCCAAGAGGGCAGCATTTTTATGTGTGCTTCTCCAGCCAAGCTAACCTGGTTCAAAACACTCTGCCTGCCTGTGTGCTTCACATGCACACCCTAAATGTCCTTAGGATATGCTGAGCACTTACCACTGCTTCATAAAATAAAGTTTTTTTCACTGAAAGCACTGAAGAAAGAATATTTTCCACATGTTTTTTTCTTCCTCACCAGAGGGACCTCTACCATCTTTCCAGTGTGCATCCTTTCCTTTGTGTCTGCACTGCAAAATGAAGCCAGAATACCAGCTGCTCTCCAGTGGGGAGTTTTGGTTTTTGTTGTTGTTGTTGTTGAGTTGGGTTTGGGTTTTTTTAAAATTGTTTTGTTTGTGATTTTTTTTTGTTTTGCTTTATATTTTAACGTGAAATGTGTTCCTCTTTGACCTAAACCAGTTAACCATCAAGCACTGAGAAAAACTTCCAGTATATGTCTCCGTTCTTTTTTTTATTCACCACAGGTATGAGCTCCTCCAGAGACTCAGAGTATACTTTCACCTGTATGGAAGACATGGATATGGGAATTGAGGGCAGCTCCAGAGCCTGGTGAAGATGAGAAATCACACAACTGCGTATTTTAGTGGAATCCTAAACTTTTGATTTTTAATTTGGATAGATAGAGCCTGGCCCACCCACAGATAATTTTTCAGCTTGTCTCTATCAGAATGCAAACTCTTTTTTCCAGAAAAATAGGTGATAATGTGAAGTGAAATGAAATACATGGGGTGAAGGAATTCTCTGGAGACTCCAGGCAACACAGGAACTTCCGTGTGCTTTTATCCACTTTCTTTGACACCCCACTCACAGTGCTTTGCTGTGGCTACTCTGGCCCCACACTGCTTTTTTTCATGCTTTCTCTTTTCACTCAGGGTTATTTTTTTTTTCATTTTATGTAGAGTTTGTGCCATGAGTAGAAATATAGAGGAAAAAAGGGCAGTATATGTGTCAGGAATAAGTCTGGCAAGAATTTATTGGTTTTGAACCATCCATGCACTCCTGTTGCTGTTGGGATGTGGAGAGGTGGTCAGCTCTGAGACACAGCAAGTGATGTTCTGAATTCTATAAAGAGAATCAATATGGAGCTACACATAATTTTTCTAGTGTTGGCATTTCTCAAGCCATAAGGATGAATTTGGGTTCTTCTGCAGTTTAGAGGCACTGGTTAAATCTCACATGAGAGCCCAGTGAGCTCCGGCATTTACTTCACACCCTAAAAGGCAGCCCCCAGAATAAAATGCTCTATTTCACTCACAAAATTCACAACATTCAGGATCTAACAGTGTATGTTGGTGGAACCCAGATCAACAGCATGGGAAGGTAGGAAACAGCAAAATTCCAGCTCTGCTCAGAAGGAAAGGCACAGTTCTATTAAATGAAGAGAGATCAGGGTTTGTTTCCTAACAAAATAGAGGTGTGGGACAGTGTGGGTTACTCTGAAGAGTAGTCTGGCAAATCTCCAGACTGAATTTTTTTTTTTTCAAAAAGAGGAGTTTAACTAATTTTCAAAGCAATCTAAGATCTTACACTCATTTCCAGTTCCCCCACTTCCAAATAAATCAGTGATTGACTGAGACTCTAAATCAGCACAGAAAAGGAGCAAGAAGAGCAAGTTTCCTTGTTCTGATATCCAAAGCAGGATATTTCCCTATATCCCATCAACTACAGCTCAGCTTAGAAAACTCTGGAAAATTCAGTCTTGCAGAAAACACAAAAGAGAGCCTCGAGTGTTATTTCTTACAATGGCAAAATTCAGTTTCTAGGCCTTTTCCCCCCCTTTTATTTTCTTTTTGGATTTGTTTATTTCTGTAGCATGCCACTGTTTCAGAAATAGTCATAAATTGTCATGCCCCAAAAGCATGCCTGGGGCTGATTCCAGACACAGAACATGAAAGCCCACTTCTCCAAGTGCTGTGATCTCTCAGGAATGCTGGCCTTGTACTGATCAATGATGGCTGTAGGGAAAAAAAACAAAACAAATAAACAAATAAACACCCCCCACACAAAAACAACACACAAACAAAAAAGGGCAAATTGTAATGCAAAAGAACTCAAGCCTGGAAAAGCTAATCTTGCATTCTTTGAAGCAAACAAATTATTTCCTTCCATGATGTTGATTTGTGTTGATTGCAACAGCCACTCAGGCCATCCTCAAATATATTTGAACAAATTATACTTCGTAATGATGAAGCAGTTGAAAGAAAAAAAGAAAAAAGTGATAGAATTTTCTCCCCTGGGATACAGTGGTAATTATTTCTGCTTATATGGATCTCACAAAAACATATTTAATGTTTAAGACACTTTGGATAAAAGACATAATTGTATCTAAAAAGGCAAAATATAGCAGGAAGGAAACATGAGCACATTGGCTAGTGAGAGAAGATCATCTATCACAGGACTCACAGCTCAGCCAACATATTTGTGCCAGCTCTTCTGCTGCTTTATAATTAACAAAGGAAGAAATAGATTGAGGGTTTGGCTCAGAGTTGTTATCTTTCATATGTTAACAATTTCATGGATTCTTTCCTTTTTTTTTTTCTTCTGCTCTTTAGGGGATGGAGAGGGAAGGGGTTCTAGAGCATAGAGAAGGAAGCAGTGTTCGCTGGACCAGCTCAGACCCCTGGAATCCATCCCAGCAATATGAGTTTGGATCAGTGGGTGACTTTTCAAAAAGCACAGCCTTGAGAGAACTTGGCAGGAGCAAAATGAGTTCAGCAGAGAACTTGTGCAGCATGTGGCCATTCCATCCTTGATGCCCAAGCCCCATCACAGTGAAATGCCAAATAATGGCAAGGTGTGCATGGCTTTGGCATTTGGGAGCATCATGGGCAAGAGCATAACTTTGCATCCCCATGGTGTCTGAAGGAATTTCACACTAAATGATGACTGAAAAAAAATTATTTTATGAGAACTAAAGAGAAGTACATCCAAGCCCTTAGGGGCCAAGAAAGTGTTCAGGCATGCTTGTCTTTAAGGACAAGTCACTTAAATGATTTTAAAATATTCAGTTGATAACAATGATTTCCAAATGAGGAGCCTATATTTTCTGAAGTATCAAATCTCTAGGCAAAGCAAAATTTTCATAAAGTTTGTTAGGAAATTTGGTTAGGAAATACAGGTCTCTGGATCAACTAAGTGTCCAGCTTGCTCAAATATAACACCCCAAAAAAGTACCTAAGCAACAGAATATAATGAATAATAAGGTACACTGAATGTTATTATCATCCTAACAAACAAACCATTTAAGTTTAGTAACTATTTCCAAAGAAAAACAAAGAAAAAACAAGATTAGCTTGTGGACAGTGAACACAGATAGTCTCTTTCATACATAAACTGAGGAAAATTTTTTCACTGATGTAAGTCATCTGTTCTGTAAAACAGTGAGATTATTAAAGATATCATTTTCCCTTTAACTGCATAAACTAGAATAGTCTCAAAATTCAAACCCAGATCCCTGTTGCCTGAAAGCGTCATGGATCTCTTGCCACAATGTTGCCTGCATAGAATTTCTCAGTTTTCAGTGAAAGGGGAAATTCTTAATGAGGTTTGTACAGAAAAAATATTTGGACCCTGATGCAAGCAGAGACATGGAGCTGCAGATAAACAGGGCCTGCTTTATTGGCTGATTAACCTATACATAGTAATGGTAAAAAACAACATTCTGTATAAAATTGACAGACTAGTCTTTGCTGCACACTCTATGTCATTTAGCAACACCCATAATGTTATTCATGGAGACAAAACCTCACAGTTTTGGGAAAAAAAGCCCCAAGCCCAGAGTAAGTGGAATATCTATTTTTGAACAGTCTTTTTACAGCTTTTGAACTTTCGATACCAGGCAAAGTAAGTTTGCTATTATCTTCACTTCCTATTATGGCCTGAGATTCATCTGCTTATTGAAGTCCATAAAGTAAGAGAGAGCATAATTTGTATTATTAGTTTTTTAAGTTGTACTCATCTAATTTCATCAGTTGTTGGGTATTTTGCTTTTTTTTTTTGTTTGGTTTTTTCTTTTTTTGTTCCTTTTTTGTGGGGTTTTTTTTTGGATTTTTTTTGTTTGCTTTTTTGTTGTTTTGTTTGTTTGTTTGTTTGTTTGTTTGTTTTGTTTGGTGTTTTGTTTCATTGTAGGTTTTCTTGGTGACTTTTTTTGTTGTTCTTTCTTCGTGTGCAGTGGGATTTCTTTGGTGGGGTGTGGAACAGGGCTAGTTATCACCTTTTCTCAAATTACCAGCAACTTCATTAACAGTATTTTAAAATATCATACAATATTTATTTGCCTGAGTTGAAAGAGATGGTTTTTTCCTTATTGGGGGGTGGAAACATGTGCCCAGTTCTCAAAATTCCCAGTTTCCTTTTCCTTTTCCTTTTCCTTTTCCTTTTCCTTTTCCTTTTCCTTTTCCTTTTCCTTTTCCTTTTTCCTTTTCCTTTGCTCCTGCAGAACCAGGGAGAAAAATTGTTTCACTTGGGATTAGGATAGTTTAAATATTAATAAAAACTACAATAAATAAACATTTTGTTTGGATGAAGTTATTCTGTCACTCAGGAGCAAAAAAAGGGTTTTGTCCTAATCTTCCTAAGTTATAGTGTCTGTTAATGAGGTAATTTTTCATCTGGTTCAGATCTGCCTTTCAAGCACACCCAGGACTTTGCTCCCTCATGTTTTCAAATTTTAAAAATATTGCAAACATCCCAGAAATAAACTTGAGAATTTTTAAATATAGAGCTAATGCCTCAACAAATTTTGTGGCTGTTTTCACACAGTAAGAAAAAATAAGAGTCAGAAAGAATCTTTACTTCTTTTTCTTTTTTTCATGTGAAGATTGACTGCATTTATTTTTCTAGTCCTTTCTACTGTCTGCTGACAAAGTGTATCACTGTGCTCATAGTGTTTTCATCATGTTTGGGTAGATAGAGAAATTAAGATGCCTTGTTCATTGCCTGTGCAAAATGATGGAGAAATGTGATAAAAATCTGTGTTAGAAAGAATCCTGAGCATCCACAAAGACCTTTCATTTAAAATAACATTAAAGGAAAATTGCTAAACTTACACTACTCTCTAGTAAACTCTTATTAAAAAATGTAGATAATTTTTTATTCTACTTTTCACATAGGTTCCACTGACATTTGTGTTGATATGCATATATTTAATTTTGTTTCCTATTGTAGTTATTCCTGGTAAGAACACAAAAAATACCATGTTGTTTTCTGCCATAATTTTCTGTGGCAATGCATACCTGGGGTTTGAGATCTAATTGAAACATAGCTGTGGTTAAATTTCTGTCCACTATTTAAAGGTTTTTTAAATACATGCTTCATTTCAAGTGCTTCAAATAGTCTTTGTACCTATTTTTATCAGCTAAATAGCTTCTGAAAATCAGTTATATTAAACATCATTAAAAGAGGAGGCAGATACATTAAAAAAAAAGGAAAACTACAAATGTACCAACATTTGCAAGTTTTGCAAAATGTAATTGAGAGTCCTGCTTTCATTATATGCTAACAGTTTATCACATTTACTTCTCTGATCTGCTCTACAAAATTTGGCTTTAGTTAAAACATGGGATTAGCAGTAGAGAATCTAAGTAAAGAAAAAAGAAACAAGGTAAATTTGAAAACACCAGTGGACAGAACACAAGAAAATCTCAGTAAAATGGATGAGAGCCATAAAATTTTCTGTATCTTGCTTGTGTCTTCTGTTCAAGAGCACATTATGTCTCTGTGTTCCTGGTTTTGATGTATACATTTAAGTCACATTGTACTTATGTCAACTACCCTGATTTATGCTCATGACATTACTTGGGAGTAATCTTGCTCGTACCAGTGATTGTTCCAATGATCATTTGAATTATTGCAGGGAGATAAAGATATTCCTGAAGATAATTTCCTTCCGGCTGCGTCTGTAAGGAGCAACTCACAGGTCTTGGGAATTGTATTTGAGAAATAAAGTAATTCACGTGTGACTCACACTGGTTAAGAGTCTGACTTTTGGATTTTAAAGGAATGTGGTTTATTTCATTAGCTTGCATAGCATAACAATTACAGATTTATAACAACAGCATTGCCAAAAATGTAATTCAACCTTTAAATTTTTTTTTATTATAAAACCTGTAGACAAATCACATCTGCTCATGAGACTAAAAACATTACCTAGAGTTTAAGGGGGAAATCCACATTTATTACTATAAAGCCAGCAATGATCCCCCTAAAATTCCAAAACTATGTCATCAATCCACCCCTCCAAGACAAAAAACTTGTGCTGACACTGCAGCCTTGGTTGGATTGTCAGGGATAATTTGATGTCCCTCTTGGAATGATGGCTGTGATGTCCCTGATGAAAAAAATGACAAAAAAAAAAAAAAACAGCAAAAAGGCAAATCTCCATCAAAGAATCAGAGACTGATCCTCAGAGGCTAGAGAAGGACTTAATTTCATTATTTTTTGCTTTCTGTAGTATCAGAGTGGCTCAAAGGTGGCTACTTGAAACAAACAAAAGTCAGGATATTTGGGGAATCTTACAATAGTCTAAGAAAGGTCTCTCCCCAGTTTTCTGCTCTGTCACAGTTGTTAGCTCTGGTTATTTGGTTCTCCCAGGACTGTACAAACCTTGAATTAACTAGGAATGATGCCTGCACTCGAAGGAAGCTTAAAATTTCTGCAGAATATTATATCCTTCAGCTTGGTCGCTTTTAATGGCTCTGTAAAACTACTGAAATTTTAACAGTCAGAAACATGTCATTCATGTTCCAAAAATGACCTGAGTTTCTGTGTGGGATAGTGGTGAATACATACATACTTAAAATTTACTTCAAAGCTTTAAATGCATCTTTAAATGTTTATTTAAAGCTTTATCAGCATTACTTAACCACTAGTGCTTCTGGTATTTTTTGGCTCCATGTTCCGTGGACCTTGCTTTCATTTTAGTTGGAAAATGAAACTTGTGGTTAAGATGGTTAAATTAAAAGACATGTAAACCCAGTGTACTTCCCACAGTCACCAGTCACTGCCTTGGTGGATATCCAGGTTCCTCTAAACTAATTTATTTCATGCTGTAGCCAGGGGATTCTTTATCTTCACCTGACAAAGGAAGGCTGTCTTTCTTCTCCAAGGTGACTGCCTTTGTAGCACAAAATAATTGCAATTTCCTTTCTACCTTCTTCAGGGGGTTTAACTAATAAACATGTGTCCTTGTACACCAACGATGGTTTTAGAGGTTCACCCGTTGCCTGACCTGCAGAGAGGAGGAATCTGTGGCAGTCCTGCATAGGGATCTCTCCACTGACAACCAATAGCCCATTAAATTTTTGATTATGAGGTCCCCTGTTGAGTCATCAGTGATGGCTGGGGAGGGCAGCTATTTCACATTTATTTTTTACCTGTGCACACATTTTCCTCCTGCCATCTCTTCATTCCTAGGGATATTTTTGATTTCTTGCCTTGGGAACGAATACACCAGCTCTTTACACATCTCCTAGAGTTTTTTTTATTTTCTTTTAAGAAAATTGATTTTCTTTTTTAAAAGCATTGTTAAGGTCGTGTCAGGCTGCTATCTTATACTTGTTATTTCACAAAATACAATATCTGGGCCATACAAAATAGTCTAAAAGCTTTCTGGTACCTGGAAAATGGGAACATTCTGAGTAGTTTTTTTCCAAAACCATTCCACTAATGGTGCTGTTAGGTCTAGAAAATAATATCCATTTCCCTTTGCAAGCAATCTGTTCTTACATATTCTTCACTGTTTTTTTCCTCTTCTTCTTCTTCTTTTTTTTTTTTTTTTTTTTTTTTTTAACCCTAGAGAGGAAAGCCAGAGCTTCTGGGTGCTTTACAGTGAGACCTCCTTGAACAATGCAGAGGAGATTTTATAATGAGCATGAATACGAAGTACTCACCAAAAGGCATCCAAGGTTCATTAAGCAATTTATTACCTTGAGATTTTAATGGCATAAAGTCTCTTTCCTTTTGAGATGATTGTAAAACGTTGGGGAAAAAAAAACTCCACGTTGAGAAATATGGGGGCAATAAATATTTTTTGCTTACATGTATGACAAATTCTACAGGAACAGATGTCTTCCTCCTCTTTCTCCCTTCAAAGGTGAAACACACAAACGTGAATAGGAATTACCTCATGATCTGACATTTGAAGCTGGACACTGTTTCACAAGAGCAGACATCTCCTGTGCCAGGCTGTGAGCTCAGCTGTGTGAAACAAGAGCACAGGGTCTGCAGTGGCCACTGAGTCAGGAGAGCTGGCTGGGACAGACACAAGCAGCAGTGCCACGTGCTGCCTTTGTGAAGATTTGGGCATCTGCACCCTCACAAGCAGCATTTCACTTGGATACCCCATGCCTGATGCTCCAGCCTTGCTTTATCCTTGCTCTCCTGCACTGGTCTCCCCCTTTCTGAAAATACAGATCACACTGGTGAGGCCACACCTCGAGCGCTGTCCATTTCTGGCCCCTCAGTTTGGGAAGGACATTGAGATGCTTGAGCATGTCCAGAGGGGCCAACGAGGCTGGAGAGGGGCTTGGAACACAAACCCTGTGAGGAACAACTGTGAATGTTCCTCACACTCCCTGTGAGGGAGCTGGGGATGTGTTTAGCCTGGAGAAAAGGAGACTCAGGGGTGACCTTATCACTCTCTACAAGCCCCTGAAAGATGGTCATAGTCCCATGGGGGTTGGTCTCTTTCTCCAGGTAGCACTGACAGAACCAGAGGACACAGCCTCAAGCTGCAGCAAGGGAATATGGGTTGGATATAAGGAAGAAGTTTTTTACAGAAAGGGTGATAAATTTCTGTAACGGCTGCCCAGGGAGGTGGTGGAGTCACCATCCCTGGATGTGTTTAAAACAAGCCTGGATGTGGCACTGGGTTTAGCTGAGGTGTTGGGGCTGGCTTGGACTCAATGATTTTTAAGGTCTTTTCCAACCTGGTAATTCTGTGAATTCTGTGAATATCATTGATCTGCTTATTCCTTCTGGTGAAGCTGACAGTACACACTCTTTGAATTGAGGCAGCTCAGGATCAGGCCTCACTTGCTCACCCTTCAAACACCTAAACCCAGCAGAGGTGTTTGGGGTGCTGGTTTTGGCTTGTTTTTATTTTTCTTATGTTCAATCTAGAGAGAGAGCCAACATTGCAGGTGTGATGGACAAACAAAACTTCAGCAAGTGGAAGGGACATAAAAAAACATGACTCACTGGCTACTTCACAGCCTTGGATGGTGGAGGGGAGGGGAAAGAAGGCAAATATGTACACTACCATGTAGATGAAAAAAAGAAACAAATGTCATATATGAGATTCACCTATTCCATGCAGGCAAGGTGAGGCCAGAATCAATATTGTCATTAGGAAACCAAACAAGATATTCCTCATGGAACTGTGTTAGTTGAGGACTGGTAATGTCAAAATGTACATGAACTTGTGAACACACCAGTGTGGCAGGAACCTGGTTTATTGTGACATGCTCCTGCTTACCTGAAGAGGATATCCTTACAGTGGGAAAAAGAAATCCATTACATTTCCCCCCTCCCCCCACACTACTGTGGTATTCAAAATTTTCCCTTCACTGTGATTTATTCTGTCAAAAAATCTCCCTAAAAGGCTTATGTGGCTGCTGTTGTTTGATGGCGATAGAACAGTGAGGAAGGAAAACAGCCCCAATAGCCTCCAGCAGGGCATCAGGGAGGGAACAAGAAGCAAATATATTGAAAATATGATGTGGAACAGTTTGAAAACTCCAGTGGTACTGAGGTCAGTATCTCTAATGACACTTGTACTGCACCAGTCTGAAGTGCAGTACAAATGCATTTTTTTTACTTCTGCTCCCAAACCCTCTTCACAGTTCAGGTGAGATCTACCTTGTGCTAGAGGGACTTGGGCTGGCTGATGTTTAGAAGAGAATGGGAAACAGCTTCAATAAGGCATTTATTAAGTGCTGAGCCCTTTACATGAAGAGAAGAAATTGGGCTATTTTTGTAGGAGAGGATGCAAAGCTTACTGTATAATTCTTTCTCTCTCACAGAAATTTAGGTCTGAGTAAACCCACAAGCTTAATTTTTTTTTTTAATTTTTTTTTTTCTTAGAGTGATCTTTCTTTCACACAATGAGAGCCTTAGATGGGTGTTGCAACTCTTCAAGTCCCTTTCCAGCAGGATTAAGTGTTCTCTTCATACAAAAATCAAACTGGGGCCAAAAGCAAATGAAATGAACACCACCCCTATGAGCTACCCATGATGCAGCATTTCTACTCGTTCTGCTGTGATCTCAGAAATCCCTTTCTTTCAGATACAACAGGTCCCTCAATAGTAATTTTTCTTCAGCAGATGTATGCCATACCAGCTTCATCCACTGACCTTGTTGGGGTGAAGAAAGCATCTCTGAAGCTAAAACCCATAAATGATCTTGAGTTCAGCCAGTGGGCAAAGATTTGGCTGTAGACTGGTCATTGTTTTAAATTTCTTGTGGCCAACAATTTGGCTGTAGTTGGGGGAAAAAATCACTCTCTAGAATTTTCCACGTTCTTGTTCTACAAAGCCTTTCCAAGAGCCTGGCCTAAAGCCTGGTGAAACCAACAGAATTTTCCTGAGCAGAGGACAGATCACCCTGAGTTCAGGTGGCTTTCTGCACTGGGCAGGGTGAATTTTAGGATCACTCTGCTCACCTCAGAGAGTTTAAGGACAAGACAAGCCTGAGGGGCAGTTCCTGACCAGCGTCACACCATAGAACATGCTGATCCAGGTTCTGGGAAGCTCTGGAAGAAGTTCTGCTGCTGTGGCACTCACCCACACACCACACTCTGTCAGCCTGCTGAGCTGGCCCCTTCATTCCTGCTCAGTTCTGGGTGTTGCAATTGTGTCTGTCATTTGTTCTTTATGCTAATTAGCATTGGTGTAACTTCAAGTTTAATGACCCTTCCCAAGCTGTTGCAACCAGAAGACTCATTAAACTCAGTTGTCATTTTTACCACACACAGATTTATACACACACACTGGTGTGCCTTCATGCAATAAAGTTTTCTGTTGCTGTTTGAAGTAATAAATAATTTTGGTTTTATTTTATTATAATGTAGATAGAAACTACTATGCTATCCTTCACTCTGATTTAATTCAACCCATGTTTAAAACATGAAACTAAGGGCAGAATAATCCATTCTGGCTATAGAAAGTCATGTTTGTCTTCCATTCTTCTCATTTGAAAATAGAGCACTTGTTTAACATAACAAGGATCTTTTAGAGGGAGACATTTTTCCATCAAAATGTTTCATTTTTGAACCCAAAATATATTAAGGAAAAAGACAGTAATTTCAATAAAACCTTCTGTAAATGTGTCTTTTGTTGAGGTGCATGGAAACAATAATTCTTCAACAACACAATTATTTTTTCTGTTGTTTTATGTTTAATTTTACAAGTATATATTAATCTTGATTTTTACAGTGTAATGTTATGAACAGCGTTTAAATAAAATTAATTAATGAATTCAAGCAAAATAAAGTTATCTAACCATATTTCAGAAAAAAATAAACCCTCAGGCCAGATGCTGTTGCTCTGATTCTTAATTTGAAGAAATGTGCACAATTTTTAAGAAAATCACACCCCTAGACAGAAAGCTGTTTCCTAGAGATCCATTACTCTTTTTTTTCAAGCAGGACATTGAACAGTTTTAAGACTCAGCACTTTATCTTCTTCCCTCTGCAGAACAGCAAAAGGATTTTTATAGTATGGTGTTGCAAAATAGATTTTGTTTGTGAACTCTGAATAATTATACGAATTGAGGGAGTCATAGTCTTCTGAATACACTTGTATTGTGTTGAGGGATTATGGCAGAAATGTCCCAAAACTTCAAACAAATATGCGTGTCAAGCCTCAGAGCTCTAGGAAAATAGATATTATTATATGTACCACCAAATATTTAATCAGTAAGGCAATATAAACACATATCCTATTTTCTCAAATTTGCACAGCAGCGTTGGCCCTCTCTCTAGAGAAGTGCAAACAGAAACCCTGTTTGCTACTGTACCTTATCACAATATCATCATTCATGGGAGAAACCACTCAGAGCAACTGCTAAAAATCCATGAGACATCCTCCTCCCAGCCACATGTCATGGCCTGATTTTCTCTCTCCCACAGAATCATTCACCTGCTGACCCCTGTTTTCACAAAAATCCAGTGTGTCTGAATCAGACCCCATGCCAAAGAGATCTGGGAGTTGAATCAGGGGATAACCTGGCCAAATCTCCTTTAGTCTCCTCTGTGACCATCCCAGTGAAGAAAAATAAAGAATTTCCCAGGTTTCAAGATCTCAGGAGCACAGAGCTGCTATACAGAGGCTGTAGTTTCATCCGGGACACCAAAATCTGCAAAGAAGTCCCAGTAAATCTTTCCAAGAAGTACAACTCAGCTTGGAGGGTGGAAGGGTTGCTGGAAATGGTGATCCTGTGCCAGGCTTAGCTTCTGCTTCCACTGAGTGCCCTCTGTCCCTCCACAGCACCTCCCATGCACAGCCTTAGCCATCTCCTCACCAAAGTCATGCCCAAAGTTGAAATCATTTATGAAGCTCAAAGGATGAAGGAGAATTTACTTAAAAAAAAAAATTCTTTCAAATGTTTTTTTTCCAAAAATTTTCAAAGAATTCAAAATTCAAATTATGTTTTCTTCTTCAAAGAGGTAAAGTTTTCAGCTGAGCTTTAACTATTTATTTCTCTTCCAGGGCATGGCACACATGACAAAGTTAAAGAAGCAACATTCAGTGCCCTTTGTATGTTTCATGTGAAAATCTGATCCATTTCTGCATGCTGGATGCACCAGGCCACCTATCCCCTTCCATGAACTGAAAATAAATATGTCACACAGACAGCTGCTAAAAAACACACTGGCTGCTTGTGCCTGGTTACAGAGACATCAGCCTCAGGCCTGAATCTTACAAATTCTTTATCATCACTGCTGCAAACTCCTTACTGTGCTTATTTTAGCATCATGGCCAGACAGACATTTATACTTGTAGGCCATGTACTGGGTTTATAAATGGAAATATATTAATAAACCAAATTAAGTTTATCAACAAAGGAACTGCAATGCTTAGGAAACATTTCTTTTCCTTAAAGTATTCATATCACCTGTCATTTTGTTGGTGTTTTTTAAAATTATTATTTTTTTTATATTGGTTTAAACATTAAGCTACTGTTATATGCTGGTAAGGAAGATAAAAGCAACAATGAAAGAATAAACATACTGAAATCTTAAACTGCTCTTGATTGTAACCCAAAGAGAGCTCTGGTGAGATGGACTGCTCCATCTCTGCAGAGAAAACTTTTAGGAGATAGAAAATTGGAGGTGTTCACTGGGATCTGGTGTCTGCAGCAGGGTGATGCCCACCTTTGCTGACTGTGGATTCCAGCAGGTGGACACACACAGCCACAGCACGTTCCAGCAGGCAGCTGGCACCTCCAATAAAAATTTTGTGGCAGTGCACAAATGGAGAGATGACCACAAGAATGTGCTGCATATGCTGAGCTGAGATCTGATTTAACTCTCCAAGATAAAGGGAAGCTCCACAGAGCCTGCTGAGGACAGGCAGAGCATGAGACAGCTTTTGGCTCCTCTGTGACTCAGGGGAAAACCCAGGACACCCGCTATGGACTGTGGAAAGGTCACTTCTAAAAATGGATTTCCCCATTCCACCTCTCACTTTTCTTTGTTGGGCAGCCTGCTGCAAGCTCTTCCTCTATCTCAGTAAAGATTTTTCCTGCACTCCAGGTCCTGTGATGCTGCCACCCTGATCTGCCTGGCCAGCCCCACTGGCAGGAATATCCCCTGGCAGGCTGCACTCAGTAGAGCAGGGCTGTGGGGGGAAGGTGATGCATTCACAGCATCTAAATGTCCCAAATGTCCCAAAATGTCCCAAAATGTCCCAAAATGTCCCAAAATTAGCACCCCGGCTGTGGTTTCCATGTTCAGGCCAGCTCCATGACAGAGCTGGGCTAGGGCAGGAGCTGCTCTGTAAATCTACAAGGAAAAATCTACAAGGAAAAATACTAAATATAAATAAATCAAGATCCTGAGGCATGCCTGGGCCTTTTTCAATTGTCCATTCACTCATTCTACACAGGATCTCTGTGACTTCTGGAAAACACACTAAGGTATGCATTTTGGGACTGGAGTTCCTGCCCTGTGAATGTTTGGATATAAATCTCATGTAATCGAAAACTGGCTACATTTTTTGCTTCATCCTGCACTATCTTCTTTAGTTTGTGCAAATAGAAGGAAGAAATGACCAGATCTGGATTAATCTTAGCACTCTACTACTCCAGTTTTCCCCTTTTCTCACTAAACCCACAGCCTCTGTACAGTTTTCAGGGCTGCTCTCTGGCACAGTCAAGCTCAAGACATCCAGGGCAATTTGTGCTGCAGAAATTCCATGCCAAGGAATTCGATCGGTGAGGAACTGAGGCAGGCGGCAGCCAAGAAGGCATTCTGCAAGGGAGGGATTTAAACCAGGACCAAAAATGTGCGTTTGACAGAGCCCTCTTCTGATGCTTAGGCTGTGACGGGAGCTGTGGGTGTGCTCAGACACTTCCCCTAAGCACAGCTGCTCCGTGCTCCCTTCTCACACAGGTTTTTGCTGCAGAGGTGCACAGGTCTGCTTGTGGCAAGGGAAAATGGACCCCCAGGCTCTCAGGGATGAGTACAGAGACAGCAGCAGGGTTACCAGGGATGTCACTGTGATGCCTTGTGAAGGCTGGCCTAGAATAGAGGCTGGACAGTTAAGGAATAAAGTAGGGATTTATTAAAAGGCCTCAATGGATCCACCTTGGGCAGCACAAGAGCCCAGCCAAGGCTGCACCCAAGATGAACCAAAATGGTCACAAGATACACGATCGCCCAGAGGGTCCCTCATTTTGTAAGTTCTGCTCCATTTGCATATTGGAGATCATTGTCCAATTCCAGCTTTAGCCCATGAAGTCCCATCCTGCTTGTTTTTCTCTCTTCATTCCACTTTTTGTGCTGTTGGGCCTGAGATTTGGATCATTTGTCCTTGGTCCTCATCTAGAGAAGGAATTGTTTTGTCTCCCTACTCTTTGAAGAGAGCTCACCATCCCCTAATATGAAGCTCAGAACTACACACTAAAGCAGCACAGAATATGAAAAATGGAAAAGCTAAAACCTGAGGAGTCAGCTGAAACCTGCACTCAAGCCTGAGTGCTGATCTCCTGTTCAACTCCTAGGTGAAAGTGCCCTCAGCCCTGTTCCTTTCTTGACTTTTTCAGCTCCCTTTTGTCATTATCCAAGCTGGTTTTTTTCTCTCTGCAGCTGTTGAATTCTATATTCAGACTTGACTGGCCAGCAGAATAGGAGGTGAAGTACAAAACTGAGCTGACTCTTAATATCTAGATATACTTGTACTTTGTGATAAAAGAGAAGCTGCAAGAATCAGTGAATTTAAGCCAGTGATAAGTGTAACTTTGTTCCCCTCATACATACACCTTGAATAAAACATTCCCAGACATCTCTCAGCATCAAAGATAGCCATGGAAAAAAATTGACCTACAAATTAAGGCTGAGGAGTAAAACACACCAACTGTGGGGAGCCTTGTAGTCCAAGGGACGGTGCATTATTTTTCTCAAGGAAGCAAACTTGAAAAAGTTTGTAACTTGAAGAAAGTGTTCCTCTTTCCTCCTTTTTAAAGCACACAGTAAAAGGAATATGATCACAATACACAGATTTTTTTTTGGCTCAGATATTGGTTGCTTTTTTTTTCACAGAAAGTCATGAGATCATGGCAATGAGTCTGTTTTGCTTAACACAGTTAAAGTATGCCTCCAAGTTCACTTTTAGTCAAAGAAAGGAAAGAGGTTTCTATACACCACTTACAGGTAGGCTGTGGGTTTTTGTCAGCACCACCAGAATAATTTCAGACCACAACCACCAAGACTAGTGCACCATTTTAGATAGACCCTCCAAACCCACAAAAATTGGTAGAAGATCAGATTGCAAATTCCACAGAGTCTCACCAGCTGAAGATCTCATGCAAATTCAACCTGTATTGCAGCCTGTTTGTTTGTCCAAGATAAGTTACAGCTTGAAATAACCTTGCCAAGACTGTCAACTGTTGGAATCTAAATACTTTGACCATGGTGACTGGATTACTAACATATCTTCACTTTCTAATAGTTTCATAAATTTCATTATCTTAAATACATGCTGCTGGAAGTAATACTGTATTGCTAATGGAAGTTGCATTAGGAACTATTTCTTTAGGACACTCTTCATCTCATATTTCTAATATTCCAAATGGAGATTGTTTTAATCTGTTGGAGACTCCATCCTGTGCTTTGTAATAGTAAATCTTGTGTTATTTTTGGTGGGGCCAAAAATCAAACAAAGAAATTTTTTCCCAATTTCATTTTATAACTTAGTGTAGCAAATCTCTGGGGGTTGGGGGGAAGAAAAAGAAATAGAAAAAGATAAATGAAAAAAGAAAGAAAAATATTTATGAAGTAAGCGCTAAAAGCCTCCATATGGGAGTAATGATGCTGCAAAAACCATTGTTTTACCTAATCAATCATTCTTGTTAAACACAACAGAAATGCTGGCTCTGTGTAATTGAAAACTAGCAGTTACTTAGCTCATCTCTGCATGCTTTCCTGCTATCCAGTAGATATACTAGTTAGCACTTCCAAATTTCTGGATTTGTGGTGATGTATGCACCAGAATGAGAGAGAAACCATGTATTCAGTGTCTGCTCTACCTGATCAGTGCAGGTTTGGAAATAGATTTGTTGGAAGCACAGTGTTTCCAACCTAATGTTTATGCCTTCTATATTTAGGTTTTAAAAGCAGGAGTTTTCAATTTCATGGCTTAATTCTCTTGTAAATCAGGTTAACATTCTAGTCATTTTGACTAATGGGACCTTGTAGCTACAGCCTCACTTGAGTCAGCTCAATATTTACCCTCAAATGAACATTTTTCACTATCAAGGAACATTTCCTCATGGCTAACACTCATCTCAAGTTGTGAATTTACTTCCCAGGAGCAACTTTTTCCAAGTCAGAACTGTAATTAAAGCTGCAGTGTGTAGGCAAGGGGAGGAAGAATTTGGCCTTGCAACTATTGGCTAATTATTATTTCAGTTGGTTTTGGGTGGTTGTTGTTGTTTTGGTATTTCCTTTTTTTTTTTTTTTTTTTTGTGTGTGTGTGTGTGTGTGTTTATTTTGGGAGGGTTTTTGGTTCTTAGGGTTTTTTCTTTGTTTAGTTTTGGGGTTTTTGGTCTTGTTTTCATTGTTTTCTTTGTTTTTAAAATTTAATCTTGTCCTTACATAGAATATTGTCGTGGCATCCAGAGAAAACATTAACAGTTAGCTTCTCAACTTCAAACTTCAAAAGACTGTGGCCTGATTTGAAATGTCTACAGATAAGCAAATGACATTTGCCCACCACCAGGCATTACTACTAATAATTTAACATTGTTGGGAAAATTGTTTGGTTATCTGGGTATTTTACTAAGGAGCAGGATGCAAAAGTTCATGTCTGACTTTTAGCCCAGATTCTAGCAGTCAATGAGCTACAGCAAAGGTTCTGCTCATTCTCCTTTGGAGGCTTAGATGGAAAAAATAAGCTTGTTCTGGAAAGCAGCTGCTTGGGGATTTTTTTGTGAGCTTGTGTGTTTGTGTGTGGGGTGAATTCATGGTTTTTTTTTGTTTGTTTGTTTTTTTCACTGTTGTAAAAGCAAACAGGATTAATGCACCAGTGTCTGCTAGAGGATAGCAGGATCACAGCAGAAAAAGTCTTTAATTATACCCTGTACGTAGAGTTGATTTGAAGGTGTGCATCCCATTTCTTTTCCTTTTGTTTTTTTTTTTTTTCCTGTTCTACACTGGTTTTCTTATTTACATTTTTCTCCTGGAAATTCAGATGTGAATGCACACAGAGAGCCAAGGCAAAGAATATTTATGTCAGAAAAAAGTAACAGCAAAATAATGCTTTGCTTTCTCTTGCCACATATCACATATCAAAAAGAAATTGTCATAAGAGGAAAATCACAAACTGTGGAATGAAGAGACCCATTTTCATGTTGGCTCATTTTGGAGGCTCCACTGCAAAGACCAGAGCTCTGATTATTTTTTGTTTACATATAACTTCTCCTCTGTAAACCGTAATTTTAGTGCTGTTTGCAATGACAGATTGGATCAAACAATGAGTACATAATAGCAGCTGGCTAGATTTGCATAAAATGTCATATACATTGATAGAAAACAAGGCAGTTCACTGTGAGACTGTTTTAATAAGTGTGTTTTTAAAAAAATCAGAATAATTTCAATCAAAAATCTCTGCTTTTCATCTTGTCCATTCTAGTAAAATTTTATAATCTATATATGTTATGATTTTAAAGAAGGTACCATGCATCCAAAGTATTTGTATCATAATTTAAGTGAAGTTTTAAAATAATATAAAATAGCATAAAAATATTTTCAATTCTTTACCAAGGCCTTTATTTTCTGAGGCAGTAAAGATCCAAAGTACAATCCCAAACTTTTGTATTTTAGAAGACTATAGCAACAAGAACATTAAAGTATAGCTAAATTTTGAAAATGTGTGTATTGTTGTTTTGGGGGTTTATTCCATATATTTCCCCTTCAACTTTTTAATTACATTTTTATCAGATTTACTTAATTAAAAGAAAAATAAAAGGAGATTTTAAAAGGTGAGTTCATACTGTATAACCTGAAATGAAAACAAAATACCTGATGTGTTCAGATAGAAAACCATTTGTAAAAACTCACAGACATAAAACTCCCTTGCAAATTTTGCTCAAACACTTCAAAACTCCACACAGCACAACAGCTTTGGCTGTCACTAAAAAAAAACACTTGAAGGTTTTCAAACATTTTGTGTATCATGCTTTGCACTATTTCCAAGAGGTTGCAGTGATGAGCAGAATTCTTTTTACTCCATAACAGAACAGGTTACAGCTTTCTGCCAGCCACAATCATTGGTTTGAAAGGATATGGAAGAAGCAGCTTTATTAATAGACTGAAACATAGGATGAGTCTTATGGTCATTTACTTTTAGCCCCTTTAATTATTTAATGCTGACTCTTTTGGTTATAGATAATTGTGAAAACAATTCTACATTGCAAGCAGTTAGATTTAAAAAATATATATATTATCAAGGAACAAAGAAACAGACAAAAGTGTTGGTTAAAAATACATTAATTTGAAGTCTTAAAAAATATGAAAGGTTCACCAAAAGAGATTATACGTATGCCACATCTTGTTACAAAGACAACACTTCCATCAGACAACAGTTTAGGGGGTGTTTCAGAGCAGCTTCAGTTTGAAGAAGCACTTAAAAATTGTGTCTCTTCAGTTGGAAATCTCATACACACTTGCCCTGGTCTTTTTTGGGATTCTTTTTGGTTTTGGTTTTTTTTTTTATTTTTGTTTTTGGTGGGTTTTTGCTTGTTTGTTTTTGGTTTTGTTTTTTGCTAATTTTTCATTAATGAAACATGAACTCTGCAAATAGCCTCTCTACCCCAAGAAACACTTTGAAGAAAGTTCTTCTTACACCTTCTTTCCCATCTGACCACCTTGCCCGTATATACAATGAAGGCTTTTTTTTTTCTGTTTCCACAAAACTACAAACATGACCAAACTGGTCCACAAAGATTTAACTTTTGAGGAAGGCAAGAAACAGCAGAAGAAAAATTCCTGTTGGAGGAACACCAGGACAGACACCAACTTGTGTGCACGTGGATCACGTGCTCTCTAACCAAAGGGGCAGTGGCCACCTGGGGACACTGTGCACCCTGAGCTGCCAAAACCCCCAAATTGCAGGGAAAAAAACCTCAAAACCAAAAAACAAACAAAAAGCTGCAGATACCATGGCTGCAGGTCCCACAGGGCAAAAGCATTTTCAAGCCTTTGAACAAGACGGAGCAGAAATAGTAGCAAAGTCACACTGGTTTATAGAAACATGGTTTGTTTTTTTTTTCATAATAAGCAAGAAGATAAAAAAATATCCATCCAATATCCAAGGGTGCTGAGGGAGCTGGTGAAAATGGGAATACAGGTCTGGAAGCAGAAGAAACAGGAGGGAAGGGAGGAAGGGAGGCAGGAAGGAAATATTTCTAACCATTATTTAAATGCTTATAAATTTATAAGTCTCAGCTTTCCACAGATCTGCTCTTCACTGGCAACTTTCTAGCATATTTTGGGATAATGCTCCTAGGAATAAGCACAGAAAATCTGCCAGCTCAGTTCCCACAGAGATATGAACCTGATTTGGAACACACCACTTGCTCTACCTGTTCCTGTGTTTTCCACATGCTGAACAACAGCTTCAACAGCTGCTTGAAACCCTTTCAGCCTCCTTGCTGGTCAACCAAACCAGGAAAATGCATGTGGAACTGGAGAGCTGCATTTTGAAGCAGACAGCAGAAGGAAGCTTCCCTGACTATGGCAGGAGGGTTTGGTTATTAATGTCCCTGCAGCCCAAGCCATTCCATGATTCTATAAAAGAGAGAAGCACACTGGTAAAAGAAAAACAAATCACGACCTTTTAAAAACCAAAAACACAAATGCCACACACTCACATATTTTAATAACTGAATGGCGTTTCTTTTAGGAGTAAAATATGTTAGTTATTTTCATGCCTGGCTGGTAAAAAGAGCAAAGACTTTTTTTAACCCCACTCAAATTTATTTACAGGTCATGGACTCTAAAAATGTCATCAGCAGGCACTACAAAATGGGATTTCCTGAAGGAAGAAGGAATACACAACATTTCCTCAGAGCTGCAATTTGTTTCACTTGGTGCACAGCTAAACTTTACTGGAAATGAGAGTCACCATCTATCCCTTAAAAGTGTCTTGTTCATTAGAGGAGGTGTTATTTGATTTAGCATTTCTTTATCCATGGGGCATTATTATTCATTGTCAGGAGAGTGGGAATAAATATTTCCCATAGGAGTTGGCATGCACCTGCAAGTTGCCAAGTAATTGGGATAATTCAAGATTCTGAACTAACAGATGTTAACAGTGGAGAAAAGCTAAAAATGGATGTTGAGCACTGAACCTGCCACTTGACAGAGGAAGATCATCTTGATTCATATTTTCCTGTAAGAGTTTCTAAGAGTTCTCCATCATGTAACTACACACTCTTTTAAATCAATTACTTATTGCTGTAGAATTTTCCTGTGAAACTGTTAATAAAAGCACGAATGTGAAGCTTCATGTAGGATAATACTTGTAAATTAGAATTATTGACATTTTCACATTTCAGAAGTGACAATGGGGGGGGGAAAAAGCTGAACCCGTCCTTCCATATCTATCAACACATATGAAACATGCATTTAATACCATTTTACTATCTTTTACCTAGTTATTTTACTCATGGTTAAGCAGGTGTGGCCCAGAACAAAATGAAACACAGAAAGTTGTTGGCCTCGGCAAGCAGTGATTTTGTGTTAACAATGATGAGATTAACAGCAAGAGAATCAGAGGTGGAGCTTTTTGAAATCTTGTCAGATTTTTGTTTCACATAAGCAAAACAATGTGTGGGTGGCAAAGAAAAAACCATCCCTTGCTATGGGCAAACTTGAGAAATTCACCTCTGGAGTTAGAAATCAGTTGGGGTTTTTTTGTTGTATCTGTAGTATTATGATTGATTAAACAAGAGCAAGAGGCAGATAATCTGTTTGTGGATAAAGGATCCACTTGTGGCTTAAATCAACAAGGAAATCCCAGAATGTTACAAGCTGGTTTACACTGACTGCCTACCAGCTCATCAGCTCTTCCACAACTTAACTTCCCAGGTTCTGTCACAACACTGGGAAGGTCAAGACATGGTGTTCATGATGTCACTAATGCTTTTTAATTAAACAGAAATAATCCTACCCTTAGACTGCACTTTATTTCAATTACTTTTTATAATTTACAAAGGGAGTCCTGGAAGTATTTGCTAATGCTGTGTTTCCTCAATGGAAATACTGATGGTTTCCCAAACTGTTAACAGGGACTCAGGGGGTTGACACAGCTAATTATAAACCTAAACAGATTTCTCTAAAGCAGTGGCTTAAAATTTGTTTGATGCTGGAAGTAAGGGTCTGGGATGATTTTTATTTCTGCTGAAATTAATTACCTGACTTTAATCCATTTTCTCAGCAGCTTCGCTAGACGTTTGATATCTTTAGTTCAGTCATAGATGCTGCTGGTTCCTGAGCTCTTTCAAGTCACTATACTTCAGTAATTCACTGGAATCAACATTAGTGGGTTTTAATCTTGGCAAGAATTATTCCTGAGACACCTTAATTATAAGCCAAATTATTTTATAAAGAGACAATAAACTAGTGGTCATGGTACACTTTAGCAAGACAGTGTTAACAAGACAGACATTGTCCCAAACATCCCTTAAAAAAATGTGTCCCCAAAACCCCAAACTACCAGCTACTCCATGCAGAGTTGAGACTTGGAACTTCATCTCTGCTGACAGTATTCTCCACCCAGTAGTGAATATTTAATTAAATGGGGTTGCATCTACTAGTGCACTCACAGTAGCAGCTCAGTTTCTCTCATTTAATCTTGTAAATTTAATCTTGTAAATCTTTAATCCTGTAATCTTTAATCCTGTTTCTTTGGGTAAAACACGGGTACCAGGAAAAAGCAAACTTGTCTGGGTCTGATTTCTAGGCAGCAGAACCAGCTTATTTAAATCAGAGCCACCACAGTGCCCATCAACAGCCCTGCACTTAACAGACCCGAATTACGTTACACGTGGCACTTCTGTGTAGAATTTGCCCAGGCTGTTCTGTGTTCAATACATCAAAACACTAATCAACAGGATTAATTAATTACCATTTATGCATAGTGCCTGAAGCCTTAATTAACATTCCTCTCTGATTAAATTGTTACTGAGGATTCCAAGTCTCAGGTGAAACTGAGCGTTGGAAGTTATAATGCTTGATCTTCCACCCCCCTGTCTCCCAGGACTTCAAAGTGAACATGAGGTCAATTTCTTAAATCCAGTGGAGCTTTGCCATGCCCTTTTTCTTCCCTGGCAGTGCCTCCTGTAGAAAAAATCAGACACTTGGAAGCTTTGCCTGCTTCTCAGTCCCTTGATGTCACCAGGCCACTGTTCCTTTGATAAAAGACTTAAGATGCTAGACCATTACTTTTCAATGATAAAATGTCACTGGGATTAGACCCGTTCTGTTTCACAAACAAAGATAAGGAAAGAAAGCCTCATACCAGCTTCAGCAAACAATATTAATTGTAACTTTTTGCTATCCTGTCTGTAAAAGTAATTTTTCCTTGTCTTAAAAATGCCATTACTGTGTCATACAGTTTGTATCTTCTGTTGTATTTTTGTAACCTATCTCCCAAAAGGTTCAACCTCTGAAAAGATAATTATGTATGAAGCCACCCAAATCTGTATTTTTAACAGGCTGTTTCCTCAAAATCAACACGGTTTTACACAGCCAAAAATTAAAAATTAAATGAAAATGAAAAATACTTATATATTTTGACAGAAAATTACATGGTATGCAGTATAGTGCATCTTGCTAAAACCTGGACATTTCTTTTTAAAAAGAAGGTTAGCTCTAATCCTGCCCAGCCACCGCATGTGATAAAAATTGTGCCTAAGTATTGGATGAACTGGAAAATTACCAGGCTGAGGTGATTTATAGTCACCAAAGAGGTCTTCATTCCTTTGTTATCAAACTTCCTTCTGTCTAAAAAAGCGTAAAGGCTTGATAGCTCACCTCAGGCTCTAAAGCCCAGGTGATGCATTTATTCTGTTGTGTAATCACCTCCTTCAAGAGGACCAGCTTAGGGTAAAACTCAACGTATTGGGTCCTTACATCAAACTATCAGTGATGCTGAAGTAAGAGAAACTTCTAGTTTTCTCACTTTTATGAGGCCATATTCAACACAAAAGTCTAATTTCAGCTACCCAAGCTGAAAAGATTTACAGTACTGAAGTTTTCTTTTCTACAAATTAAAAACAATAGCATATCTTTATCACTTAGATAAAATCTATGTTGAGAAATATGATTGGGTACTCACAGAGAATTAGTTATAGATGTGCAAAGGTTTTTGTACAAGAATGTATGCTGACTTAGTAAATGATACATCATATAAAGAAAACTAATTTGGTATAGATATTAAATTCTGCTGATTTGCAGCTTGCAAATATTGGCATTTTGATTCTCATCTTTTAAACTGTAAAAAAAAGTTCCAAGATCTTGTAAATTTGCCTGAGGTACAGAGACAAATTTTCTTCTCAACTTCTTTGCTTATCTCTATCTCCAAATGAATTGTCATTCACCTTTTAGCTCATGTGTTCTACATGTGTTTCTTTTTCATCTTTTTCTAGGTCTTTACAGGTATGCAAGCTTAATAAATTTCATCAAAGCTTGCAATGGCAGCTCTGTATCAAAAGGAAAACAAGTGCATGGGATTAGTTATTAGTAGATTGCATCAGAGAGAGGGAAAGTAGCAACTTATTGCAAAAGCTGGCTGAAAAACAAGACCATACCTCCCACTTGGTATGATATGAGTGCAACTTACAATTGAAAAATAACTTCATAAAGGGTTTATTTTCTCAGAAATTGGGTTTTTTGTTTGTTTTTGCTTTTTCATTTCTGTTTTTGGTGTTGGGTTTGGTTTTTTGTTTTGGTTTTTTGTTTGTTTGTTTGTTTGTTTGTTTGTTTGTGTTTTGGTTTGTTTTTGTTTTTTTTTTTCTGAAAGAAGAAGGATAAAAAACCCACCAGAACTTCTAGGAAAGACAGGAGACTGAGTATGTTTTGTACACTAGTTTAAATCTTCCTGAGGGATAAAAATAGCCTTCAAGCAAGTACTTTCCTCCACCCTTGGGTGGATCATGGGGGAGCACTTTCCACTGCTCACCTCCTGATTATGCTCTAGCATAAAAAATATTGCTTGGGAAGAAAATGTGGCAAAAGGAAGAGGATGTAAAGTGGTTTCCTGAGGCAGGAGGGACAATGTGTGAAACAGATGGATGGTTCCTCATCACCAGGAAATTCTAATGCTGTTTTGTGGTCTGAATTTGGCAAAGGATTGTGGTGTAAGGAGCAGATGGAGACATCTATCCTCTGGTTTTTACCTGTGGCCTGCCACACAGCCAGAAGCTACTGCTGCCACATAGCAGACAAAGACAAGCTCGGATGCTGCTTCTTCCTTCATACAGACCTAAGATATTTGACATTTAATACGAAAAAAATACTGGGATAAAGAGAGTCAAATGGGCTTTCCCCAGTTGGTTTGTGCTGGATAACCTCTTGTTTACAAGAGAGCTCTGCAGCTCTGCCTGCTCTGTTTGGATAATACCTATCTATTATATCAAGCACTCATGACTGATTTTTTAGTACAGTTACAGTTATTTGTCATGGTTATCCACTAATTTCTAGGGCAGAATGTAGTGAATCATCTCTTACAGTAAATATTTCTTTAAGAGGCTTGGGGTGCAATCTGAGACCTGTTTGACATGTTCAGGTTAAGCCTCTGTGTTGGTGAGGTTGATAGATGAGTCCTCAAAGAAGGGCACAGATCCCTGCCCCTCCTTTAGGAGCCCTGCCTACGTGATTGATAACTGAGTTAGTGTTATGCTAAAAAAGTTGCCTTAGCTACAGACCTTGGCTCAGAGAGCTCATCCATCACTGGCCAGGAGCATTTTGCTATCACTCTATGGGTGTTTCTATGCAAAATACTCCTGCTTCATTGCCCTGGTTAATTCTGACTGCAGCCAAGGGCAGGCAGTAACTCTCATCATCAGAAATTAATTTATGCTTGCCTAACAGAGAGTCACAGCTGGGTTAAGGAAGTGCTGGAAAACTTCCTAATGAGAAAGCACCTAAAAAGCAGTGTCAGAATGACACAGGCAGGACTAGCAGTTAAAGCAGGTGGCTGAAGTCAACAGAAGAATTCTCCAGCCACTTGTGATGAGAAGAAACTTAAAAGAAAGCAAAATATGGTCAGGCTTCATGTGTGGCTGTGTTCAGGTCACAGCACATCATGATCTAATGGATGGCACCCCTGTTCATGGCGTGGGGGCTGGAAATGGATGATCTCCATGTCTCTTCCAGCTCAATGTGTCCTAAGATTCCATGATAAGACCACATATTCTTTGTCCTTCTTTGAGGAATGATGCCTCAGTGCACAGCTGCCGAACATCTGGTAGCCTCATGCTATGCCAAAGTCACTGTGGGCAAGGTGGATACCCTCAAGGATAAGGAAAGGGGAAAAAAAACTAACTATGACCCTCTGTCCTGTACCTTTGCTGCTGAGGCTGGTGGGCAAGGGCTACATGTTTTCTGTGGAATGACCACTGGGCTAAGTGGTTTTGTTTTTTTTTTTAATTTATTTTTTGATCTCTCTGAAGCATTTATCTGTCCTGCTGCCACTCATTGGCAAGCACCTTGGTTTGACAGGAGCAGGCACTGATGAGGTGTTGAAACTCATCCACAAATCCCTTCCAAGGTGAGTAAATATTTCTTTTGGACACTGTGATGCAGCAATAGGATGGGTCCCACCTGTGACACCATCCTTGCCTGAACATGGGCAAGTATGGCTTTAATCCAAGTTATCTAAGCCTTTGACAGGGACTCAGTCTTTTCAAATTCACACAATGTGTGAAAACAAGGAAAGCAACGTGCCAGACCAACCAAATCCAGATTTTTCTGGAAGTCCCAAAGTTCTAGCCCTGAAAAGTTAATTTCCTCTTGCCCCTTAAGTCTCTTTTCCATGCTGCAACATGATCTGCATGCATATTCCCTCTGTTTTACCCTTTTATTTCTCTGTTCCTTTGCCACATATCTCAGATATTCCCCAGTTTATTACCAGGAAACCAACAGGTGTTTGACAGGTGGCAATTTGCCTGGTATTAATGGCTGGGAAACTGCTCACTCAGAGATCTTATCCCTTCATATTCTACTCCTTATACTAATTGGCACTCTTGATAGGTGATAAGGGAAGAAAAACAATTAGATCTAGATGGAGCATTTTGACTGATTCGATCTGCACAGCAAATACCTGAGCAGCAGCAATCAAAACTGCTCAGGAGCTGGCAGGAAGCTCTGCACAGAGGTTGGTGCATCACCCCCAGAGAAGCAGAGTGCTGGTGAATTACTGTCTGTCTTCCCAGTGCTTGGATATCCGAGAGGGCATCACTGTCGAAGGTGCTAATTAGTCTATTCTCCAGCACCTTTGGGAGAGGGAAGCTTCCAAAGGCCTTGAAGCAAATTAGGCAGGCCATTCCTGGAGGCAGGTGACAAGCCTTTAGCAGTATGAGATTAGAGCTCCCAGCACTTTTCCCTGGAGAGGAGCAGCCCCTGACATGCCCTGGCTCTGCGTGGGCTCTGCAGGTGCCAGGCCCTGGAATCCGTTCTGGGCTTTGCCTGGCAATCCCCAGTGGTGTTTCTACCAGCAATGACCAGTTTCACAATCCCTGGTGCACATCTGCTCACACGAGTGGCCACGGGAGAGCCTAGCCAGGCAGGGCAACAGAAAAGGAACAGGTGGGGCTGTTCTGGAAAAGGAGTGTTTCCCAACAAAAGCCATCAGAAATATTTATTTTATGAGCAAAGATTAATATCTTTAATTTGTTATGAAAAAAGAAAAACCAGACCCAGAGAAATATTGTTGTGCTGGGTAACTGTTTCATACTTGTCTGTTGTGATAAATATGTGATGAATAAATATCTGTAGCTAGGCTGGCCTGACAAGAGAAGATTCTTGAGTGCTGACCATCGGGAATTTAATGAAAATGGAAGTAGTGTGTATTTAAAGGTAACAACAATGTGAATGTGGAATAGCCTCCAGGTCTGCAGGCTGAGAGGTCTGCCTCAGGTTTGCTCATTCACACTTTCAAATCAGAGCCCTTTTTGTATATTCATACCCCTTTTGTTTTGATTTTTGTGCTTTATTCACTGAGCAGTATTGGTGACAGCAGCATCAACCCCCAAAAATCCCAAGCCAGTCATGCGGGGGTTTCAGTAAAACACCAGCCCACATCCAGAAATACTCTCCCAAGAAGGCTGGGAGCATGCCTCAGCTCATTTAAAAACAGAAATATATGGTGTTACACACATGTTCCCATCAAAGCAGCTGGCATGGTACAGGCTAGAAACCAAATATCAGGACATGTTTATAAACAAACTACAAAGCAACAAACAACAAAAACAACAAAAAAAACCCAAACAAAAACAAAACAAAACAAAACAAACCCCACCACACCACAAAAAAAAAAAAGAAAAAAAAAGAAAAATATCTCTGAATGAAATACATGAACATTTGAAAGCAAATGAAAGGACAATGTCCTTCTAGCTATTGATCTCCAGAGAAACCACTTAAGGATGAAAATAACCCTTCACCTTCTTTCTTTGGCTGTTTTCTTTTCCTTCCTCTCTTTGCAGCCTTGAATCTGATGTGAGGAGCTGGTCTGAATTCTGTAGTCATAGGGCTCACTGCCAAAACAAGCAAGCAGTATGTTCACAAGATGTTATAATCAGCTGCAACAAGCAACCAATTTTTCTTGCAGCAATTGGACCTAACAGAGGGTGAGGATATGACTTACTTTGTTCCTCCTTATTTGTTTTTAGCATTCTTTTATTCCTCCTTTGTTTTTCTTCCACAAAAATATATTCCATGCACTGCTAAAAACGGAATAGTTTTTTTTTCCCCAAAATTGAGTTATAGATAAGGATAGTTTAGGAAAAAATGCCTATACTTCTTGAGATTACATGCTACAGAAATGTCTGCTTGGATCTGGCCTGTGCAAAACTCCTTATGAGAGAAGGACTTTTCTACTTGATAAATCCCAGCTTTGGGTCATATTTCATGTAGTAGCCTCTGGAGGACACATTCAGTCTCAAAGGTGATGACAGAAGTCACGTGGCTACCACTGAAAAACAAGAGAAAATGAAAACAAAACAAAAGCTTGAAGAGAATTTAATAGTCCATAAGAAAATGAAGTCCTACATGTGTGTGTGGTATTGTGTTATGGAAGAGCCCAAAATTTCACCCATATTATCTTAAATGATTTAAAATAAAAACAGGCAGGAGAGAAATTCACAGTGAAGCAGATAGATATGGAGATATGCAGCTCCTTTCAGGGGAAATAAATCTGCTTAATTTCTTGTGATGTCTCCAAGGTCTCAGAATGTTTCACCTGCTTTTTGCATACACACAGAATTCAACTTCACATCTTCTATGGAGATATATCTAAACTGGAGAAGAACCACTGCTAGAAAAACTGAGATGCATCCCCTCAGTGATATTGGGAGTACTGCTGTATTTGAAGCTTCTGCCCTGAGAGCTCTTTCACCTTTTTTTTTTTTTTGAGGGTCCCTTAATGCCATCCTTCACAACAGCTTCGTCGTGCCTGCTCCACATGAACCTTCCAGCAAAATATTTGTTCTTGGTCTTTCTGAATTCCTTTATTCCATGAAAAGGAAGGCCACAGGAAAACAGAAAACCTTTTAATCAAGGTTTCTGCTGCTCAGGATGCAGCCCTAGTGCCAGGGTGCGAGTGGCATGCCTTACTCTCCCAACAAACTCAAGGACAATCAGGTTTTTCCCATTTCTGCTCATTCTTTATTGAATTAACTTGTTTGTTTGGACAAGAAACAGTCATTGATCTCTTCTGTGTGCAACAGTATGAGGACTTGATTTTATTCCAGACCTCAAGCCGCAGAAAAATCTAAACATTAAGAGTGCCCAAGACCTTACAGAGTGAAGATTTATATATAACCCTATATTTACTATTTCAGACACACAGTGCTTCAGAGTTGGTTTCTTCTCCAGCTTGGACCAGTCTTTAACTTAAACAGAGTTTTCAAAGAGCCTGGCTCCTGGCCTAATGCTAGTCCAGGGGAAATGAGATGATCATAGTGGTAATAATTTGTACGTTGGGCTTTAAGTCAGATGTGGTTGATCTATTCTCAGTTTATCTGTCCATATGGACTTTCAAAGAGGAGAAAGCAGTGTGGTAACAATTTACTTGAAAGGCCTCTGATTTCTTAGTCAGAAGATTTAAGGGGATTGTTCAACTTTCATTTAAATGTAAAAATAAATTAAAAATTGCCAACCAGTGTAATATTAATCACCTCTGACTGGATGTTGTATCGGTGGTGTAGCGAGGCACATGCTTGTGTTGCAAAGTCCAGTTTTCTTTCAATTCCCTTTTGATTGCATAAGTCAGGACCACTCCTCACTGTGGCTGTGCTGGCAGCAGCGGGCTTTTCAGGGAAATTCTCCATTCTGTGTGACTTGAGAATTATGACATGGAAACACTTTTGCCAGATGAATATTCACACAACCCTCAGCCATCCTCTGCCCAGTGTTGTGCCCAGCTCAGAGTGCCGGTGGTGGGGAGGATGAGCTGGGATGTGGGATGGGGCTGGGACAGTGCAAGGAGATCCAGATTTATTCCTTCTCCCTCTCAAGTTCTGCTGGGAGGAGTTCATCGGCTTTTAAAAGAGAAGAAGGGACTTGGTCCTGCATGGTCGTGATTGGCCAGACTCAATTCTTCGTAGTGATGATGTGGTTCAAGGGCAGTGGGATGTATTGGGTTGGCTTTTCCAACACAAGAAGTTGCTGTGTTGCTCCACTTTAGTCTCTGAATCACAGAATATTCTGAGTTGGAAGTTGAAAGTGGTCCCAAAAGGATCATTAGGTCCAATTCTTAAGTGAATGGCCCACACCATGCTGTGAGCAACTCAGATAATCTGAAAAACCTTGAAAGAGAAACCAGGACATCAATCCAGACACAGTAATTCACTCATTTACATAACAGTTTTGATTTTCAGCCATGAAAACACATTAAATTGACAGAATTGACCAAAATTCATTTTCGTTTCCCTGATCAAGAGATTTAATAAAACGGTAATTCTGATTTATTTTCTTCTCCCCAAAATTTACTTAGTTTCCATATCTTCTGTGTTCACTTTCCACTCATGCCAATCAGCTTTACAGCCACAAGCAGGCATGGAAGTTTTTGCAAGGTCTAAGCCTGCATAAAGTTTAACAATATTTTAAAAAATATCCTAATCACACACTGGTTTTCACCTTTTTGTGAATAATCATTGTTTCTAGAGGTATTTCACCCTCAGTCTTAGAACCTATTTCATATCTGGAAGCCATTTCCTCACTTTGTAATTATGTTTCCAGAGGAATTCTTGGAACTCTATTAAAATTCACAACCATTTTTTTTTTTAATTTGGATAACCCTAATAATGAAACTCAGGAAGCAGTTTTTAAATATATTTAGTATCCAACATTTTATTTCTCATATAGATTTTCTATGGAACAGAAATTGCTTCTCCACAAAGATCTCTGCTGACTACTGTGGTTATTTACTACCATACTGATGAGATAAAAATATGAGCATATTCAAGCAGCATAAAAATGATACTGAGAAAGTTTAGTGATGATTTTGCCCCATGTTGTGGTTTCATTGACATCTGCACAATTGACTGAACAGCTGCACTCGGGTCCTTTCAAATGAGAGGGTTTTTTCCCCACTTTAGAGAAGCTGAAGGTACAAACCCAAAAATCAGATTCCCAGTGAAGGAGCACCTGAAATGGTTTTTGGAATCCCTCCCTTTAGCATCAGGAGCACAGCTCTGACCCAACAGGTACCAACAGTCAGAGAAGCTCATTAGGGCAGGCAATTTATGCAAAACTTGTTTTCTCTTTCCATGCCTGAAACAAAATCACATCCCTGGGTTTAGTAATTTAAAGTACTAAAAATGGCGGTGGCTCTATTTTTGCTTTTTGGTGGATAGCATAATGTTCTGATTTAGTCAAGGAAGAACCTATATATTAAATGCAAATGCAGAGAATATGAAGGAGACTGGATCAAACCCATGGTGCTTTTAAAGCTCATTTATGGATGTGTAAAAACATACATGTTTTATGCATATACTTCATAAAAATATCCTTCTTCCTCTCTTTGGCTTAGTTTTCCATACCTTTGTCTCCAAGACTTTGAAGGTTTGTCCAGGTTAAAGCAAATGTGAAATTAAACAGACCTTGTGCTGCAAGGATGCTGGATTATTTCATTAAAAAATGTAATCATTAGGGGGTTCAACCCTTGAGCAAATCACTGAGCTATTGCAAGACAAATTCATTTCAGCTAATCTAGCTGTTCTCTGAGCTTTGTTGGGTTTTTTGTCTCTTTCAGTGAAAAAGAAAAGGAAAAAAATGGAGGAATGTATTTTCTTCTACATATCAGCTGAGAAAGAAGATGATTGCACCAGTCTCTAAGCTTCTCAGATAGCTCCTTTTTCTGATTGAATCCTATAGTTTAAAGACAATTGCTACTAGCTCCTTGAATGGTGTGTCTTCCAACACCTTTTCTTTTTTTTACTAAACCTGAGAGAACAATAGAAGAAGTGAGGTTGGTGCTGATAATTTACAGGCAGTAAAGACACTGAACTAAAACCCAGTAGCAAAAAGGTTTTTCTACCCCCACTCCCTGACATTCTCTGATAAAATCCTATCAAGAAAGCAGCTGCCAATCTCTTCAATATTACTTCAGGTTTAGTTCAGTATTTTGGCTGAATAATTTCAGCCTAGGACTAGATTTTGCACCTTGCACTTAGTTTATTTTATGTTTGTCACTGGTGACACGTAAGTAACTGATCATGTGGGGATGACTCAAATGAGTATTTCTTCAGTGGATCAAATAACTACCTATTTTCATTTCATTTACAAAATTCAGTGGAAGTTGTGAAAGGTATAAATTTTGGAGGAACCCTGAGGATTCTTTTAAGGTTTTATAGAACAGCTGCACCTTTGCACAGGCAGCAGGAGATGGAGGGCAGGACAAGGCTTCATATGACAGCCAACCGACTGCTACCACTTTCTGTGAATGAGTGCAAGTGCTTCAAGGACTTCTTTTTCATTTTGTCATTAGCGGGTACTGTGTCCCTCATTAAAATATCAAGACTGTTTTAGATTTAAAGAGGAGCTAAAAAATATAAGCAAATTGCTTTCAACTGTGGACTACACTCAGAACCTCTCCTTTAAACAGAATAGATCAGGAGCCTTCCTCAGTCTGGAGCCACCAGTGACTCAGAATGTTGCTTTGATCTCAAAACACAGGAAACAAAAGTGGGAGGAAGTGTTTTGCTGTTGTACTTTTTGTTTCCTAACCTGCCCAGTAGTAGAAAGTATGGAAAGAGGGGTAGTGATAGATGCTTTAACGAGTCGGCAAAAGTCACTCCCTCCTTTCAGGAGTTTTCCCCTGCCTCCATCTCTTGACTCTTTACGTACCTGGCAAGTTATTCCATCTCTCCACAGGCCCATTAGGCTTTGTAATACCTGAAATTCATCACACTTGGCCAGCTCACGGAATTATCTGATGAAGTAAACTCTGCTTGCTGAAATGTGGGAAGAGGCTTCCAGTGTGAGGCTTTGCAATATAAGATCATGAATAAAGGAAAACACATTTATTGGCAAGGATCAAGTAGCTGTGACATAGGAAAGGAATGAAGCATTGTAGCTGTCCAGTTTTGTACTGTTTACCATAATGATAGTCTCTGGACAGACACTTAGCTTTATTGAAAACTCTGGCACGATTTATCAAGTGACTACAATCTGAATAATGTCTTCTCTTATTGCTGCAATGACATGCAGAATTCACAGCTAATGCCTGTGATTTGTTATCATATGGGTGGATCTGGAAGTTTCTAAGGCTTCTCCTATCTACAATTAATTTTTCCCATTACGACAATCTCAATCCTCTCAAACACAAACAGTTTTGCACATAATTAATTTCAAGCCTGGAGTTTACAGGCATCTCACTGTGCGTGAAGTGATACACAAATGTAATTGTGGGGCTGGACCTGGGCCACTGATTTTTTGCCGCAGAGGAGCTCAGAGCATGACCACTTTGGCCAAAGAACAAATATTTTGGCTGGGAATGTGGCTGGATGTCGTCTTGCCTCCCCCAGCCTCCTCCTGCTCCCCTCTACACTGCAGCCTGGACTGGGGACTTCCATATATGATCTGCTAGGAAAGGGTGACTGAGGATTAGTGTTGGTGGTATCACTCCTGAATATCTGGAGAGCAAAGCCCAGCCCTGATGGAAAAGTGGCAGGACTGCGGGAGAGTAAACCAGTAAATCATGGCAGCAGGACCAAAGGCAAAAGCAGATATTTCTTAACAATTTATTTTATTTACTTAATAAAACTCTTGATTTTGGCCAAAAGTCTCCAAAACAAACACACTCCCCCCCCCCCCCCAGCCCCTCCCCCGCCCAAAAAAAAAAAGTCGAAGTTAAATTACTTTGTCTGGGGGCATAATTGTGATGCTGCTTCTTAAAACAGAGGGGAAACACCAATGAAACTCCCGATTTTGTTAAAACAGTGTGGTCAGTCTGGACACTAAAATGAAACCATATCTCAGAACTCCTTTTAAGCATGATTTCTTTTCTAGGCCTGCTAGTTACAACTGTTTGTACTCCAGTTATTTACCTTGTGTCACTAATCAGATAATCACAATATTTCATAAGAACAAGAAACGAATCTTAGACCCCACCTAATCCAGACAGGTGATGTCAGTGGATGTGGTAATCTCAGGCCTTCATCCACCATCCATCTGATTCTTCAATTACCTAAGCCTACTACTTTGTCAGCTGGGTTTGTGCAACACATACCAAAACCTACTTGGAAAACAGAATCCATACTTGGTTCAGGGCTGGAGTGTGGAAAACTGGGGATGTGGAAGCTGGGTGGACGAAGGAGGCAGAGGATAAATGTGGGAGAGGGTGGAAGGGGGGTTGTGCCTGTGTTTGGGATCCAGGAAAGCTTTTAAAGGTTTCTCTGCATCAGTTAATTCAGGCAGATTTCTGCCAAGGGTGCCACCATTCTGAAAGGCAAAGTGGTCACAGTGTTGTCTCATATTCAACAATGACAACAAACTCACTAGGAAAAATTCCACTTAACACAGTCCTCCTCTTATTTGTTATTTCTTAAAAGGTAGGCAGTTTACACATCCAGGGAAGTCCACATTGCATCTGCTTAAATTTAGCTTATAACTTCTCCCCACCCTTTTTGGTTTTTTTTATCTAAGGACAGTGACAATGCCATTTTATGTATTTTTATAGGAAATTCTACATGGTAGAGCACAAGTCTGAGGCCAATCCTGCTGTGCAGTTGTAGGACCTAGAAGGTCCAGCCAAAGAAGTTGACTGCAAATGACAAAATAGTGTGAGAACTTTAGCTGGAATTTTTAAGTTAGGTAGAGAAAATAGCAGGAGAAATTGCAGGAAGCAGATTGATGACTATTTTAAAGCACCAAATTATTTGAAGAAAAAGGAACAATAATTTGCATAAATTGAGAGATTGACATCACCAAAGTAGTGGGCAGAAGGAATAGCACTAGCAATGTCATTGTCTGTCTTATGTCTCTAACTGACCTGCTTTTCATTGCTGTAGAATCTTGAGCAACAGGGACTCCTAAATATTTTCAGGTTTGGGGCAGTCTTCCCAAAGATAATGGAAATAGAAACTGTGGATCAGTTTAATGCTCCATCTCACAGGGACCAGACCTCTTTCTCCCTGCACTGCACAGCTCTGAGAAATTTGCACAAAGGCACTAAGGGGCTTGCCAGAAAGCAGTGATTTCCCAATGTGCTCAGCATTACAGCCTGGGAGTTGCACATCCTCTGTCCATTATCAAAGCTTCAACTCTGGGGTTTGCTTTGTATGGGAATTCTCAAATGAAGAAAACCTGAACCACTATCCAGCAATAAATCAGGTTAGATTTATACATTTTAGAGTACTAATAGCCAAAAATTATTTCAGTCCAGCCAAAATTGTAATGATCTCTGTCTTATTCTCACTGATAAAGCTGACTTGAATCTTCTAGCAAAGGAATATTTCTTAGCACTTCTCCACAGGAAATATGATAACAACCCCTCCCCCCCCATACCCCATTTCACCTAATTTCCAGCAAACACAAAAAAAGGCTAAATTTTTCCCAACACTGGAATGACCAGCTGTAAAGAAATGATTGGTGCCACTGAAGGCTGCCAGTGCAAGGATGGGATCAGTCATCTCCCCTTCCTAATTTGTGCTCTGTGTGTTGGGAATCCATCCCTCCTCTCCCTGTGTTGGACCAGGGGGTGGTTCCAGACCACTCACAGACCCAAGACTGCCCTGGCACCAGCATGTCAGCTCATCCCGAAACATTTTTAAACTTGGTAGGATGCTTCTTTTCCTGGAAATCTTGGGAATGTAGCAAGCATTTTGCGAGAGTGGGCGGATGAAAAATGTTTGAGGCCTGTTTGAGAAATCCAACAACAAAGTATCCTGATAAGAGGATCTACTGCTCTGATGCAGGAGGACATTCTTAACACATGAAACCTAGTAGGTACCTGTTTATGTTGAAATTATTTCATTGTCTTGAAACTGGCTTCAGCGCCTTACAAAACACTATGGTAGATGGGCCTTGTGTCAGCCACAAAAATGCACCTAGGCTCAGCTGAGATAACAATACATATTTTCAGATGCTTATTCATGTTTCAAACAGTTGAGACCTGGGCTTTCTGTCAGCCATTACCGCTGCAGCTGCACCTTTCAAAATTGCAAAGCTTGGCAGAAATAGAAAAAATCAAAAATCAAAAATCAATAATAATAATAAAAAAAAAAAGATAAATACGGCAACAGCATCTGGATTTTATTTGTTCAGACTAGTATTATTTCTTCACCTTTGGTCAGCATTTTACTCTTCTAAACAGGTGAAATTCACAGAACAAACTAGACCCATGTCCAGATTATTAATACATGTTGTAAACTGTCATTCATTGGTTTTTAAATAATAGTTATATGAAAATGGAATACTGTCCAAAAAATTCCAATGATATATTGATGTTTGACTTTTTTTTTCTCCCTAACCTAACAAATATTTTGTGTATTTTTGTGGCATTTCCATTCAACCTGCCCTTAGACAAAAAAATAGAAAAAAATGGAGAGGGGAAGGCTACAGAAGAATACTTCTGCTAAACAAGGTGCTACTAAAATAGTAATAACAACAATAATAGTAATGCATTCCACAGTTATGATTGCTGTGCCTGCATTGTTAAGTCTTGACATTTTCAGAAAGGAGGAGGAATGAAAACAAAATTTCTGGTGGGGCAGAGGGTGATTCTGGCACTGAAAGCATCTGGACTAACCTGAAATCTGAAGACAAGTTGTTTAAAAACCAAAAAGGAGCTGAAGGTTACAGCTCAGTTTCAGAGTTGTTGACTTTTCATGAAGAGCCTCAGTTTCAGACTCAGAAATGAGTCTGCAAACAGCACAATTTCTGCTGTTTTCATAGGGGTGTAGAGCACCCAAAACACTGTCTGGGGACCCTGTAAATCTCAGATGGAACCTCTCGGTGTGGCCACCATCCCCAAGCCTACAGCCCTATCAGGGCTTGTTCAGGTGGGTTTTGAATGAGAATCTCCATGGATTCCCTCTCTGGGGAAGCTGTTCCCATGTCCAGCTGGGTGGTCAGGTGTTTCTGCACTCGTGTGGAATTTTCTGTGTTTCATTGTTTCTGTGTTTCACAATTTTTTGTGTCCACTGCCTGTTGTCCTTCCCTGGATGCCACTGAGAAGGATCTGGCTCTGCTTTGCACACTCCCACCACATACTTTCACACATGATTACATGTGCAAGTGCACATTTTATCCCCTACCAAGACACAAAATCCCTCGTTGCTTCTCCTTCAACAAACCCCCATCAAAGGAACAATATCTAAAGCTCTGCTGAGTGCACTCAGTGAAGGAACACTTGCAGGAACAGATGGTTTTTATCATCCTGATTCTGGCAGGCTTTCACAGTGGAGGTTTTATCTCATGCACATGCTGGAATACCCCTGTGGATTGGTTTGCGTGGGCACAGCCAGCTGCCAATTCAAACAGTGTGCAGCAGAAATGCAGAGGTCTTTATCCTAGGAATGATGAGGAACATCCCATGGCAGTCTGTCTCTGGCTTTGTTCCACCAAGATGGTTCCACTCACAGAGTTAACTGGAAATTAAAAAGTCATGTAATCATATATATGTGAGAACAAAGATGATCCAGGTGCTTTAAAGTGCAGTTCTGGCAGAGGATATGGTTCTAATATAGAGATTTGGTTGTGTCCAATCACCTTTATTTTTTTTTTTTTTTAATTCACCTTGTCTTTTTTCCCCAAAAAAAAAAAAAAAATTAAAAAAGGAAAAAAGTATAGTTAACGGAATTTTTCCTCTTCCCTTCTCTGTCTCGCTAATTTTTGTTTCTTGGTTTGTTGTTTTGTTTTTATTTTGTTTGTTTGGTTTGGTTTCTCCTAGTAGGTCTTTTACATAGAAAACCTGATTCAGATCTAAGAACACCTGAGTCTATGGAGAACAAAAGTGAACAGCTCAGCTCTAACAGGTGACTCCTTTATTTTTCCCAGAGGAAGGGGCAGCTATGTCTAAGAACACAGTTAATTCCTTAGACTTGTCTTCAAGGTTTCCAATACCAGAGAAATCACTGGTTATTCTTGTATTTAGTACAAAGGGGTTTTTTTTGGTAGCAGCAAAGGTGCTGCCTGGCTCTGTGCACCCAGTCACCCTGACAATTTTTGGGAGAGGTCCTGCCTGGTCCCACAGTTCTCTGATCCTTCTTTGGTCTGCACAAGCAGATCATGCCGTTACCCCCCAAAAAAAACCCATGTTCCTATTGCTTTTACCTCTTTAGTCCTGCAGTACAAGTGTGTAAAATTACAGTTGGAAAAATTCAGCTTGAGGAATGAGTAATGGTGATGGCCTGCATGAAAGACAGCATGCAGAGTTAGAGGAGAAGATACTGGCTGAACATTCTCAGGCCATTCCAGGGTTCATAGCTTCCTCCTTCTCCAGGCTCAACCCCAGGTTACCCATAGAAATTTCAGGCATCAGATTTACCAGAAAAAAAAAAAAAAAGCTTAATAGAGTAGTACAGCATCAAGTCTTTGACTAATCTTTACTAAACAACCAATAACTCATAAAAAACTGAACACCTCCCAGCTCTGAATTTCTCCTTTCCTTTAATTTGCTGTGACTTGTATTTGCCTGTGTCATCTTCACATCTTTATATTCCTTTTGCCTGTTGGAAGCCAAGCACGTCAGCACTAACAACTGTTTTCCTCTTCAGCTTGGATGCCCAAACTCTTCTTAGTCTTGGGCTTCACAAAGATGCTCTGAGCCTGCTAATGAAATAAACAGTCAAACTATCTGAATTAAAACCATCAGCACCCAAAATTTCAGCATCACAAGCCACTGTTACCCAGAAGGATGTTCAATGAATAACCTTTACACTTCCAGTCAATTATCAATTGAAAGCAGCAACTGTGGCCTTGTTTATGGGTACCAATGACAGTCTGCAGGTCACAAATATATACATTAAAAATTGGAAGTGCCTCAAGCTTTAATTGCTGGTTCTGTTTTTATATCCACATCATGCAAAACACATCCAACACATGGCATTTGCAGCTTACAGCCAAATTTGGCTCAGTTTAAACCATATATTTGTTAAGAACTGACCTGCTTTTAACACAGTTGCACAATAGACTGGGTTTTTTTTTTCTTTGTTAGTTAATGGGTTTATTGAAAACATATTTCCATAGTGAAAAAAATCCCAAACCAAATTTAAAAAAAAAACAAAACAAACAAAAAACCTACAAAACAAAACAAACCAAACAAACAAAAAAACCAAAATGACAAAAAACCCTAGAGGTAATTTTCTTATCTGAGATTTTGCAGAAGATATGATTATGAAAATCTCATCTCTTACAAACAGTTAAAAAAAACCCCACACACATAAGATTTTTAATTTTGTCATTAAGGTATTTGCAGTTATACAGAACAAAATTGCATATATCAGAGGAGCAATCACAGCTAAACAGAGATCTCTTTGTAAAACAAAGTATCCCAATAAGGTCATTTCATGCTGATAGTCTTATTATTAAATAAAATAGTCATTATTATAGTGCAGATAGTGGTGTTCATGGTTCCTGGTTCAAGCTTAAGAACGTATGTCTTCCAAAAAAAAATTAACAAATTTGTTGCTTTAACATGTCCCTTTCCCCCCTTTTACTCCAATGATGAAAAATTTGCATCTTATAAAAAAAAAACCAAACAAAATATCAACAACACATGAGATTTTTCAGAAGCAATAATTTCTGTTTATTCCAAACACTCAGAGCAGTTAATACATCCCAAGGCAGGATCAGTTAGAGCAGAAGTAAATGATTTCTGATTGTTTGCCTTGCCCTAATGATAACTTTTAGATGCAAGGATTGGCACCAAATCACTCAGTGAAGGAGGGAAACTCTATTTTGGGTGCATGAATTATACAGGACAAAGGAACATGAGCTTCCTGCTTCTTCATAAGCAAGCAAGAACTTCAGGAAGAATTCTTCAGAATTATCTGAAGCACTGAGAGAAATACAGGACAATTTATGAAGGGCTTCAGAGAACAAAATGTTCTAGCAGAGGTTAGAACATTCTAGCAAAGTTGAGCAGGACTTTAGCTTTCAAGTAAATTCTTTACTGCCAGAACAATAGAATGACTGACATCCAAACAGTTAAAGATATCTGGACACTGTATTTAAAACATCATTAGAAATTGCCTAAAAATTGGATTTTTAGCTTATTTCTGCTTTTAAACTTGAGCTTTTTTTTCCTTTTCAGGTGACACATAGATTTAATAGTATAAAAAAAATGAAAAAATACTTCCATCATATGTAAAAGCTAGGTGTGGGTAAAAGACCATTAAAAAATAAAGTCAATCACTGTCTCACAAATGAGACAGAATAAATTTAAGCAGTGATAATCCATTTACCTGAGAAATTAAAAGTTTTTAATGAAATAGGAAAAAAAGTTTATTCATTAACTTTAAGAAATATTTTTTCTAACTGTAGTATTCTTGTTATTGTTGGTACACCAGTTTCCCTTTCTCAGTACCTCAACAACACCATAATTGGTCCACAGATATTATTCAATCCTGCAATCATGGTCATCAATGCAAGAGCTTAAATTGGCACTGGAATGGGAGCAGCCAGAAGGTCAGAAATAAACCAAAATGAAACACAGGCACTCTTGAGCATTCATCAAGTGCTACAGTTTTTCAGAGGTCTTTCAATTTAGTTGAAGGGGTTTTTTTGAATATGTGTTTTCCTTCCTGTCTACCATTGTGTTGTGTGCCCCCTAACAAATGCATCTGTTTTTCACTTTGGCTAAGAAAAGCATTTCTGGATCTCAAAATGAAATTATTTTGTGCCTCTGAGCTGGAAAAATCCCAGCCACCATCAGCATCTGAAATCCCCACAGCACTGTGTTACTCTACTAGGTAACATTAATATTAGTAATTTTACACTGGAGAGCAAATACCAGTCTGGAGGTTTTTTTCCACAGCAAAGTGGTTAATGTATACTTTAAAGGAATTTTTTGGTGGTTTTATGTTTGAGAAAATAAAGAGATCTTTGACCAATGTCTGTCTGTGTCTCTGCAGAGAGCAGAGAATGTGGTTGTATGACAGTAGAACACTAACTTTTCTTTTACTCTTCAAAATCAAGACTTTTCAAGATTTCCTATTATGTTTTTTCTTATTAGTTTTATTGTTTTAATAGAAAAATTGAAGGGGGTAATAAAAGTAACTTCCCTGTGATGTTTTATATTTGTTCTACTACTTTAAATTCAGTTGATGAGGTGCTACTGAAACTTGCCCAGTCACTTGGCTTGGACCTCAGATGCATAAAATTTAATTTTAAGTTTTTTGTCTACCACTGAGGGGTTTTTTTTCCACAGCTAGGCATACTTTGGATTTAGTATCTTAATAAACAAGATACATTTCAAATTAGTCTCATCATTTTTTTACAGTGCAGGAGCGGGGATGACTCAGTTCAGTTTGATGTAATGTTCTGAGTCAACACAAAACATTTTTTGTTATTTTGCCAAAAAAAAAAATGATATTCAGCTGTGAGTCAAGGCAAGCCAGAACCTCCCAACTATTTTATTCTGGCTATTACACTGAAAAAAAATCATTAATCACTCAGAGGTATATTGCACCACAAGATGTGTGGCCATTTTTTTTTGTGCTTTTTTGGGTACAGCGGGAGAGTGCATTGTTCCTCCATGTAATTATCTCTCATTTTTATTTGTTTGTTTATTTATTTGTGTTTATGTAAGCACACTTTTATTGACACCTGCCCAAACCAGAGGCATCAGGATCACAGGACACTGTCAAAAGAGTTTTTCTACATCCTGCCCTTCATTCCCTATTCAAAATAAATTACCAAAGGAAATGTTGTTATAAGTATTTGCAGTTGTAGTTCAGGGGTCCTGCTTTTCTGTGCTTGACACTCAAATGTTTAACCCAAATTCTCAACCACTCCTAAGAATTTCCAAAGTTTTACAGTGTTGCAGAAATTACAATTAAAAACCTCACCATTTTTTTTCAAAATTAATGTTCTGGCTTCAGAGCAGCACTGGTCATTCCCACTGTTGTGAAGGGATTTTAACTCCATAGTTCTAGGATTTTATGCCTGTTTTTCACAGGTGCAGCTGATGATACTGAATGTGCAGTAGTAGAAAATCACGTCTGATGAATTCTGCATCATAGAAGATGAAGGCAGAAAACTAAGTAATGAACCCTAAATATTGGGTTAGCAAACCTGAAAGAGCTGAAACACATCCCAATTTGTGGTATAATAGTGTGAAGTAAAAGAAATCACAAAGTCTTAAAAACAGTATCATGGCATTTGTAGCAGATCAAATTCACAATTCTTTGTGGTGAAGTTAGCACCCAGGGAAAAATTCAGACTCAATTCACCAACTCCCCACAGCTTCAAACACCACTGGAATCAAACTGAATGTCCTACCTTAATTAGAAACAGAATACAATGTTTCTAATGCATAACCATGCAATTTGTTAAGCTACTGTGACATTGCTAACCTTTACATTAATTTAGATTGCACTAATTTTCTATAAAATTTTTCTTTGCCTTTTCTGACCTGATTTCATGTTCTGGAATCTGATGGAAGAATAAGACATTCCAAAAAATCAGAAATCAAACAAAACCTGAGGAAGAAGGTACCTTTTCCATCTGTAAGTCCCAACTATATCTTCCCAGTGAGAACAGCCTGGTGTGGTCAGGTGAGAGAAAAGTTCTAAAGACTTTATAATTCTCATAGCTTGCTTTCTTTTTTGACTTATCTAGATATTGAGCATTGTAGTTGATTTAAAAGTGAAATGCAAATAATTAAGAGCTTGATGGATGTAATATTCTCTGCAATTACTGAGTGAAGAAAAACAAAACAAAGAAAAACTTTTAAAAGGCCAGAAATTTAGATTTGGTAAAAATATCAAAGGCAGCACACATTCATCGTTCCTTTGGATGATCATACAATTAGCTTCCTGTGGATTATGGGCTGGTTTTTGTTTGCTTGTTTGTCTGTTTTTGTTTTGTTTGTATATGGTTTTTGTTTGTTTGGGGGGTTTATTATTGGTGTGGGATTTTTGGTTGGTTGGTTGGTTCACTGCCTGGGGATTTTTGTTATCAACTTTTGGCTTTCCAGAAAACATTTCCACATGCAATCGTGTGCTTTCCATTGCACTCCATTAGTTCTCTGGACAACAATTTCCTTATACTTTTTCTGATCCTTATGCTTACAGTTATCATTCCTACCTATTTCCCAAGCTTTAGTTCCTGCTCCTTTGGAGCATCATGGTGACCCTGTCACGGAAGAGAGCACTCTGTGGGCCACTTAGGACACAGGGACAGGTTTCCAGTGGGATGGATCTGCAGTGACTCTCACTTTAGGGGCCTGAAAACACTAGTTGCCTTCCCTGAAGAGTAGAAAAAAAGCCCAAGAGACAGAGCTGAAGCCGTTTAGATTTCAAGCATTGTTCCCTGTCTCTTTTTAGCTTTTCACATTATTGTTTCCCAGCACCACTTCCCTCCAGCATCCACACATATTGCAGTGGGTTTTGCTCACGCCTACAAAAAATTTAAAACTCTGGCCTTGACACATAGACACAGCTTGAACTCTTGTCACTTTCAGATGTTACCCATGCTTTTTTTCCTTTTTGGGAAAATCAGAATAATTATCATCTCTTACATGATCCTATCACTTATTAGATGGTGTTCACCTTCCCAGTCTCATGTGTCTGTTTTCCTCACAGTTGTGAGTATCTAATGTCCCCTGTCCCCATCCCTGTTTGGTCCTCCTCTGCTGCAGTAAGGTAAAAAAATCATAAAGAAAGGCCTCATAAAGTCAAGCCTTCTCTCTTGGAATTAGTGGCTGGCCTTTTCAAAGCTAGCATTTTGCAAGTTTCCATGTGAAAGCAATCCTCTTGTGAGCAGTTCATTACCATAACAATCTATTCCTGGGTAAAAAACAACTTACACCTGTATAAACTGTTCTCATACTGTTAGATAGAAAAATGAAAACTATCTCTCACAAACAACTTCCCTGCATATATGCACTGAGAGTTTGACCTATCAATACATAATAACAACATGTTACTAACCAATAAAGTAATTGGCAGGAAAACTACTGACCAATTGGAGTCCCACATGAGGTCTGTAAAACTGTATAAAATTCAGTCAAGTAAATAAAGGGGCTTTTTCCATGAAGAAAATTAAGTCTGTGTGATTTATTCCCATACTCCTCCACTCAAACCACCAGGATCTCTGTCCTTTTCCTCTTTTGGCTAAGGTTGGTGGGCGAAAGGGCACATCTCTTACTGGGATCCTTCCAGAAAAACCATTGCAGCAAAAGGAAATTCTGCCTCCTAAAGCTTTCCTCATCTCTTCCTTCCTGCACCATAGTGAGAAAAGGGAGGGACGTGCAACCAGCATCAGGATATGAAAAAAACAGGCTTGGCAACTCTGCAATGCATTTTTTGCCAGGTGAGGCAGAAATCCTTGAGACTTCAGCTATACTTGTTGCCACCACACGGTTTCCAGTATCAATAAAAAAACCCTTCCTGTGGGGTTCCTGAGAGGTGGCAATGTTGTTTCTGCTGTTCCTCCACACTTTGCCTAGGGGAAGCAAACTGATAATTCACCATCTTGCTTTAGCTGCTGCAAGGAAGACAAGATCAATCATCCTGGTGTGTACTTTGCCATTTTGTGGCTCACACTAAATTCTTCAAATGTAGTTTTCCCATTTAAAGGTATGCCACGGTCATCCACACATCAGACATGCATGATTACATGAGGTTCTCCCATCATCATCCTAGATTATGGTCCCTAGACCCAAGGAGGGATCCAGGAAGAGAAGATTTTATCATCATACCCTACCAATTCCATAAACAGAAGGCTTCATTTGATGGTGTTTTAAACTTGTCTCTTTTCCAGAGCAATCATTTTTGAGCAAAATAAAACATAACCCAAAAAGAGAGCTTGGGGAGGGGGGGTGAGGGGAGGGGAAAGGAAAAGAAGAAACATTATCTCACTCGGTTTTGAGTAAGACTCTCCAGAGTCCAAAGGGAGCAGAAGAGCAAACAAGACTGTTCAGAATGTTCCTGTTCATGCGCTGAGCTCAAACAAATGCACCAGAGCAAATAAAAATACACTCAAAATTAATCCAAAAGCAAACCTATCCCCTGAAAGTCAGGACACTGACTGGGGCTACAAGGGAGCCAGAAAAAAGCGGGAGAAGGTATTCTGGGGTGGAGGACACCCATGCTATGATGTGGAGGGCAGGAGGAGAAGAACTTTGATCCTTACCTAACTGGATTAATATGGAAAATTTTAAGAAAAGAAACCAACTTGCTCCCTTGTAAAATCCGGGGCTGACTCAAAAATACTTTTATTTGTGCAGGCAAAGCTAACCAGGTATGTTATCTGCCTGGGTATTTTATTATTTCACACAATGGACTCTTGCAGTCAGCTTGTTCAGGTCTTATCTGTCTCTGGAGAGCCTTCTAGGTCATGTTGGAAGGCGATGGGAAATGGCAGTTGAAGTTCCATAGAGGCTGAAAGAGCTGTTTTTGACTTGCACTAGCTAAGGGTATTTCATGACTCAAGAGGAAGGAAGAAGGTGTGGGATATGATGCTCACAGTTTAGCCTCCACAGTCACAGCAGGTGCAATGAATCTTTAAATAGCTTCCCTTCCACCACTTAATCTGCTTTCATTTAATTTTATGAAATATCAGTAACTGATAATTAATTTTAAGAGATGTCTTGCTTTCCTCAGGATCATGGCATGCATGCCAAAGCAGAAAATGGACTGCAACAGCCTTCCTGAATGTGACATGGTTTGTTATGGAAAAACAATTAACAAGAAGAAATGAAATCTGATTTCTTTAATCTGTGCTGTGATGAAAGCTCCTCTGATGTGTACTTGTCTTTCTGGAAGCAGTCAGGGATGCCACTAATCCTTTGCATTCTTTAGAGAATGTTCATTGATTTAACTACCATCAAATGTAATTATATTGTCCACAGGTATGTTTGTCATGCACTTACACTGACGTACCTTTGAGGCCATTGAGTAATTTCTCCTGAATATGGAAGGATAAGAAGGGATCATTTAAAACTGTGTTTCTGCAGCCTTCTAGGTGCCTTTGACTTCACCTTTTGCTGTACAGGTTTTCCACTCACATGGAGGCAGGTCACAACAAACCACTCTTCAGACACCTTGTAGACCTTGCGTCTAAATTTAAAAATAAGCACAATTGCACTAAAGGGATGGGGATTTGAAATATTAATCTTAATTCTGTTTAATTAGATGAAAACTAGATGTTGGTAATGTGTATCTGCCATCTAGTGTGCTCATGGGTGTTAGAATAGAATGAATTAAAGTGTCATTGAATGGTTTTGTTTGGAAGCAACTTTAAAGATCCTCTTTTGCCATGGGCAGGGATGCCTTCCACTAGACCAGGCTGATCAGGGCCCCAAAAACACTAGCCTGGAACACTTCCAGGGATAGAGCATCCCCAGATTCTCTAGGCAATCTGTTCCAGTGTCTCACTGCCCTCAAAGTAAAGAAACTCTTCCTAACACCTGATCCAAACATTGTCTCTTTTGTTTTAAAAGCATTTTGCCTCATCCTGACACTATCTGCCCGGTAAAAAGTCACTCCGCCTCCCCTTTATAAGCCCCCTTCAGGTACTGGAAAGCTGCAATGAGGTCTCCCTGAGGCCTTCTCTTCTCGAGGCTGAACCCCAAAAGTCACAGCCTATTCTCATGGGAAATGGGCTCCAGCTCTTTGGCCCATGTCCACCTTTATATCCACTAGAAAAACCCCCAAGTCCTTCTCCACAGGGCTGCTCTCAATGAATTCTTCTCCCTGTCTCATGAATGGGATTTCCCTGACCCAGGTGCAGCACTTTGCACTTGGACTTGAACTTCTTGATGTTCTCATTCACAGCTTCAATCTTGCAACCAAATAAGGAATAAATCTTGAGAGCCACCTCAATGTTAAGAGTGAGAAAAAAAAACAAAACAACAAACTCCTTTTCTTTCTAAATTAAGTGCCAAAGATGCCTGTATTTCAAAGAGGCTGTAATCCTAAGACTATTTGGAAAGGAAGTTAAGAAAGATCTGCTCTTAGCAGACTGGAAAACCCTTCTTCAGCAGCTAGCCCCGTAACAACCTCTTCACAGGCAGTTGTGCAATTACATCACTATCAGGAACTCAGGAACAGATGGAATTGAATTCCAGCGTCATGATAAGAGGAGAGTCCAATATCACTCTCTCCATGGTTTATCCTGGTGCAAGGAAATGAGAACCTGCTGCTACTGTTGTATATCTGACCACATAAGTAGTGTTACTAGATTTTTTGGGGCTATTTTGCACCTGCAAAGGACAACTCTGCCCCTCAGAGCATTGCAGGCAGATAATCTCTCCACTCAGATATTATGCACATTGGATAACTGCAATATTGAAACAAAGCTGGAGATTCAGGTTGCCCTGTGCTTGATCATCCAAGGAGGAGCTGTGTGTTCTTTTTCTTCCACTCGGCTGGCTGCAAAGTATTTTTCTTGTGCTTTTTAGGATGAATCAACCACCGTGTTCAATCACTGACACATCCAGCAGGGAAACCCTTCCAGTGGTGATGTGAAGACCTCTCTTCAGGTCTTCTGAACAGTGCCTGGGACTAAGAATGGCTAACTTGAGGCAAACCATTTTTAGAAATCCAACTACACATTTTTACATATCACAGCAGGCTCCATATAAATGTTGCAGCTCTGGAGCCTGTTTTTGTATTCTTTTCTAAAAACAGAGCAGGTGATGCCTGTAAGATGAGGGTCTTCCAGTTTGAAACTGAAATCCTTTAAATCTGAGTCTTCACGGCTCTTCCAAAATCTCCCTGGGAGATCAGGATGGTGTGTATTTTCAAGGCAACTAAAGCATGTTTACTAATTTATGGCATGATGTACCTGTTTTGCAGGTAAATAAATGATTTAAATAACTGGCCCATCTACTTCCCAGTAGATTAATGAAAGGTGTAAAACTTATTTTTTCAATGAAGTCCATCATCACGTAAAGACAGCTATGACCCTATTTCCATGTGGACAAAACAGTCTGCTTTAAAGCCCATACTCATCTTCAGATGTTTGTTCTGACATAAATGTGTTCTTCCCACACTGAAACGTCATTTCAGTCACAGTAGGGTCAAAAGAAAGCAAAAACCCAGAAATGCTGATTTGTCATTGTGTACTAAGCCATCTTCTTTATCAGCAGAAACTAATCAAAAAGTGGCACAAATTATTCAGATATTTCATGCCTTCCAACAGCAGCTTTTTGCTTTGCAGTTATTGACCTGCCCAGCTGTCACCACCACAAATTATTTAAGTTTTTCAAAATGCCATTTGGATTTCACATCCATTCCTCCCCCCGTCTAGCCTTTTCAAAAATGCTCTTAAGAAAGGCAATATTTTGCCAAAACGGGAACCATATGATTTTCTCTGCAATACAATCAGTAAAAATTGCAGGGACGGTGCATGTAGTCAGTGAAACAACAAACAAGAAGGAGGAGAAATGTGTGTGCATGAAACAAACAAACTGTGGAAAAAAGAATTGATAAGGACCATGCTGGTGTACTTGTTTGCCCTTTGCCAAGCAGAAGCAGGAGGATGCACACACAATTCAAGCATGCAGCCTGGGAAAGCCCTCTGAAATTCTTGGCCACGCAGTTTTCTGGTGCCTTCATAATTACATTGTGGAACAGATTCTGCTGGGACATCACAACAAGTCACAACATCTTTGAGCAACCCACAATTTGCAACATTATAATGGTAATACAGCTGTATGATGAAAAAGTGTCACGGTGCCCCCTGATGGAACGGCCAGCCCAGCGCCTGGGCAGCGGCTGGCAGCTCAGGCCACGCTCCATGGCCCAGCGTAGGCGAGAGTCGTGGCTCGTGGGTCGAAAACCCGCCAGAGCCAGTGGGGGAAGCACAACACGGCTAGAACAGATGAGAGGAGTCGTCCAATTGAGGCAGACTGCAGTCCGGGTTTATTGTAGCTCCACGTGGGGTACAACAGCGCCGAAGGGGAGTCTGCCCCAAAAGGCGGGGGGCACTGGTGTGTGCGCCTTTTTATACTGGGGCGGTAACCGGGGGAGGGAACAACAATGGACCAACGGGGTACAGGGAGGGAGTGGTAGCCGGGGTGCCAATCATGGGGAACATCCAATAGGGAGAGGAGGAGGGAGGAGCCCCCAGGGACCAGCCTATCACCCGAGGCCTCTGGTGGAAGCTTCTGGATGGAGGGGTGGGGCCTCAGAGTGACAGACAGGCCCTGGGGTGAGGGGTGACCATTGAGGGTTACATAAGCAGGGTGATTGACAGGTAGGAGGGGGAGGAGGGGGAGGAGGGACCGACCATAGGACCCCTATAGGGGGAGAGACCATAATAGGGGGAAACTTAAAACACACCACAACAAAGCTTTGTGGACTCACTGTTAAGAACTGATTCATTGCTGAAGTCAGACATTTTCATTAAAGTTTAGATCAGGAAAATAATGCTCCAGTGAGAGATGAAACTGTTGCTGCAAGAAATTTGATTGGTGAGTTACTGCCCAAAGCCTTTCATTCAGCAAATAAACAAACAAATTGCTCTTTAGTTTTAAGCTGTTTCTGTTAGAAGAAATTAACTGTCCCCACAGAACTGAAAAAATTAGAGTAGGGAGCAAGTCGTCAGATGAGCCTAAAACAGGAAACTGACCTAACTGCTAGGAAAGTGCCTGTTTGCACCTAAGCTTTTCATAAAAGGAAAGAAAGGTAATTCAAAGTGTCTCTGTTTTCAGAGATGCAGTTTAACTGCATACTCCAGCCCTTCTCTAGCTCCTGTGAGGTGTGCCACTAATATTTTCAACTCTGAAGACTTCAGCCAAAATTTTACAGCATTGGGATTTTCACAAAGGTGTGTACAAAAATTAAATTCACAAAGGAAAAAAAAAAAACAAATCACACATATAACACCACATGATGTTTAAAATTCTTCAGAGACCCACAGCATGCAAAACGAAACATGTCTGTAAGATCTGATCTATACTTCATTCAGCTCCCATGTTGCCTGAGGATGCAGCGAGATTTATGAACCTTGATGTTTCATTAAAAGATTAGCAGCAGCATCAACTGGCTGCACTGGAGAGCAAATGCAAGCTGAGATGTTCCATGATACTGAGATAAGAGCATGACTCTCCTGCGTGCCACAAGTGGTTGTATTCCCCACAGTCTCTTCCACCAGGAGAGAGGGAATTTTTGCAGTTAAAACCCAGTGCCAGAGCAATATCTGACCCTAATGGTGACTTAGGATTTTAGCTTTTGTATTTTTCATATATTTGTAATCCTGCAATTCTTTAGTGTATAGCTCTAAATTCCATATAGAGTGTTGGATATTGCTTTCTCATTTTGGTCAGACACAACAATTCCTCTCCAGGCCTGGAAATTAAGGACACCCCACTGCCTCAGGCCATGAGAGAAGGAAACAAAAGTGATTTAGTGGGGGCCAAACTTGGGGTGAATGATTTCATTAGCTGAAGCTGTAATTAGAAGATTAACCCCCAATATGCAGCTGGTCCCAACCTATAAAAATGTGAAAACTCATGACCCCTTGTCCATTTTGAGGGCAGCCCCTGGGTGGGTCTCATCTGCCCAAAATGTACCTGTAGGCCCTTCAATAAATATAACCGGTTTTTATTCCCTTAATTTTGTCTCTGTTTTTAGGTCCCAACAAGGCATCACTAACACCTCTGGGGCGTACTGGAGGTCACTTAGATGCCTAAATTCTCAGTTTCTACAATGCTGGTGAGCAGGGGAGGAGAAGAGGAGCAGCCCCAGCAGAGGAGGAGACCCTGAAGGACACGGAGCTGTGGCTGGATGAGCCGCACGTGGAGAAGCCAGAGCTGTCCTGCAGGAGTCCTTCCAGCTGGCACCAGACAAAGCAGCCCTGTAGCTATTCTGATTTTCGCTGGAGGGGTGGCTCTGAGCCAGGTGTTGGGTCTGAAGAGGCCTGAATGCAACAAGTTGAGTATCAAGGCCATAATGCTAAAGAGGAAAGCAAAGCAAAGGTGCTTATCCAAGTTTAACTCAGAATATTGGGCCATAAAATGAGCTCTGTATAGCACTTAGCTAAAACAGAATACCTGAGGGATTATAAATCTTTTCCCTTGAATTGCAGCAAGTTGGCATGGACAACAAATGCTGTTGTGGAAGAGTTATTTCATTGCATGACAATTGAAATGAATGTTGTGGAAGCATTTACACATGTTTCTTTGGATGTTACTATTCCCTCTGCTTTGATAAGACACAGGCAAAATAGCTTTCATAACTTTAAAAATCCCTTTTCACTCGTATTTTATATAAGCCCTGTAAAATTGAGAGTACAATAAGTTTCCTCAGTGCAATCAATCTCTCTTATATATGTCTGTGGATAGAAATATGCAGAAACACCTGGTTTGCTATTCTGGGGTCTCACATTTAGGCTGATATCTTGCCACCATTTTATACCAGATTAATATCTTTTTTTTAAACACACACGCACACATATGTATATGTTAGTATAAATATACTTAAATGTATGAAACTGCCTGAAATTTCAATACCAGGTTGGAATAAAATTAAAATACATAAACTGAGCTTTTTTTTTTTATCTATAACAGGGTTTGCTACAAGAAACAATAAGCATAATAAAATATTTTTAGGAGTAAACCTACACTACAATAAGTACATGCATTTGTTTTGGGCTTTTAGGAACTCATTTAGTATCTTAAATTTTATTGATGAATGGCAAAATGGGCTCAGGAATGAGCTGAGAGCCTCTCTCCTTCTGGCTGGGTTGATCTAAAATTTATCTCATTTAACCATGCTATAAATAGAACTAGTTAAACTTCTGCTTATGAATAGTTTCCCTGATGGGAGACAGAAGATTTTTTTTTGTTTTGTTTTGTTTGGTTTTTTTTTTTTTTTGAGAAAAGATTTTCATAAATATATTTAAATTTTTTAAAATGAAGATAGGGAGTGATTTGGTTAGCAAAATGTATGTTGGAAGGAAAAAATTAAAACATTCTTGCTTTCATCTCCATTCTTCATGCTGAAGATATGATCCTCTCCCACCTCATTTTAATCACAGTGTGAAGCACAGTTAGAGCCTCCAGGCTTCAGTTCATTCCCAAAGCCCACAAAAACCCTCCAAAAATTAGGTATATCAAAAGGACCTTTCCACCTCGTCCTCCTCTTTTGTCAGGCCACACAATTAGAAACAAAAATGTATTATTTTTTTCCTCTTTTAACCTAAAATTCAACTGGTATTTTGCACCCAGAAGATTATTCTGTGATGAAGATTTTCTTCACAGGGAAAATAAATCTTTGTGGGGTACAGCCAAATCCAGTTCTTCAGCATTGCTGGTTTATGATTTCACATGAAGCTGGCACCAAACACTTGCTCTGCTACTCAGATACACAGTATGCATTTTTCAGTAACCTATTTTTCAGCTTTTGGACTCCCAGGAAGACACAAAATATATCAGTCAGTATTATAGAATGGATTTTTCTTTTTCATTTTCCTCATAAGAAAAGATGACATGGTTAGTGTCTTGGACTTAATTAATGCAGTATTTTTTGCTACTTAGAAATCTGTCTTCCCTCTAATAATGATCTCAAGACAACAAATTCATGTAGGCTTCAGGATTTTGTATAATCCAGAAAATTAGAGTAAAATGAAAAAAAAATCCACCCAAACCAAACCAAAAGAAAACAAAAACCATCTTCAGAGAGCTTCTGAACATAAAAAGCCTTCTGTACATTTAAAGATTAAAGAATATGACTTACTAAAGCTTAATTGAGCTTTTAAAACCAGACCTTTCAGATTAAAAAAAAAAAAAAAAAAAAACCTTATTATGAAATTCTTCTGCAATTAGGCTTAAATAAGTAAATAAATAGAAATTTTGAGACAACCAAAACTCCAGAATACTCAGCAGGTCATGTACCATAATTTTTCTCTTTTTGCCATCAACATTCTGCTGGAGAAACAGATGTTAAAGACATCATGACTTGTCCAGAATTGCTTGTTTGAGAGAAGTAAAATGTCCTCATCTATGTTTGATTTTATTTGGAGGTACAAGTCCTCCCTGAGAACTGGCAAACTGAACAAGCCTGCAAAACTCATACATGTCAAACCTGAAGAAAAATATAGTGAGAGAGTTTCCTTAACTTTTGAGTCTTGGTGGTATTTGGAAGTGAAATTCCAAACCCAGCTTCTAAGCTAACTTCATATCTTATCTGAACACAGTGTGGAAGGTAAATATATCCTTGAAACCTATAATTTATATGGTAATTTAGCCTTTTGTTTTCTCCTGTGAGAAGGACAATGAAGTCAGCCTCCATTTTAACAAATACATTGATAATTCTGAATTTTTTCAAAGATGGGATGTGTTTGGTACCTGATATGTAAGTTCATTCCAGCAGTTTTCCATCTTTCCCTCATCATTCCTGAGGTCAACTCTTCATGTGGCATTTCTGCTTCCACACCATAGCAAGAATTTCACAAAAATGAGATCAAAAACCTTCATAGTGGAAGAGGTGACTGTAAAAACTGTGAAAAGGTGTCCTGAACATAATGGGATCTGTGAAGCTTGATGGCATGAACAGTTCAGTCAAGAAGAGAAAAATGGAAGGATGGGGCAGGCCAGGCACAAATCCCATTAGGCACTCTAATATATAACTTTGAAGAACCAATTTGCTTATCTGTCAAGACAATTAATCACTAGACTGAAGTGTTATAAAAATTATATCTTATCTTTAAAAATGGTATTAAGGATAAAGCTCTTTTTTTAAAATTTGGGTTGAGGGTTTTTTAAAATTCATTTTCCTCTGCTCAAAGAGCATTAAAAAATAGTGCTCCATAAAGTTTCGTTTCTAGTTCAGTGTCCAAAGTAAAAAAGAGCAGAAAATCAAAGATCAGCTTGATCCAAATGGAAAAAAAAAAAACCACACAAAAAAAAAAACAACCCAACAAACCTTCCTTGAAATGAATACTTGCCATAAAACATTCATTACCTAATAAACATTTTGTTAAATTCCAGGAAAAAAAAAATTACGTTTGGCAAATCTAGCCTCACTTTCTTAGTAGTTAAAAACCCCACTTTATTTCCTGTAACAAAATCTTCCTGTAAACCTGAAGAGTTTTATCATGGAATAATCAAAGGAAACTTTTTGATCTTCCTGATGAACCGTCCTCCCACATCAACCCTTCACTCACAAACTCTTCCCTCAGTTTCATCCAATATCATAAATGTTATTAGTGGGAAATTATAGTTTTGGGGAATAAAAAAGAAGGTATGGGAAGGAAAGACAGAAGAAAAACCAATAACAGAAATATTTACATAGTTTACAGTATTTTATGAACCCATCCAGTGATATTTTGCACTGTCCATGACTGCTAGCTACTCAACAGAAAGTGAACATTAAGATGATTCTCCAAAGTCTCTTGAAGTCAACCTTCAACCAAAGACTCCAAATTACTTCACTAAGCACTGGATCAGGCCCTCTGGCATCTGGAGTTGGAAAGATTTATTGCGCTTTTTGCCTGTTCTGACAAAAGTTATTTGAATTAAACATTGTACATCCAAGCAGACAGCAAATAACTGATCAAGAAAAAAAAAAAAAAGGATAGGTTTTCATTTAAATTGTATTGTTTAGGTTGTCTCCACAGATTTATATCATTATTCATTCCCATTTATATTTGTTCAAATAATGAGTGCATCCACTCACTGTTTGAGACTTCTAAAAGAATTAGAAACAGATTTTTTGTTTTAATTTTTAGAAATTTGCAAATCCAAAGACGTTACCAGCTACCCCAACTCTCTGTAGTTTTTCTCTCTTTATTTCCTGTAACACTGTCATGATGACAAACATGAGTCTGCCACAACCTCTGCTAAAGCTCAGAGCAAGATCATGGGACTGAACCACAGCAGAGAAAACAATTCAGTGTTACCTGAATTCCAGTGCATCATTAGCAGTTTTTTTCACTATTTGAAGAGTAAAAGTGACTACTTTTATTTATATTAAATACACTGAGCCCTGTGAGAAACAGGTGCCAGGCATCTCCTTTCATTTTTGGGACAACAAACTATTTTTGCAGTGCAAAAGATCTCACTGCCCTTTGGAGGTGAAGCCAAAATTTGGACTTCACCCACATCCACAGGCATGTGAAACTGCCCCACTTGTGATCATACCAAACATGCACATGCTGCCCATCAAAGCCAGAAACACTTTTGAGAAGTGCCACTGCACCAATTCAACACTCTTTTTTTATTCCCAGCATCTCACGGGGCTGCTCTGAACAGCCAAGAGGAAGCTTTAAGCAAAAATTCAGAACTTTAAAAAGAAACCAACCAAGCCTTCGAAGCAAGCACGAGGTTTTACTGGCTGGGATTGACTGGGACACCTGTGCAGCTTGGATCAGGGGTATTATAGGTTATAAACCTATATAAACCCATAAAACCCAGGTGTTTATGGGTTTATATAGGTTTATATAGGTTTATATAAGTTCGGCAAGAATTTGGCTGTGGCAGGACTGAAACCCTACATGACCACAGATCATGAATTTTAGCATTCGTCACAAAACAGAGTAATGTGCTGTAAAGCATTATCAACTTGATTTGGTTTAGGGTTTTCTTGGGGGGAGGAGGGTCTTGATCTTTCTGAAAATTGGTGATACATTTATTTTGCTTTTTTTCACCTTAAATATTCTCACTTAAATCCCCCTGATTTAGCATTTGTCTTTGAAAACAGTTGGAGACCCAGGCTACATCCACAAGCAAGTGATATTGGTATCAAACAGCATGGGGACTTCTTTCTGCTGTTACACACACCTCAGTTAAAGAAAAAGAGAAACTTTTCACAATATTTAGTAGGATCAGCCTCACTTCATCCACTGCATTCTTTTAGAAAAGGGATTCTCACACCTAATCAAAGCAGCACGATAAGCTATGCAATGTTTTGGGGATGTTGCCGTGATGCCCTGAAGCAGAGGGAGAAGGATCACACCTGGAAGGCTGCAGAGCTGTTTCCTTGCTGTCCTGAGTCCTCTGTTTATGGCTTTGCTGACTGTCAGCCCAGTGAAAGTTGCTCCCAAAGGCTGGGTGAGCCCTGCTCCAAGGTCACTGAGATATCCTGATGTGATGGGAAGTCTCTGAAGGTGGACAACATGGGCAGAGCTACCAGCTGACCCACTGAACAAATATAGGGTCAGTTCCTCCCAGGGCAGAGAGCTGCAAAGCAGTTTGCCCCAGCTTTGTGTACTTTGTGTACCCCCAAAACACAACCCCCCAGGGCTGCATGTGCTCCTTCCCTCTCCCAAGGCCTGTATTCAATCAATGTTTGCTTATCTTCACACCCTGAAGGATCAAATGTGCTCCAAAACACTTGAGCCCTTACCTGCCTTCTGCAGAACACCCTTAACATGGCTGTTTATGGTGCCAGAGTAACTCAGCTTCCTCACCATCTTCCTCCCACCTCCTGGTGTGCTGGTGAAATTCCAGGAGCACCTGAACTGGAAGTGGGAGCTAGGGCTGACGGGATGGTCTGAGTGAGTGGCATAGGCTTGGATTCCCACCAAGTGATGGAGCACCCAAAAGCAGAATTCACAGCCAAGTTATATCTGTGCAGCCAGAGGGAAAGTGGGAAAGTTGCCTCCCTGGTTCCCAAATTTCCCTGGCTGCCACAGGAGAAGGGCTGAGACCCAAAGATCGAACTGAGTGGAGCTGTAGCCTTCTCCTACTGTACTGTGTGATCTGGCTTTGCATCTTAGGTGGAAAAATGCCAGTTTTCCCTCTCCATTGTGTGCTACCCAGGAGCTTCCCAGGAGGGAACCCCTACAACCATGTCAGCACCTGCTGGGACAGGAAAATGCTCTTAATCACAGGCTCTAGGGTCTGACACTAAGTCATCCAAAGAAACAGAAGGAGCAAGCATGTCAGAAAACCAGCATGTACTGGGAGAAAAAACAGACTTGAACAGGATTAGGGGCTGGTTTAGTAGCAGGGTTGGTGAATCACTGTATGCTTTCCATGACAGAGCATGTTTAAACCTCAGATAAATTTTGCTAGTAGTGCACATGCCAGCTGCTCTTTGGTGCAGTGCAGTGGGGAAATGGGATCTTCACAGCACCAATGAAAATACAGCCAAACAGGGATCCTGTCACATTTTCACATGCAGAACCCTGTCCTGCCAGAAGAACTGGCATGTGGAGAAGCACCATGGTGCTGGGTTAATGAAAAACTAACTCAGAGTCAGTGTACTGCTGTCATGGCAAAAGGAAAAAATTTCCCATTCGGAGATGATAGAGCTGCAGAGGAAGTTCACTCAGAACTGGATGCTCAGACTGGAATAATATGCCACTTTTCTTTTTTTTTTTTTCTTTTCAGGTCTGTAGGCTATGAGGGAGGGAAGGCAGAGGAGAGGGGAGGAGAGGTCAAAGAAGATCCCAGCAATGGTGAGTCACCAAGGCCTGGCACTTATTTAGCAAAGATCATGAATGTAATTACTGCAGAGGCAATAGCTGCTGTCTAACAGCGTGCTTTTCATCGAGCTCAGCAGGGTGAGTAGTAAAAGCTCAGCTGGGACATATGGTTGCACACTGACCTGCTCCCATCCTGTTTCTTCATGCTGCAGAAGAGAAGAAACACAACCTGGCACCCACAGGATGGTTGGATGTGTGCATGTCTTTCTGCTCATCTGCCTCCCCAAATCCTGACAGTCTGTCATGCAAGCCTCAAAAACAAAAAGACAAAACAAAACAAAGACTGCTCCTAATCCAGTCCAATTTAATAACCAAGAATTAAGCTACTTCTCTTTTCCTTTGACCTGACTTGCTCGAATCCAGTTTTTCTTGTCCTGAAAGTAGATGCCATCAACCAGTGCCAGCACTGTTTCCTGATGAGCCTGCTGCTCTTTCTCCCAGGGCTGGCAGGCTGACACTGTTGGTAACATGAACACCACTGAAACAAACAGCTTTTGAGGCTCACAGGTGTGCAAACTTCACACATATACAAATTCACAAGAAACAGAAACAACTGTGTTCTGTCAGCACTGGTTAACACTGTTCCTAGAGCCTGGTTTTCAAATAAACAGAGCATTTTGTTTTTGTAGCTGTAAGGGTAAAGTGAGACACAAAAGGATCAGGCATAAGACTCCCTTTCTTGCTGGGTCACAAAAAAATCTGTACTCTTTGTGAGTTTGGCAGCAGATGCTGACATGGTGACTATGAAATACAGAGATCAAAGAAGATGGCACAAGCACACAATCTCCTCATGAGAAAATAGGAGAAAACCCTCCTACCTCCCTTCTGCTTCACCCACATCTGTCTGCAGCACCAAATAGGCTTCCAGCTCCTGAGAATGCCTGTGTCAGCATCCTTTTTTAAATTAGGAGCACCACCACCTCTCCAGTCAATGCCAAGACCTGTCAGCTTTAGAAATAAAACTGTTCTGTGAAAGGGCTTGCTGTTTTATTACTTCTTTGCCTGCTGTGGCAAAATTTCCCTTCCTATTTACACAGTTTCTCATAAGCAGGTTGTCAATATGAAGTGTTGCCCCACACTAATTCCTCTGATCTCTGCACTTTTCACATTCTGGGCCTCAAGATATGTCTCAAACATTAATCAGTGAGAGTATCACTCTCTGAAGAGCTATGCAGAAAGGAAAATTATGTTTGAGAGGGAATACTTAGATGCAGGCAAAATGGACACTGAACACATACACTTAGACAGTTATCCTCAATTCTGTCCCATATCCACAACAATAAGAACCAAGAATTTGTCCTTTTGATCCTTGTGTGTTCAGGTAACTCAAAGAAGTTTCTCCTGAGGCTCCTCCTAGGTTAACTAAGCCTAGGTTAACTATATTAACTTGCCTTTAGCAATTCTTTTTCAAGCTGAAGTAACTCCAGATGTTCAAACTAAGCTCAGCATTTATTTAGAGTGTGATCCAAGAGCTGATGCTTTCAAAATGCTCTTAGGTTTGTATTAGTACCCTATAAAGAGAAAAACACAATCAGCTCCTTAGAAATCTCTGCTATAATGTAGGATGTATATGCTGACTGCATCCTGACATTAAAATTTTTAGCAAGCTCCAAAGAGATCTCCAGGATCCTTTTGCCTTGCCAAGAGCCTCACCCAGCCAGTTCTTCATGAAGCATATAACTTCTATGTGAGCTATACTGGATCTTATTTTAAAAGATACTAATCTTGATTTAAAGATTGGAGGATTCCCCATGCCTCTAAGGTAAGTTATTCTAATAGGTAATTATGCTTTCTGAAAAGGAAAAAAAAAAAAAAGCAAAACCTCAAGGAAAATAAAATGCAGTGACAAAACACGTACAAAACCAAACGAAACTGAACAAAAAAAAAATCCCTTTATTACTTTTCTGTATCTGTCTAGCTTTAGCTTCTAAGTGTTATGTTGCATACTGCCATTTACTGGTTTAAGACTATTTTGTGTCAGAAATCTCTTCCCCATGTAGGTACTTGCATGATATAATTATGCTCTTTATATTTCTGGAGGAAGGAAGTAGATTTAGCTCCTTAAAGATTCTCACTGTAATTCAGATTTTTTTCCCAGCCTTAAATAGTTCCTGAAACTCTTCTGCACCCACTCAGATTTTCCAAAATCCACTGGGCTGTAGGATTAGGAGCAGTGCTCTGGTGCTACTCTTGTTTTACACTCCTAGTCCCACCTCCCCACGCCTACTGGAATCAAGGACCATATTTTCTGTCTTGATTACAGCATCACTCTGGGAACACTTGTTCACATGGCTTACCCGCCATACCTCTGCTCTGTCAAGAGTCAATCAGTTCCAGGTTCCAGCGGTCCCTGTTAAAATTCCACACATCACTTTCCCATTTAATTTTTTGGCTGTGTGGAAAGTTTCTCCAATTGTGAGAGTCTGTCAACCCAAAGAAGTCACATGGATCTCCACAGGTTAATTCTCTCACCACAAGTTCTTGTCACCTGAAGGTTGATGAAGGAGTTCTTTTGCTTTTAAATTATTCCTATTGTTTTTATCTAATAATATTAATCAGCAGCGTCTGTTTTCTGGTAAATATGCCTTTCCTTGCCATACTTATTGTTAGTACTTGTAAACAAGGAACAGACCAGAAAGCAAGTTCAAGGAAAAGTTATATATTTAATATAAACCTTCTATCCATTTTTTCTTTTTTCTTTTATTTTTTTTTTGTTTGTTTGTTTCCCTCCATAAATTATTTGGTGCATGTTGTCTCTGCTTTGTCTCTGGGGAGTACAAAATTTTTGCCAGACTACTAACTAATAAACTGATTTGGATAAGATATAAGAAAAAAGGATTGATCTTTATTTTCTTATCACAACAGGACTGAGTACCAAATTAACTATATTTGTAAACATGTGAAAGTATGATTAAAAACAATTATAATCTTTCTTACCGATTCTAATGCCACATGTTTGAAACCTCTAAACCTCTTTCAGCCTATGTCTGAGCTTCATATCTAGATTTAATGACAATGAGAGTTCTAGCACATGCTATGATTGCTTTTCCTCATATTACTGATTTCAGAGTTCAGATTGAACTCAACTCTACCAGGGCTTCAACAAGTCCCTGAAACCCCTCTGTCACCTGGAGTTATACTCCATGAAAAGTTACAGGAGAACATTTCAATTTGCAAAACTCAGCATGGCTTGTCATCCAAATTCACTGAGACTTCAGCTACAATGGTTTCAGAACTTTGATCCTCAAGATCTCCCGTGACTTTGGGAATTTAATTCTCACCAGATGGAAACAGCAGAAGATATCTGAAGGTCTGGACTTAAGGCATCTGAGGATGTGGATACTCAATTTACCTGAGGTGAAAACAAAGAAAAATGGGGTAACTTTGTTTTTTGCACTTATATTCTGGTTTGAATGCCTCCATTTCCATGGCTGTTTAAATGAAAATTGCTTCTCCAGCATCACACTGCAAGAGCAGGTGAAGACACATGCCCACTTTTGAACAGCTTTCCTGCTTTGTAGTGCCAAGAATTTTCCATGCCAGAATTCCTGTGCAAAAGGAAGAGAGAGGAATTTCTCTCTCAAGGAAGAGAGAGAGAAATACCTGTTACAGTGATCTGAAACTGCAGCATTTGCTCTCACCAGGCTCCCAAAATTATGTTCTCCTGGATGAGGCCCTAGGAGACTGGACAGACATCATTACAGAACTCTGGATGAGTAGTGCTAAGCCATTGCAAAAATTATTGTAGCAAAAAGATATGATCACAGCAAGGTAATCCCTACCCTTCACCAAAATATGTTGGGTGCTGTGTCTCAGTAACATTTCTGCCCATTTTCATTATTGAAACTATTCTTCTGGAGCTAGGAAAGATTTGTTGGGTTGCTGGCTTGGAAGCCAGAGCTGTTATGAACCCTGTGGAGCTTCATCTGCAAGATGACCACATATGGAAAATGACCAGAAGATGACCAACATTGACCTTTCTTCATGGAGCTGTTTTTCAGAGTGGTCGAGAATATCGAAATAGAAGGAGAGTTTTGGACCTTCTGCACAAAACCCTAAGAAATAAATCTCTTGGCATTCTTGGAAACATGCATCTCAATTGATTTTGGCAGGGAATTAGTGGGACGACTTTGTTCTATTTACATATGCAAAAACACCTCTTCTGCAAATATGTTTCATAAAATTAAATTGTGGTATCGTTTTAGCAGTTTCTTTTTGTGTTGATTAAAGAAGAAATTTTATTTTCAGGTATGTGGAATTTTGAAACATTCCAGACCATCAAGACTTCAGTCTCAACAAATACACATATAATGTCTCTGGCACATTTGCAACAGACTACAAAAAGCAGGTATTTTAAAGTAGTCATCTTGAAGTGAAAATTAAAAGTGGGATATAAAATGTGAAGCTCTGCTGAGGAAGGACTTGGAAGCCAAACTAGTCTCTATTTAAATATTTATAAAATTGGAAGCAATAAATTCTATCTTCCCTCTCCTTCTAATATTGTGAATAAAGCAAGGAAGAAACCTTCCATGAAATAATAACTTCAAGATTGTTTTTCAAGGTTCACTCAGTCTTTCAGAAATAAAACCTTTGCAATACACAAAGAATTTTTCTGGGGCCATCTCTGGAATACCAGACAATCAGAATGGTTCTTCCATCCAATAAAATTTTCTGTAAGATTCAAAGGAAAATAAGTAGGCCTGACAGAGATACTGTACACTTTACACATTTTATAATGCTATTTGCTTTTCTTCTTACACATTTTGAGTGAAAAAAGAATATTATACTAAGACTAAGCACATATTCACACTTATTCCACATTCTTCAGGGATGCAGATGATTTATGGCTAATTCCACTCTGTAATCACTGTTTACATGTCCCTCTTGTTTCAGCAATTTCTCATTATGACTCTTCTTTGTCACAAAAAACTGACAAACCCCACAACCTAATTTGATTCTTGGAGCAGCAGATGGCCATCCCATCCCAGTAATTCAAAATATCACACTGTCAAAATACCTTTCCTTTTCTTCAGAACTCCTGAGAGGATCTTTAGTGGCTCTCAAGGCAGAAAATAAACGAGTTAAGACCAGATTATGTGCAGATATCTCAGTTTAGAGGTTACCTATGTGTGATGCTAATGAACATGGTGAATGTTGAGGGATCATTGGCATCCTCCCAGGCAGATGGAACACAAAAAGCCTGGCATCACCCAATTCATCCAGAAATACCCTCTTTTCCTGCTGCCATTTCTTATAAAAAAATATCTGCTGTTAACTTAGGTGGGTGGGAAGGCAGCCCTTTGATTTGCTGCTGTGAAATAAACCTTGTCCTAGTGCATGCTTTTGGTGGAACAAGACTGAGACAAAGCCTTGGATAAAAACATTGGCCACATTTGGCCCAATTTAATTTCATTTAAAGATGTGGCTTCAGCATGCTGATGCAAACAGAAATCTGACATAAAGCAAAAGGATGGGTCTTGTATGAAGATTAGCGTACCCAAGGGAAGATGGGATCACATGCATTTGAGGAAGAGCTGTTTGAGCTGAGGGGATCCTTGAGATAAAATGGTTTAGGTTAGGCATCATCTACTCCCTCTGCCAGAGAATTTGACAACTGTGCTGTGGCCTGTGCCAGACCACAGAAGCCAAGAGAGTCCAAAGATGAATGCAGCCCAAAGTTTCCCAGGGAAGAGATATCAACAAGATTTCATTCTAAGGTAAACTGATGTTGCAGATAACCAGAGTGGCTGACTTGCAAAGCACAAAGTAGGGAAACAAGCAGCTGTCCATCCAAACAACTCTCAAAACCACAATTTTAATCTAACATTCAACCATAACTTTACAGTCCCATAAATCAATCACCAAGGCTCACTAATAGCAGTGACAATATGGCAGGTATTTATGCAAGCTGCACTAAAAATTAGTGTTTTCCCAATGCTGCATTTGAAGACATAGACACAGCTCCACAAAATTTTCATCAAGAAAATTTTTTGTCTTAAAAACACTTTGAAGATGTGAACAATCTTTCTAAAGCTTAAAGATTTTAAATGGGATATGACCATGCAAATATAATTGAACCAAAAGTATTTGAGCGGGGTGGGGGGGGGGAATGTTATCAGAATTTTGAAATATTTTTTCCAATTTAAATTGCATTTGTATTATGTTTTTTCTTTGTCTAAACATACACAGATGTTTTTGTACATAAATAAACATGTGCTTAAATTAATATTTAAATATGTCTGTTTGTGAGTTTATATATACCTACATGTGGACATATACAAATCATACATTAATATCTCGAGTAAATCATAACATGAACTATTTCATGGGAAAAATACTTTAATTGTTTTATCCTGATTTTAGAAGAATTTAAAGCATTCTGATGCTTTTTTAGTTTTAAAAATAAAAGCATAAAGCTTTAAAGTGCAGTGAAAGTCTGGTGAGGAATGCACAAGCAATTAAATGTGGTCTTGCTTTTATTGCAGCTCTCATGACAGAGACAGGATTAAGCAGTTATCATTTATATACATCATTTGCAGTCAATTAACCTGAGGAATATTTATTATTTCTCATAGCAATAGCTCTGTGTTGTCTCACAGCCAGCATATCATCATTCTGCTTTTACTAGAGGTTTTCCTCAAAGTCTGCAAACAGCTGAAGTCATTCAACCCCAAAACACACAGAGAGTGTTTAGTTTCAGCTGAAGGAAACACAAAGGAAGGAAGTCATAGGATTCGATGGTAATATTTCCCCGATTCACCCAAAGAGCCACACAGGCAAGAAATGGGAATACCTCCATAATTATTAGGAATACTTAGCCTCAAGGATTTCTCTACATCTGAGGCACTGCAGGGACCAAATTCAACATATTTTGAAAAGGATTAAACTGTAGAAAAATAAGTATGGAACAGAAAAAAATTATGAAATTAGACCTCACTCTATCCAAGTAACATGTTACTTTTCCACAAGAAAAATAGAATGTGTAAAATCCTGTTTTCTGGATTAACTCATGTCATTTGACAAGTATTATATTAAACTCGTATCTTCCGAAATAGGGAACACCTCATGGAAGATGTTGATTGGCTTCAGATGACTCTATAAGCATGTATGCAATTTCTTTGGAATACGGTGCCACTCGAAAATATGGAGGGGGCTGTTGGCACATTAAAGACACACAGTTAACATTTTTCCACCATGTGGGTACAACCGCTGGTGCAACTCAGACTCTTAAATTTTATATTTTTTAAGTTCTTGGCCCATGCTGCCTTCCAGACTCTTTTGACCACCTCACTCAGGAACTCATAATTCCATAATTTTTTTCTTTCCAATCAAAAAAGAGCAAAAGGACTTGAAGCAGAACATACAAATCTCATCTTAAAATAGTCTGGAGGGCCTAAATGAGAATTTACTTAGATGAAAGGCCCACAAGAATAAATTTCAAGTTAAAAAAAATGCTGTGACAAATAATGGAGTAATATATACAAGTTCCTGGAAGAAACCAAGGTTTGTCAAGCAGAAATCATTGTAGATTAAAAAATTTCTTTTGATGATTAAATAACAGCATTGGTACACTGGGGAGAAACAATAGTTTTGAAGTGTCTTGTACCCAAAGAATGTTACTGACATAGTTTCATGTGATTATTTTTGATGTTCTCCAGGACTGGAACATATATGGTGGAATGGGGTTAAACAGCTTGGGAAGAGCACCCAGACATCCATTAGGCACAGTTTATTTTCAGAATGATTGGAAGCATGAGAAAACATTCTTCAGGTGGCCACTTCCTCCTTGACCCTGTCCAATGTCTTCAGAAACAATGAAGGTGGAAGAGTACAAAGTTTATAAAACCTGAAGGTGAAAAAACAGGATGAAATGAAACAACCTTGAAAAACAGTACAGACAATGTTCTGAAATGGTCCAGTGAGTGCAAGTGTGATACTTTTTCCTCATTCAGGGGCAATCAGCAGGGCAAAATGGGGAGCAAACTGACACAGCAGCAGCTCTTCAGCTACCCACCAAGACTGGCTGGTTTGAAAAGCTGGACACAAACCAGAATTGTCAGAGCTTTGGGTAAAAAAAGGCACTGGGAGATTTGAGTGCAACTTGACTCCACAAGAGATGGAAAGTAACATGCCCTCTGTTTTACCTAGTATATACTTAACCACTATGTGTTTCAAAAAAAAAATGTATACTAAGTGTTAAAAATGCAAAGAAGCCAATGGAATGGGAGAAAAATTTTAAAAAATCACAACCAGAAAAATAAACTTTTAGGGAAAAGTTCAAAAGCTGGCATGGTTTAGCCTGAAAAAAAGGAGTTAAAACAGGGAGTTATGAGAAAGCATACATGACGATCCTCTTTCAGGAAAAAAGGAGAATGCATCTCAAAGATAATGTATGCAGTCTCCATCCCCTGAGGTCTTAAAAACCAGATTAAACAAGTAACTTTCTGAAATGACACAGTTATGGATGATTTGACTTTGACGTAGGGGTTGGACTACTTTACATCTAGCAGTGCTTTCCAGACCTATTTTTCAATGACTATATGAAGTATTTGAGCACTATCCAAGAGAAATAATGGATTGTTTACAAACTCATCCTTTTTTCTGTAAAACCTGATGAAACTCTGTAACTGGAAGAATTAATGTATTCATAATGATTTTTGTGTGTGAAATCAGTGAGAGGAAAGTATGCACTTCAAATCAGAGTTGTGTATGCCTTGTTGTGCTTCAACATTGAGCTTTTCACTAAATAATTTTCTAGAAGGATACAAGTTGTCCTGGAAAAAATTTATGTAGAATTTACTGACTCTAAATCTTATCCAAGTTTGTCTTCATTGCCTGCACTAATCCACATGTTTTTACTCCATCCCTCTAACGTAATTTTAGACTCAAGGTTATACCAATCCCCTAAAGCTATTAATCAGTTCCCAACTGCACTTAATCCATGCCAAACAAAAACATAACTATGTACCTACAATAACTTTTAGAACCCTACCCCTTCCCTTTTATTCAAAAGATTTTAATAAAGACATTAATGGAGACTTCTAACTCAAACATCTTCTCAAGCATGAAAAAAAGCTACAGGAAAATCTGTGTAACACCTTTCCAAACCTATAGATTCCAAATCTATCATTCTTTTTATGCTATTAAAAAAAAAATTAAATAATCTTTGAGCTATAACATACTAAGATTTATGGGTGAAAATGAAATTTTAAAACCAGCATCTACTAATAAATTTATAACAAGGAAGTAAATGTGACATCAAATAACAGTAAGACTCTGCCAGATATCAAAATGTCCTCAGGAATTTCTTTAGAAACCAGTTAAGTCCCTTTTAATGGGTTCAGGTGTCACTTTGAGTTGTGTGAAATGTTAGTCAATAATTTTTATGCAGATCTGAGCAATCGGAAGAAAATGTTGAAAGCTCTACATGTCATAAAGGCAATACCTGCACTGGAATACTGGAAAAAATAGTGAAGTCCAGTGCAAGGGCTCTACCTATGTAGTTCGGATGGTTGAATATATTTTACGTCAGAACAAAAATGAAAAACAACCTGAAAAACTGCAAAAATGAGAGGCCAGGTGACAAATGAATGTAATCTTGCAATATCAGAAATAAGGAAAGTTGCAAAATAATACTCCTGATTTCTTTAGAAGCAGAATTCTCTGCATGTGCATAACACAGAGCAAAGATCTTATTTTCCATATCTTTGCCATCTCTAGAATTGAAACATATAAGAAGGCTACTTGCTAGGTGCCACAGTACAAATTTGAAATTAATGAATGATAACTTACAATAAATGTTATTGGAAATAAACTGAAATAAAAATGGATCCTGGATCCTAAAAACTAATATTCCTCCAAAAGGGCAGATTCTATCTCAGCTGAAGTCCATATACAAGTCTTATTTTCTTACATAATTTCTTGAAAAAGATCCATAAAATGAAGCATAATATCTTACAAAAGTATTTTTGCCAGTCACATCCGTGGCTAACTCCAAACTGTTCTTAATCCTTCATGATGTATTTACAGATGGAAACAAAATAATACCTCCTTTGAACAAAACTATTATAAGAATGACATGAAAAGTATAATCTGAATGACTCTGAGTAGTAGGAAAATGAATTTCAATTTACAAGGTTGCAAGAGGGCATGAAAACGTGTAAACCTTCTGCTGAACTTTAATTCTGCCCTATTTTATGAGGAATAGTAGATAGACAGGCAGACAGGCAGAGGGACACTTTGCTGTTAGTTGTGAAAAGAGTGGCTATTACCACCAGCCCATGACATCATTTCCACTTTGCCAGGTAGAGATTGCTCCATTTATGTTTGGGAAATTGCTGCCACGACAGAAATATGACAACACAACTGTGTCACCCTGTCACAGACAGCCACACCTAGCATGGTTTTTGTCTAGCCACCACCACCAAATGTGACAATGACAATCTGTTTACAACAGGACTCTTAATCTCCTCATGATCTCCTGTTTGGGGGTGGATTTTTGGTTAACACTAAAAGTTACACTGTCAGTTGTTTTATTTCACATGTTCCAGCTTGATTAAATCTAACATTAGTGGTTTTTACTGACTTTAACCAAAATCCCATTTGGTTATTCACAAACATTTGTGGAACAGTATCATCTGGTGCATGTTCAGAGTGTTCAAAGCAGCAGAGCTTTCGTTAGCAGAAGTTTTTGCATTCAGATTTGGAATTAGCTGAAGGATTCATAGGATTGAATTTGAACATCTGCTCTCTGTCAGTCACACATCTGAGAGAGGGAACAACTATAAATTAATCTGTCCAGAATTGTCTGTAATTTATGATTCATCAATTCTCCAACCATTTTAAAAGGAAACATGCAACTAATTTATGATTTCTTTCATTTTCTTTGTCTTTCTCCCTAACAATATCCATTCTTCTTCCAACTGCAATCCATAATCTGGCTTGTGGGAGACCTGCCATTGCTAGCTAGGGGCAGGCAGGTTCCTGGGGGTCTGGTGGTACATGCAGAAAAGTAACCTAGTCAGAACTCAAACCTCACTTCAGATGAATACTTATTTTCCTCATTTGAAAAGCATTCCTCCAAAGCATTTAAAATCTTTTCAGATGCTTCCTCTCTGCTCTCACCAGAAGGTAGGATTGGTGTGTGCATAAACACACTTGAGGGATGTATTTTACCAGACCAGCTCAGAACAGTGCAAAAACACAGGTTTGAGAACTTGGCTTTTATACCACCTGCTTCAAATGCTGCTGCTAATTTATCTGAAATAATTTCACATCTTGACCTTAGGTCTATATTCTTGAAGCTATAGCATGCTATCTCATCCACAAAAAACTCATGTGACTGGAGAACTTCTCAGTGCTTTGAGATCGCATTCCCAAATGTATGCTATGACCTAGTAACTTGAAACTGATGCCCAACTAAGTGATTCTTGAGGACCTGTCTACAAAGATGTCTTTTGAAATGCATATCTGACTGCTACCATCATCACAAATTCCTAAAGAGAGTATCATCCAGCTACTGCAGACTTATGAAGTTTGTTGCTAAAGCTTTCAGAATTTTGTATCAGTACACAAATGTATGTGCAGAAATAAAGATATTTTGCATCAATATATACAGGACTGACAAATTGGGAATGTGAAGTGTATGGCAGACTTGCAGACAGGACTGGTCTCTTGTAGCTCTGATTGGCTCTGTAAATCAGATCACAGAGGTGGATTTATTCCCTAACTCTGAACAGACGGATTTAGTGACGGTGTGAAAGTTGACCTTATACTCACACAGTACCTTTCACTCTAAAGCAGATTCCTTAATCTTGATTATACCTCCCCACCAACAACACGACAAATATAACACAGGAATTGTGCCTTGCAAGGTTTCTGCTGATAGCAGGGGTGGAGAAGATTCTTCTCAGTGTGGAGAAGATTGATGCCTTATTGCTGGATAAAAGCTCTGCAAGGGGAAAAGTGGCTCAAGTCGTTGCTTTAAACATGACCAAGAGCCTGGTCTCTGGTCTCCTCAATCTTCCCACAGGCTGGGCCAAATTATCCCTTTTTCTTTACTTAATTCCCAAAGTGAATTTTCCAGCCCCTCAACTCAATCAATACCTTGGACTTACACTAGTGCAAGGAGGAGCAGCATGTGTCTCCCCTCAGACCCACCCTCCTACTGCAGTGGAAAACTGGACTTCCATTCAAATCTTTGTCCACTTGTTGATATTGACTAAGGAGAAGGAAGTGAACTGTCTCCTCTTCCAAGCAGCTGTAAACCTTAATTGGGGTCATCAAGCAATAATTCACATAGTTTTCCTGTTTAAATTGCACAAATAATTCAGCCACTCCATCCAATAGCAAGAGGGGGCAAGGGAGAGGGAATGTCTACTAAACAAATCACAGTGCAATGGAAGAAGGATTTCTTTGAGACCTGTTTGGAAGGAGTGCTAATAACCACACATTCAAAAATGTGTTGACATCACTCACAGCAATGGGCAGCGTCCCAAGGTTTACCCCAGGGACAGCAGCTTGTTCCAATCAAGAGCAGAACAGCAGTGCAGAAAACAATGAAAAACATTCCCTCCTGTGGGATACAGATCCAAGATGGCTTATGAGCCATAATCACTGTGCAAGAATATTTGTTCTGAGAGGAACTGTCGGGCAGTGACCTGCAAGGTAAGGATTTTGTGCAAAGAATAAAGCAGAACAAAACGCTGTGGTGAGTAGGTCTAATGGGGTTTATCTCGCTCGCAGCTCTCTGTTTCACAAGTAGGCTGACTCCAGACCTGCTGCACATGATGTACAAGTAGCCTGGAAAAGTTTTTTGTATAGGGATTTCCTTTTATTTTCCCTGTATTTTTACCATATGTGCCATGATGGAGCCATTTGATTTGGAGACATTGCTGTGCAAAAGGTATGCTGGGGGTAAACACTCACTCAGGTCCTAGAAAGACTTGTGGGTACTCCTCAAGTTCATCTGCTGGGTGAACTTTCTCTGTGTATCACATTTCTCTGTGTATCATATTTCAGCATGAAATAATAATCCATTTTTACCTGGAAAATGAATGGTGTTGATAACCTCAGGCATTAAAAATGGGTCGGTGTAAATGGCCAAGAACCCTTAAAGTTCATCAGAAGATATAGAAGGAGAAAGGGTTTAAAAAACACCACAGCTGGAGGATATGGTGTAAAGCCTGAGACAAAAATTATATTTTGAGTTGTAATGGGGGGATGGGGAGAGAAAGACATCCTTATTGATGATAAATAATATGAGATGGAGAAATTCTTGCATGGGCAATTCAAAGTCTTCAGTCTGTTTTCCTGTTCTAAACATCCCAATGAAGAAAATTCCTTTTCTATTTTTATTTTTCTGCCTTTTCTACGCAGAGAGTTGTAGAAAGCAATAGTGAGAGTACAGATTCTAATTTTTTTTTTTTTTTTTTGCCAGGAGGCAAAGGTAAGGGAAGGGAAGAGAAGGGAAATAGGAAAAGAAACAGCTGAAGACATTGCAACAGAAGAAAAAAATTTCATCTGGGTACCCTGTTTTCCTTCCCTTTATTCTTTGCGTTGTTCATGGACTTTTTAGTCTGCTGAAGATGGTGAACCAGCATGTACTGGTTATACATATTTATCAATGTCCGTGGTTTTGTCTTTGCTAGTTAATAATGACATTATCTTGAACAATGTGCTCATCCATGCCACTAAAATAAATTCTCACCATGAGGTTTGTCCTTACCCCTTGGCTAAGGACATAATCTCGAGGTTATCAAAGATACATCTATCAGTTAAGGTGGAAACAGTTAAGGTGGAACTGTTCACAGCAGTAGGGGTGTAAACCAAAGTCACTGGGGTGAACAGTTGCAGAGGGAGGTGAATTAAGTTGCCAATTCCTTGCCAGCAGCTTGGCAAGGAAGAATTCCCCTTGGAGAGCACCCATTCCAGGGCTTGTGAGACACAGGAATGATCTCTGAGTTGGAAAATTCTGAGGCACTAATGCTTAAAGGATGACAGGTGACTAGGCAGAGGTGTAATTATTAGTTTCTCTGCTTTTCTCCCATCCCCCCAGCAGATAGCACCTTCTGTGCTCACAAAACCAGTGTGTGTTTTCCTGCTTTCTGATTAAATCGTGGAGGCAGACTACTGTGTGTGAGAGGGAAGGAAAAACAAACAAACAAACACATACGCAAAACAAACAAATAAAAATCCAAAACATCCCTCACTTCACCAGGGAGAAGCAAGCACATCCCTGACTCTTTGCCAGGAGTTGAGTGTGACAGCACAGCTGCTTCTCAGCACATCCATGTCCTAGGCAGGGATTTTCCACAGGGGACAGAAACACCCAGGATAGGGGTCCAGGTCAGGGCTGCATGAAGGAAGAAGACAAGCCAGTGGAGAGGAACTTATTCTGATTTCTCCAGGTGTATAGTACAAGCCACAGGATTGTGGTCCCATTGGTAAATGTGTGAGTGATGGTTGTTGTGGACCGACACTGATGTTTTACTTAGCTTGAGAGGGATTTCCCTGACTTAAAGAAATAGCACTGGCTCTTTATTGAAAACAATAAAACACAGTTCAATGTGTGCTGAGACCACAGGTTGAGTCAGTCAGATGCCAGTGAGGAAACTCACCCTGAAATGAAATGTGGCCATCCACGCTTCCCTCAGCAGCATCACTGAGGGGCTAAACTGGTCTCAGACCAGACAGAAAGCTTTGAGAGGTACCAGAAACAAAAAGAAACAAAAAAAACAAAAAAAAAAAAACAAACAAAAACAAACAAACAAAAAGAAACACACAAAAAAAAAAAAAAGGAAAGACACTTTAAATCTCCCAAAGGAGGTACTTAAATTTAACATTTCTGCTACAGGTAAATGTGATCTTTTTCTTCCAGCATGATTTTGCCAAAAATACAAATTGGGTCATTCATGAGTAAGTGGTTCAGTACAGACTTGGAAAAGTCTGAAGCTCTTTGTTACAGTTTTCATACCACCTTGCCTAGGTTATGATGATAATTCTCAAAAAAAAAAATGCTCCTAGAATAACCATTTTCTTCAAGTCTTGTTATTGCCACCTCATTTTTTAAATTACAGGTTTTGCTATGGCAGGCTCCTCAGTGTTATTTGAATGTGTTAGTAGGGAAAAAAAGAATTTAATTTCATTAATAGAAATTAGGGTAAATCCAGCTAGTTTGGAGGTATCAGGGTGAAATATTCCTATATTTATCCATCCAGCCTACAAAATGAAAACTCCTGGCTGTCATCCTGAAAACCATCTCTCTTTCAAAGCTGTGAGGTAAAGACGGCAGGAGCTTAGTCAACTTCATATTATGCCAAAAAAGTGGTTGAACCAGGTTTATCTGTTAAAACAAATGTAAAAATACACATTTCATTAGCATTATGCTTTTTACTAGAGAGATTGTAGTCAAGCACAGTAGCCACAACATCATGTACATAATCACTACACATAAATTTGACAGATATTTGTTTCTTGTATATGTTTATTATGCAGACTTATAGGGGGTAATGAGTATTTTATTTAGACCAGTTCCAGATCTACACCTGTCTAGCATCCTAATAAACCTAAAACCGCATTTTACTTGCCCAGTAGGTTAGGAATTTAGTGTAGGTTTTATTCTTCTGGAGTGTATGTCCATTTCTTCTAATTTTTACATTGTAGTATATGCAACAAAATACACATACAAACAGAAAGGAAAAAATGATCCTAATTAAGCTTAATGATACAGGTGATTGTGAACTTAAAGTAGGACCTACTAAATTAACTAAAATTATGCAGTCTTGATTTTCCCTAACAGTGTTCTGCAAAATGAAATATTGCCTGTTCATAGAACCGCTGTCCTTCAGGGTTGATCATAAGAAGATACTTATTTGAATTAGTTGGACTTTGGATGTGTGGGAGAGACGTGGGAGGTTGATTGTGTTTTGTTTTGTTTTTTTTCTGTACAAAGTAATATGTAATTTTCTGGGAATATTGGATGGCTGATGATCAAGTTCAATGATAGCTAAAAAGATGACATAGAATTGCACCTTACTAATTTAGCATAACATTCATTTTCACCAAAAATGGCATAGTTTAATATTGGCTTTGTTGAGCCACGACATGAAGAGCAAAATAAAAAGTGGAACAAAGCAAATATAATTAAGATCAGAACATCAGGAAAGCACAAGAGACAGGAGAGTCTGGGAAATTTTGGAAAATGTTAATTCCCTTTCAAGCAGACCTTCACTTAAACCATTCCTTCTTGAAGAATGAGTCTGCTGGTAGTAATATGCACTGGATGTGGACTTTGCATTTAATCTCCACTCATCAGAATTGAATTACCTGAAATAAGTGCAGGGGCCTGGTTGAGTAGAGTTTTGCCATATCTCTATTCAGGTCACTAATTGTCCCTGGGTTAGGGTTCTACAGAGTGGCTTTTGGGGAGCCTGTCTTCCTGAAGTGACAACCTGCACCCTCATCCTGCTTAAGCTGCATCATGCCTGACATGAGGAGCTCAGAGCAGCTGCTGCCCAGGGGAACAGGGACAGTTCTAGCAGGGGATTGTTAGAAATTAACATTGCTCTGCAAACAGAGGAGCTAATTTAGCTCCAGATCAGGGCAAATACTGCAAAAGCATTTGCATGACTTGTGCTGATTAAATCTGACAAGTCTATCTGTATTACTGCAGTTTAATCTGCGATAGTGTTTGCATTTCAAAGGGAAAGATGGGCTGGAAGAAGAAGGAAGGAACTGATTCAGCACAGCACTCCAGCAGCTGCAATTACACTGATCACAAACATTGGGTTAAGCTTGTACCAAGTATTTTGCTGATGGGAGTAGAAGACTCACAAATGCTCTTTTATTGTAGAGAAGACGTTTCCACTTGCATCTCCTGGATCAGATGAGTAAGGAAAATGTGTGGTGATGTGATCTCATGTACTGAAGCACAGACCTTCAGCTGGCAACAATTGCCATATGGCAATTGTTCCAACGATCTGAATAAAGAGCAGTTTATAACTCTGAAAAACCCACCCATAACTTCAATAAAGTATTTGGCTGTCAAAATATCTGCTGTGAGAAACATAAAAAAGCTTAAAGGTGAAAGATGGCAGGCAGAGAAAGATTCAAGCACACGATAGCCATGTGGCAGGATGCCATAAACCACCATTCCATCTGCATCTTAGCAACACGTGAAGAGGTTCCTGTACTAAAACACTTTGCAGGGATTGCAGTGAAAAGTGAGACACAAAAGCCAGTGATTTTGGTAGACAGTAAGGTACTAAATCTGGGAACCGCCTCTGAAAGAGCATAGAAAGACACTGTCTTTGGAGCTCTGTGAGCTTCATTTCCCTCTTTAGTTCTCCATTTACAGGGGGGAATGTCTTCCTTCCTTTCTTCACAAGGAATTTTTGACATGAAGAATTCTCCTACATGTGACACTTGTTGTCTTGATTGGTGTGGGAAAATAAGACTTCAACTTATGATCACTAAAGTCCTTGGAGTAATTTTCTGGTCCCTAATATTTTAATGATTGCCTTTAGCTTGTAAATGCTTTTCTTAGACAAATCAGTACAACAGCTTCACAAGCTGGGGGATCTCTTCTTAAATCCCACTTCACAAATTAACAGTCATTGTGATTGCCACTAAAATCATGAGCACTGGACTACCTGTGAATAAAGGCCACAAACAGGACCGCTGCCGGCTTCCCTGCAGCCTGTGGTGCTAAGAAAACAGAGAAAGCAGAGGCAAAACCACAAAGGAGTCATATAACAACTTCCATTATTGAATTTTAATTATTTCACTGAGTTTTATAGCTGATTCTGGCATCAGTGGGCGATATCTCTAGTGACTTCCATCTTTTCAAGACAAAACATCTTATGTGTAAGTATAGTGGGTATTTAGCCACTTTAATTTCAGTGAAGTAAAGCAAAACTGGAGTTGGGGCCACTATTAAAGAAAATAGTTAAATAAACAGATAATAGTTAAATGTAAGCAGATGTATGAAATAAGTAATCATGTTTTCCATAATTAATAAGTAACTGAAGATAAAAATAGATCATAGAATTGAAAAAAATGAAAAATAGATAAAAGGAACCCCCACCTTTTTTTTTTAACAAGTAAAAGGTAAACTCAAAATTTGGAATAGCAGAATCAGCATCAGAGGCATGATGACTAATTAAAGAATTGGTCCATCATGTGTAGGAATACACAAATTAGGTTTCTCATCATTGCAGTCATTAACATGCATTATCTACTAAGAGAGATCTCACAATCAGATTGAGACTCTGGTTTCAGTTAGATTGACTCAACAGGCACCAAATGACTGGTGGTGCTAGCTGAAGTAAATAGCTTTCCACAAATTTATGTGATGAAAGAATAACATATTTGTGGCCAAAATCCATGTGGTCCATTAAGGAGCTGAGTCATAATTAGTTCAAAAGGACAAGAGAGCCTCAGAGTGTCTTACTGTACCATTTTATCATCTTCAGGTCTGCAATTCCTTCACTACCATTAACAGTACTGAAAATACACTGCTGACCTCGTTATCCTGGGTTTATAAAAGCTGGATCATAAGTGGAAAGATGGGAATATTACAACAGCTTCATTGTACTCACTGTAATAAATAGAGCCTGTCTAGATAGGTATAGGAAAAATTTGTACCTGAACTAATTTCAGAGTTCAACCTCTGAACCCAGAAGTCTCATCTCGATTAAAAATAAAAACTTGCTAGACTTTGGTGTGTTAATAAGACATATCCCATGCACACATTTACCTATAAACCATACGTATGTGTCTGATCAAGGATTGCAGCATGGTTAATCTTACTTTTACAGACTGAGTATTAGGGACCAAAAATTAACTTTCTTCATTTGCAGGAAACCAAAACTTGACCAGTCTTCTGGCAAACTAGGAAATGCTGACATGCTGGAGTGAGAACTGGAATTGCACTCTGACAGCCAGGCACCACCAAACCTTTCCTTACGCCGTGACGCATTTCACAGCCATTCAAAGGCAGTGGTCCCCTGCTCCTATGATATCTTAATCAACTCAGTTTCAAAGCAGAAGCAAGGCCTGGGAAGCCCAGCTTATCCATTTCAGTGATGATTTCTCTCTGTGCAGCACCTATCACTCCACTGCACTGTAACTTGCCTCCAGCTGGCATTGCAGTGCAGCAACAAGAACACACATGTGCATCAGTCCTTTGCCGAACAGGGTTTGAGCCAAGACCAAACTCTCATAAATGGGAATTTCTTTGTCAAGTTCCTCTTGCCAGCACCAAGACAGCCCTGCTTCAATTTGTTACAATATATTTGGCTGCTTTCATTCCCCTGGTGCCTCCAGTAGAGACAAAAATAGGAAATAACTGATTAGAAAGCACCATGGAGAAGAGCCCGTCTTTACGCTGGGATACAATAACCTACGGAATCATTGCTTGTGTTGGAGAGCTTCTGAGACTATAATTTGGCCCACACACCTTCAGTAGCTGATAATTCCCTTTACACAAACTACTGGCATGAAACAAAGTGTGGCACTGACCTCAGTGCTGTAACATTACTTAAGTGAAAAGAAAAATTCAAAAGCTACAGAGAGAAGGAGACGAGGAAGTACCAGCTGTTGAAAGAACAAGAGATAAAAGGTTAGAGGGTGTTGTCCTTTAAATGTTAAAGACCTCTAGCACTGCAAACCACCAGAGGTATGCTGGAGACCTTGCCTTGGTGTCCTGAGTAGTGTTTCTTGCCTTGACGCAAAATTTGACATCTATGGGCCAATCTGAAAAGACAAGCTGTGCCTTTCCTGGTGCATGGCCCTTTGTCAGTGAAAAGGAGAGCCACAGAAATGTGCTGGGCTGGCTGGTCCCACAAATTCCAGCATGCTGAGGTCACCTGTTGGTGCTGCAGCAAGAGGTTGTCACCTGCACCATGGTGATCCAGCCCCACAGAGGTAGCACCACCTGGTCCTGGTGCCCTCACAACAGGCAATTCACTGAACAAAAGTGTCTCTAAGGCCAAAGTAAAGAGAGTTCAAAGCCGTCAAACACAGGAGAAAAAGAGAAAAAAAGAAGACGGTCGCAAGGTGAGAGACAAGAGGAGGAAGAAATAAAGTAGTTTGCACATTTATGATTCAAGTCTTGAGTTTACGGTGATGCCACATAAAAATAGAAGGAAAGCAAAAAGTTTTGCACCTTTTTAAAAACTGGTGGTAGCAAGGAGGAATTTCCCCTAGTAAGACAGGTAATGAGATAGTCACCCAATGTATACAATAAATTTTAGAGAAGACTAGACGTGAAGTTTGAAGAGAAAAATGTGTGTTTCAGGGACTTGTAGTCACTGTTGAGCACAGAGAGGCTCTTCATCCCTGTGTCTGTGTCCCTGACATCTGTCTGAGAGAAAGTTAAAGCTGTTTTGGAAGACGTTCTCCATTAAAATGGCATTTTCAGGTGTGTGGAAATCAGGACTCTGTTACCTTGCCTGACACTGTTATGCAATTAACTGCATTAAATCATCAAGGTTTGAAAGGCCTCCTTTTAGAAACAAACTCTCTTTCCTTCATGAATACATAAATCTCCCTTTATTTATTTATTTGTCCCAGATGTTTCTTTTGGGAGACTTTCCTCCTCTTACATTTCATTATTCTCCAGGAAAACATGGATCTGAGAGCCCCTACCTACCAAGGGAGCCAAGCAGAGGAGGTCATGGAGTCACACCCAGGCACGGCAGAAATAACTGGTTTTTGCTGCAGCAGAGCTCTTCTGGCTCTTTCCTCATCTTTGCAGAGCTGGGGCCACAGAAAAATCACCATAATCACCCTTCATCCATCCCTGCTCTCCTTCCTCTGCCTCTCCTCCTCCAAGCCCTGCGTCCCTGGCTCAGTCAGCACTCAAGGACTGAGTTTCAGTCTTGTTTCTCCAGCTCTTTGTTAACTTCGGTGTTTAACGTGGAGGGAGAAAAAAATCCTTTGTGAAACCTCTAGGAAATGCTTGGCACTCACTGAGTCCCTTGCACTCTGTGTTTTTTTCTTCCTAAAGAGACTAGTGACACTGCTGTGACTTTCCTGCAAGCTGTAAGCAAATGCTTATCACTATTCCCAGAAGGAAAAAAAAAAAAAAAATCCTTAGTCGCTTTAGGAGGTTTTAAGAAATCATTTTCCAGAAAGCTCAAATGATTAACAGTGATGCAAAACTGGAAAAAACAGACCAAGCTGTCCTAGGGCCCACTTCAGGCCTGTGAAGACCTCTGTGTAGCAGGTGGGCACATGCAATGATTTATTGTCTATTTATGTATATTTTTAGAAGTATTTGTATATACAACCTCCTCAGACCCCATCCTGAGATGGGAAGGGATTAGTCTTGTTCATCTTTGCCATCTCACAGGGCTCAATCTTAAGTATCCTGTCACCACCTTCTTTCCACAGGCTGCGTCTCCCCTATCCTCCCTTCCACCCCTAACAGGAAATAAAAATGTACAATACTTTTATTTTTGCCTTACTGCAGTAAAATGGCCCTGCAAGCACCTGAAAGCTCCTTCATCCTAGTGCAAAAGAGCTGGATGTGTCTGGATGAAGCCATTAGCCAAGGAACACAGTGAACAGGAATCAGTAAGTCCATGCCTCAATTGTGATAAGCACAATTTGCCTCAAAGGAACCATAGAAATTCATTATCCTTGTCAGATATTTGGCTGGGATTTGGTTCTTGGGGGCTGGTAGTTTTTTGGGGGTTGGTTTTGGGGGGGGGGTTGGGGTTTTTTTGGGGGGGTTCAGATTTTTTAGGATTTTTGTTTGCTTGTTCAGGGATTTTTTAAATTGATTTTTGGGGGATTTTGGTTGATTTTTGGAGGGGTTTTTTGGGAGGATTTCTGTTTAAAATTATTTTGGGGAAGTTGATTTTTTTCTTGGGTTTTTAAAATTTTTTTTTGCTTTTTTTGTTTCTAATGGATTTTTGATTTTGTTTTGTTCAGGGGTTTTGGAGGGGTTTTTTGTTTGGGATTTTGGGTAGGATTTGGGTTTGGGTTTTTTGTGGGGGGGTTCGGTTTGGGGATTTTTTGGTGGGGGGGTGCTTTTTGTTTTGTTTTTTGGGTTTTTGGTTTGATTTGGTTTGGTTTGGTGGGACTTTTGTTGCTGTTGTTGTGTTTTCTTTTTTTTTTTTTTTTTCAACTCCAGGACTAACTCTGCATTGCACTATGATTTTCTGACAGCACAGTGGTGCCCTGGGTCTCTGCACCTGCCTGCTGTTGTGAAACCCAGGCTGTGTGAGAGTGGTGTGATGGCAGTAACTGGAACAGCCCTGGGGGCAGTTTCAAAGCAGAAACTTGTTGCAGCAAATGTAGGGACATGACCAAATTACTGCCTGGGTTTAGTCTCTAGTTTGTTGCTCTCTGGAAATTCATTCTCCGAGGACAAAGCTGACGTGTCAAACAGCATGGGAGGGTGTGAAAATTCCAAGTCTTGCTCAAAAGTGACTGAAGTCTCTCTGTGACACTGGGAAATGTAATTCTGGGTCCATAACATGCCGCACTGCATTTATTTCTGAAGTTAACAGAAACCCTTTGCCAGAGACTGAAAATTCACAGCTCCTGAACATTTGGGGAAGGATTTGTAAAGCTAAAAATTGAGGCTAGCGCACATAAAATTTGATACCTTGCTGTTTATTACTTCTGGTCAGTATTCAAAGAGACAATAACGAATAGTTTCAGAACAAAAGACTGAATGCCTGTAAAAAACATAAATATTATAAGCCCAGTAAATAAATATTTAGAATGCTGCAAGCAATTCCAGGACACAAAGAAGCAGTAAAGCACTGGAGTTGCTGAAGTCTCTCATCAGACTTCTCTGATCAGTTGCTCTGAACTTCAAATAAGCCTGAAAATAATCTTCATGTTCTGCCAGATACAAATAAACTGTCCTCTGATTTCTGGTCAGCACCCAGAACGCTAAGTCTCAGATTATTTTCTTTCTCCACCCTTCTTTCTTTTTTTTTTTTTTTTTCCAAAGGGGAGTAATGGAAGTAAGGAGAGTCATTGGTGAGAGCAGATTGATGCTCTGCTGTAATTTACATATTTATCTCTTTGCCCTCCATCTCAGCTCTAAAGGATGAGACTTGGCAGGTTACTTCCCTTTCATAATCATAATATCACTACCACCTCCTACCTGCCAGGAACCACTTCCCTTTCCGATCAGAGGATGCTCACAGCCATTTGGACAAGTTCCTGGAGGAAGAAGAAGCACATGGGGAACCAAAGTAGGTGGAGAAGTTCCTGTGCTGCAAACAGGCAGTGGATGGGGGGGCATTCAGGGTATTACCTTGTCTATTCTCCCCTGTGCATCCACCACTGGCCATTGTGAGATGCAGAGTACCAGGTGTAAAGGTCTTTTTTCCACTTCCCGTAAAATCAACTTATCCAGCACTGACTGGGAGAGCTGCTCAACCTTCAACCTCTGCCTCCTCCCATTTGGCTCTTCTGCTGGCTCAGCTGTTTAGAGGGAAGGATGAATGCAGTTTTTTGTAACTGGGTTCACACTGCATCCCTTTCACATTGCGAGTTCTCATAGCTGGATTTTTCCTATTGCTTTCTAGTCATGTTCCTCCATTCTTCCCAGAAAAAAACAATATGAATTCCCTAAGGTACTCCTCTTTTTTTTTTTTTTTCACATCTTCTAGAGGCTGCAGATGACAGTTGCTTGTCAAGAAGTGTGGGTGACAACCTGGTAAAAAGTTAAATTCATGTTTATACTTGGTGCTGCAAGAAAAGCCAGCATGAGTCTCAACCCCAACCACTGAGAAAGCCATCACTAATTTAATATTTTGGGGCAGTTCTAACAACTGACGTCAGAGCATTGATGTCTGACCAAATGGAGTGTCTCCAGACAGGCCTAGAGGGTTCAGTCCAGGCTAGGAATTTGCCCAAGTTGGCCCCAAGATTTTCTGGAAGGCAGCTGCTTTTCTGACTTTAGAGTGGGACTGAGGGCAAAGAGAGAGAAAGAGTAACAAAACAGGATGGTTTACTCTATGTCCCTGATAGTGATCATCAGAATATTTTCTTTTGGCACTACAGTCGCTTTTCATGAAGTCAGTTGAAAAACAGCTGTTGCAGGAGAATGAAATTCCATCCTATTAGTCTTCACATGTGCAGAGGCTACTTGTGAAAAGTAGGAGGTAGAAACAAACCAGAAGGGCAGAGCACCTTTCCTCTGGCTTTTGATGGGTTTCATACTCCATCTGGAAGGTGGCTGTGCAGCATAAAGGAACAGGGAATTGAAATTACAATGCCCTGAATAAAAGGATGTTGCTGCATTAGCAACTTGATTTCAACTGGCAGTCAGTGATCCCAGCTTTGGTTTGAAACAGAAATCTTTAGTGGTTTTAGGAGGAAAATCTGATCCACTAGAAGCTTGGACAGTTTGCTGATTCCCTTCCTAAGCTCTTCCATGCAGAGAATGACCACATTGTCACACACACTGGTTATCCAACTAAACCAATTAATGATGAAGGAGACTTTCAGCACCGTGAGTGCTGAAGGGGTTGGGTTTCCTTGGGAGAAGGAATGTCTTTTTTCCTTCGAAGGTTCTTCACAGAATGGTTTTAATGAGCACCAATAACAGCATGATAAATAAGAAACTTGCCCAGAGATGAGACTCAGATTAATGTTTTATTTTATAACATTCTGGACAGGAAAGTAGCATGATCTAGCCAACCCACTTGCATCTGAAATCTCAGACATGTTGAGGAGTGTGGGGTAAAACCTTTCTTCTGACTTACAGTCATCAGGGTTGCTGACCTCTGTGGCTAAAGGCAGAGAGTTCAGAGGCAAAAGAGGTGTGGGCTCTTTGCCTACCACAGGCTCTCATTCTCCACCTGACAGTATGAACTAAGAACCTTCCTGTTCCTCAATTTATACATTTGTCCCTATAGTTCAGCAACACCAGTGTCATTACCAGAAAACCTTTGAGATGCCTGGATAAAAGCTTACATCAAAGGCCACAATTATGTTATTAAACAGTAACTGCACTGTCTAAATTATTAATAATAACAGTAATAATAATATTTATCTCTTGCAAAAGAGGTTTACTTTAGAGCAGCATTTTTGATCTGCTAGATGTAATTACTAAACAAGATCCTACATGCCCTCATTCCCCCAAACTTGTCTTCCTCCTGCAATTATGCAATCCTGTTTCAGGCATAATTCCCTTTAAGTGGAGGATGGAGCAGAGGGAATCTAACCACTGCATGGAATAAGAACAGAATTAGCTTTAGAAATCCTGTTGACAAGAATAGGACCACAGTGTCCCATGTTTGCTTGTCATCAACCCATCTGGACACAAGCTGAGAACTTCAGCCCAGAGGTCAGGAAAACTCAGTGCTAAACATATATTAAATAAACATGGAAGTAGCCACAGGGCCAGATTGTCCTCATGTATTTTTGCCTTATTTCCCTGATGAAACAGGATATGGTAGCTCCCTCAGCTTTCTTCTGCTCATCAGTTCAGAGGTTCTTGCTTTCTTTACTCTCACCCACAGCCTGTCCTTGCTGTGCTGCAGGCATGAGCTGGAAATTCTGTATGGGGCAGTCTGCAGAAGAAGTCCTGTTAGGCATCAGTCCCATCCTGGAACCTGTTTGGAATAAAGAAACCCAAACAAAACAGGTTTAATGATGACTGTAGCACTTTCCTACACAGAATAATCTTGCACAGATAAACAGGGATGAGGAACATGCTAATCACTGTTTAACATTGTTTATTTTTGAGGGCTTTGCAATCCAACCATCCTCACATCAATGGCCCTGGCAAAGGTTTGTGCCATGAGCCCAGAGCCCCTGAGAATTTTTTGTTCTTTGATTATTTGCAAACAAAAAGCAACCAGGATTTACTGTCTGCTTTTGTCTCTTGTTCAAGACCGAGGGACTTCTTGGCTGGTCTTTTCCTTGGCAAAAACAGAGAGGTAAAACACATAGACCTAGCTTCAGGGGACTGAGTGTTTTCCCTGCTCATCAGTATGAGGGTGGCTCTTCCATAAGTAGTAATAAGAACGTCTAAAGCAGTTGTGTAAAAATCTCTGTGTGGGCCTCTCAAGAGCATCCGTCTAGAAGAAGAAATGCCAGATGTGGTGTCCTTGAGTTCACAGCTCGCCTCTTTGGCCTCAGAGAAGGCAGCTACTTGTGAGTCATAGAATCATAAAAATAGTTAATGTTGGAGAAGTCCTCTAAGATCATCGAGTCCACTGACCTTGTCCTACCATACTCACTGATAAATCATGTCGCCAGGTGCCATGTCCACATATTTTCTGAATGTTTCCAAGAATGGTGATTCGACCACTGCCCTGGGCAGCCTGTTGTAGTGTCTGACCACCCTTTCAATAAAGCTATCTCCCCTAATATCTAATCTAAATCTGCTCTGGTGCAGCTTGAGGCTGTTTTCTCTCATTTTGTCACTTGTTACCTC
>QUSF01000094.1:1047167-1064028 GCA_003676055.1 Chloebia gouldiae | reverse complement strand
AGGAGAGGAGAGGAGAGGAGAGGAGAGGAGAGGAGAGGAGAGGAGAGGAGAGGAGAGGAGAGGAGAGGAGAGGAGAGGAGAGGAGAGGAGAGGAGAGGAGAGGAGAGGAGAGGAGAGGAGAGGAGAGGAGAGGAGAGGAGAGGAGAGGAGAGGAGAGGAGAGGAGAGGAGAGGAGAGGAGAGGAGAGGAGAGGAGAGGAGAGGAGAGGAGAGGAGAGGAGAGCCCTGCATGAGGCTTACAGGAAAAATGTGCATTTCTAATTCTTCCCCGGCATTTTCTTTTCATAATCACTCTCTCTGATAACAGGGTCCCACAGGTTTTGATGATCTGCTGCTATCACATTAAACTTCTTTGGGTGTTCCAGGGAGGAAGGGGCTGGGATTTCGAAGGAACCCATAGCCACACCTTCCAGCTGGGCTGCAGCCAGGATTTCAAAATCAAACTGAGAAACACAAAGTATAATTCTTAAAAATGAGGAAATGTGGGTGCCTCTTTGGGGGCTTTAAGAAAAATTGAGCTCTTTTGACACAAATCCAGTATGCCATTACAAAACACCCCACAGAATCAGCTGTCTGCTTAACTCCTTTAGGTTCCTCCAAAGAGAGAGGGGGAAATGTTTTAAATTATGCCCTTCAGTTTACAAGTCATTGACCTTGTACATTTCTGGGGAGGAGTACAAGGGTTTTTTCCTTGCTATGGGAAAGGGTTAGATAAAGTTTCAGGTGGCAACTAATAGATTTCACCAGTTTTTTGTGGTTACCAACCTCAGTCAGGTCTGCATTAAAAGCATTCCTAACTAGCTGCACTTTGGGTCTTTCTCTCAAATTAACCTGGTCCCAGTAGGTCAAAGGCCCATATGTCCAAATGCTGCTGTGACTACAATTTTCCTAAGCTAGCTACATTTTATGGGTATTAAACTTTTATCAGGACATAGTTATAACTAAAATAGCCCAGCACTAGAAGGAAGTTGGAAACAAAGATTCACCCAGCTGGGAGCAGTCTGATTGCTTCCTAAAATAAAGACCAAAGCAAGAATAAGAGAATTTCCTCAGTTTTTCTCAGACAGAAGATTTCCAAATCACTATTCCAGTACTCACTAGGTCAGTAACACTACATATACAATTATAACAGCAGTTTCTCAGGATCCATGCTAATAAAAAGGATTATTTTTTCAGATGCATTCTGAATTTTCCAAGTTTGTTAAGCCCTCTGACATCCTACAGAGGAAAAAATAATGCAGGTTTTATTTTGTGAAAGTGGAAACTTATTCAAAGTGTTAACCCAAAGGATAGTTAATAGCCTGAAATACATGTAGGGTCAAAGTAGATTGGGACAGCTTGAAAAAGGATAAATGTAGTGTAGAATTGATAGGCATGTTTAAAATAATGAAAGATGTAATGAAGCTGAAAGAGTAAGGATTTCATCTGTTGCACAGTGGAGAAGCTGTGGGACACACAGTGATTCCAGGCAGCCCACAAAATGTATAGGGCTGCAATTTTAAAATAAAGACTGAAACAGAAAAAGAAATGTGCTTTCAGCTTTCTTCTGTAAGGCAAGAAATGTGGAATCCATTGCCACTCAGTGCAGCAGAGGCTGAAAGGATAAAAGTCTTCCAAAAGGATTTTTACAAGTGAATAGATGTTAGTACCAGACTTGGTCTGGAGATTTCTAGATCTGTTAAACCTCCAGACCTCAAAGATTACTGCATGCAGCAGGGGAAGGACCACGTACTATGTTCACAAAAAAAAAAAAAAAAAAAAAAGAAAAAGAGTAAGACCTTCTGTCTAATCCAGCCAAGCAAGTCTGGGAAAGGGAGCAGACACCAGACAGAAATAAGCATTGGCAGCAGCAAGTTTCTCTTCTATAATTCACATTTCCTCAGCATGGCAGTCCTCAGGCCCGGAGGTGCAGTAATCCTATCAGAATCACCACTACCAGCACAAAAGCTGCTCTCCTTCTCTTCTGTGTTTGCCTCCACTTCATGCCAGGCTGAAAAGGTCTATCCTGGATTGTGGAGCAAGGGAAAACTTGGCCCTGTGTGCTTTATTGTTTCCTCTGAGGTCTGACATCTACAAATAACTGGCATGGAAAGAAAAACCCCGATGTGTCCCTGCCAGGTTTAAATGTTGGGATTGCTTTTAGGGGGCTGATCCAAAACTCATCAAAGTCAACAGCAAAAAACTCCTTCGGCTTCAAGGGGGTTGGGGATGGGTTTGTGCTAGACAGGAGATGCCAGAAGACATGTCCCACAGACAGATGGACAGGGCAGCATGAGATGATTAGTAAGAGTGTTTCAGTTTCCCCGTTAAGCAATGGCTTAATAAAAGAAGTTTTCTCAAATGTTTCACAATAACAAGTGGATGTTACACTGGTGGTTACTCATTCAAAACAGCTCTGCAGGCATCAGCAGATGAAACTATTTGGACAAGTGAATGGAGCTACAAACCAAAACAAACAGAGCCTGGCTTCAAGTGGCAGCAACAATCTTGCCATTAATTCGTGCCTTTTCATAATAACACTGGGCAACCCCAGAAAATCCATGTGAAGGCACCTGCCAGCTCCAGCAGCAAATACCTTTCCAGACTGTGATTGCAGGGCAGGGCTTTCCCTGTGGGACTGTAGAGTGTAAGTGTGGATAACCCAGCGGCTTCCTGCTTGTGTCCATTTACTGGGGCCAAAGTATGGGCTGATGCAGGATTATTATCCCGTATTTGAACCCACAGACTTCAAGCATCAAGAGATATTGGGGGGGACTTCTTTTGAGAGATAGCAGGTGAAGGAGCCTGTGTCAGAGGCACCCTGGAGGAGTGCAGGAATGCTTGAGGCATGTCCCAGCTGAAGAGATGGATCCTGGCATGCAGCACTTGTCAAGTCAGCAGTGAATATGCGCAAGGGCCAATCCTCACTGCTGGTCCTCACTTTTTGGTTTTGGACGTGTTTAACATCACAAAATGGTCAGAAAAATCTGGGACTGGGGGCTGCAGCCCCTTCCTCCTTAGATGTTACATCTGGAGGTGTGCAGACCTCAAGCATCTACTCTCTCAACTGTTCACTCTTAAAAAAAAAAAAATTCATCTCTCCCAGACAAATTATGGTTTTTTTGTTTGGTTGAGTTTCTCCAGTAAATTTTGTGTCAGGGTAGCAAGAGGATTTGTTACCAGAGTGAGCTTCTCCTTCTTTTTTTCTTTATTTCCTTTTTTTTTATCCCATCTTTTATTTTATTTTTATGAAGCATTCATGTTTATTTCTATGCCTTGGGGGGAAGTTCAAGCCATTTGGCTGTTTAAGATGGCCAAACTGAACAGTGCTGCATCTGTGATGGGGGAAAGAAGCATCTATTTACAGTGCTGGGGATGTAAACTTGGAAATAAGCTTTTTATTTTTATTTTTAACCTGGAATGGAGCTAAGTATTGCTGCAGACATTTCTCCATTTAGACTGCGGGTCTTTCCAGTAATTATGGCTGAAACCCAAGTTCTACTGACGTAAATGGGATTTTGTCCACTGACTTCAAGAGGAGCTAGACCAGGCCTAGCCTTGAGGAACACAGCCAAGACAAGGGAAAGCCTTCTGCTTTCCCCCCAAGGAAAAACACTCTGAACTTACAGGATCTTAGGAAACACTCTGAACTACTCCTTCTCCTCCTACCTGCTGCTTTGGGATCATTTTAGGGTCTATCTACTCCCCTTCAAATTCTCTCACCACTCCCATGAATGCACCTCACCTCTAACACCTCACAGTTCTCAAAACCTGCCATAAAACCCCTGGTTGAAAAACCCCTGGAGCTGTGCTAAAATTTGGCAGGATGCTGTCTGCCCTTCTGTGGCATCCACAACTCTGCTGCCTTATCTTTCCAGCTTTTTACTCTGAAAAGTTTCTGAGGCCAAGCTAAAAAAATAAATAATTTTTTTTAAAAATTAAAGGGATCTACTGCTTACCATCTCATTTTCTAGTGTTTAAGTTTTTCACAAATGTTTGTTCTGCTCACAAGAGATAAAAATTACAGGCAATTGGTGTCTAAGCTGGCTTATTTGTTGAAGCCAGGTGAGATTTTTAGAACCTCAGCAAGGAAGGAGGATGTGCAGCAGGGCAAGGCACGGGAGGCAGGGTAATAGAAGCCATTCATCTTCCTGCCCAGCCCAATTAGCCCTGAGACCCAGCACTAATTACCCTGGCTGAGGTGCCACACCAGTGTGCATCTCTGTGAGCACATGTCTCGCTGACACCTCTAGCACAGGCTGCCAGGAGAGGCAAGCCTTGGCTCTGGAGAAAAAGGGGTTAATGGGAAGGCTGATCTGGAGGCCTGACAGCTGAGTGGAGCTGAGAATTTGGGATGTGAAGGGAATATAGAGGGGGTGAGGGAGAAGAGGAAGGCTAGATAGATAAAAGAGTTGAAAGAAATCTTGGTTTTTGTGGGATTTGTGCCCTCTCTGATTTCTGTCTTTTCCCGTTACCACTGCCCCATTGCCACCTCCCAGATCCTTGCTGCTGGAAATGGGGCATGAGGTGAGAAGATTCCTTCTGGCAAGACTAATTTGAAGACCTTGGCAGAGCTTTGGGGAGCCATCAAGGCTTTCTAGCTATCTGCTGCCTCCAAGCTCCAAGCATCCCTTTCCAGACACAGCAATTAACTTCCTGACACCACCAAAGTGAGCTCAGCCCATAGCCAAAGCCAGACAGAAGCACATCCTGCTGTTCTGAGGACTCTGATGGTCTTCAAACTTGTTGAGAAGAGGACTTCTGTAAGGAAAATCCATATCCAGAAGGTGACACAGTGGGATTCCAGACTGCTCTTTTGAAACCCTTTACAGCATTACATAAGCCTGGGAAGTCAGCAGTTCATGATAAGCCCATGCAAGTCTTCCCATATCTGAAAGGTTTAGAAGTAGAACCATCTGCCTCCATCTTTCCACCAAAAGTTTAGCAGAAAATTGAGGAAAAAAAACCCTGCATTATTATTAGCGTGTTTCTCCTTTCTCCTTTATCCACCTGAGAAAGTCGTCATCTCCTGAGAAACAAACACACCAATCTGAAAGCAAGAAGAGAAAAAAAAATCATTTTTTACTATTTATTTGGCCCATTGACTATTTCAGCACTGAAGAGCACTGAAGAGCAACTGAGAAGTTCAGCTGCATGGAACTGTGAAATGTGGGAGAGTGAAATTCTCTAAGAGCTTGTGGAGGGTTGGGGTCAGGAAGGCCAAGGTGAAGCTGGAACTGGACCTGGAAAGGGGGAAAGAGTACCAGGATGTTCTAGAGCTTCATTGAACAGAAAAGGAAGGTCACAGAAGGTGTCTTCCCCACTCCAAACAACACTGGCAGACAGGAACAAATCTTCAAAAGGATGGAAAGGAAAAGCCTGGGAACACCCAGCCACCCAGCTGAATTCCCCTCTGTGCCTGGGGAGGTGATGGGACAGACCCTCTGGAAGCTCTGCTGAGGCTCCTGGAGCTCAGGGAGGTACCATGTACATCATCTGGGCAATCAGGTGGCAGGGATTTACTGACAGTTCTGTGTGAGGCTGGGTACAGCTTGGACTATTTGAGAACCTTTAGTGCCAACCTCTGCAAACACACTTCCCAAAGAAGGCAGCACAAATCAGTGATGTGCTTCGAAGGAAATTCCACTCATGGTGTGGTGCTCAGAAGATCTGGTTGTAGGCCAAAGCAACAACAGGACACATTCCTACAAAACAAAACGAAACAAAACGAAACAAAACAAATAAAAAAAAACAAAGAAAAACAACAAAAATAAAAACCTCAAACCAAAACAAAAAACCCACCCCAAACAAACAAAAAAAAGCCAAAAAACCACACACAAAAAATTACAATATTTGACTTATTTCTCAAGTCAAAACAATGCAAAATATTTTGCTGTCAACAAAGTGGTGTCTTCCAAGAGAGAAATACACATTGAGAATAACCTTGTTCAGTCTGTATAAGCCGTGAACTCCTCCTGAGATTTTTCATCCCTCTGGAGTTACACGATTGAAACCAGAATTCTAAAGGGACTATGCATTGTACATCTGACAGAGAGGCTGCAGAACCTGCACCTTTATGAAGTGGGCAATTTGAAAACAGTCAGGTACATAGCCAAAATTCTTATTCTTATGGTGGTCCACCTTGAGTAAATCCATTAGTCAGCCAAGTCTGATATAATTTCGCACATATTCTTGTTCTGCTTTGGATTTACACCTGTTCATCAAAGGTTCCAAGACCAGAATCTGGCCCTGGGTAGCTGTCAGTATAGGTTTGTGTGCTCATTTGTTGTTTCATTGAGAACAAACTACTTGCAGAGCAAAGGTCAGACTGTGTTTTCAATTATGCCATAATATACCTGAATTATTGGTGCTGCCTTTGTGGGCTACAAAGTCAGAACAAAATTTGGAGTGAAATCCCAGAGGTATTTTAGGGTGGGCCTGTACTTGGTTGGCTTTTAGAGAAACCAGTAGTCAGGCTTAGGGTGGGAGAAGTAAACAAATGTACATAAACCCACCATTGCTTCTCCAGCTCGGAGACTGTCCATAGAATCCCAAACATCTGGAGATCATTACCATGCTGGCCTCATTGAAATAATTGTTTAATTAGTTTCCTTTTCACTTTCTCTTTCTCTCTTCTCTTCTGTTTTCCTCACCACACAATTCCAGGATGCTGAACTCAGTTTGAAAAAAAAACCTCCAGAACTGAGCGTCATCCAATGGGAATTTCATCTGTAGGAAAATATTTCTATTCAGTCCTAAACGAACATTCTCAGTGCTTATAGCATCCTACCACCAGCAAGCTTCTCCTCCTTACAGAAAATAAAACCTTTTTTTTTTCTCCCATTAACTGGTAACAAGTTTTGTAGAAAGTAAGGTAAGAAAGACACGTTTATTTGGCTTATGAATCCTTTATTGTGTGTATGTATATATATATATATATGTGTGTACATGTATGTATATATATATGTATATGTATATGTATGTATATGTATATGTATATGATGTATATGTATATGTATATGTATATGTATATGTATATGTATATGTATATGTATATGTATATGTATATGTATAGTGTTGTTGTTATTGTTGTTGTTGTTGTTTGTTTTTCTTAAATTTACAGGAACTTCCTGTAAGTTCCTAAACCATGGTCAATCTAAATCCATGGTCAATCTAGGTTCCCACTTGACTGGAAACTGAGAGTGGAGGTCTGAACCCTCTTATCAGCACCTCATTAAGGAACTGTACACCTTCCTCCAGTGGAGGATGGAGAAAAACAGGAAGTGAATAATCTTGCCCAGAGTGGAAGCTGGGACAGTCCAAAACGCCATGTTAACACCACCAGAGCTCCAAACAATTCATGTCTCAGAAACACCAAATGGAACATACCAATAAGTGGTTTTTGTTGTTTTTTTTTTTCCTTTTTGGCTGTACTTCAAAAAAATAAAATACAAATAAAAAGAAGGATAAAATACTTTTTGTGCATTATGACAGCTGCAACAGCTGTAAGGATGTGATGACACAGCTTCTGTCTGGAGCAGCAGGCCAGAGCAGAGCAAAACCTCAGCAATGTAAACAGGGACCTTAGTAAAAAGCTTATCATTTCACAGACACAGAGAAGCCAAGCCTCAAACTGCAGCACTTTTTTTGGAGTTTTCCTTTCCATCTGTCACCATGCCAGATGGATGGTGTCTGTCTGTACCTTTGGGACCATCTGTTGGCTCAGGACTCCTTAGCTGCCACAAAGAAGGGTCCAAGAGCCAAATGGGAACATGCCTGTGCAGATTCATGCCCCACCACTACCATCTCCTGACACTCAGGAGAGAAGAAATGCCTGAAAGGGGAGAAACGACAGATCTCAGAATTCTCTATGTCATCCTCCAGGCACGTTGGTTTTTCAGTCTGAAGATTTGCAGACTTTTCAATCTGCCCAGAGTAAAATGCAGCTGGATGGTTGATGCTTGCCATAGGTTTTTAGGTGGAGATAAAGCATTTTAGAGTTGCCACTCTGCATTAAGCTCCCCTAACACAGGGAGGGTGTTGAGAGATGGTCCAGGGCCAGATTTTTTGTGAAGGAACAGCACCCAGCACACAGCTCCCTTCTGGAGAGATCCATTCTCTGTGCTGCTTGCTTGCACATCAACACTGTCTAGCCACCCTGCACCCTGCAGAGAAGACAAATTGTTTATCAGACCAGGGAGGTTTTCCAGTGTCAAGCCTCAGAGCCGCCCTCAGAACTTAAATTTTGGTTGCCAGAAGGAGTATTAACCTTATTTATTGTCAGCTATTATTGTTATATGATGAAATTATTATAGCTTGTTATTGTCATATGATGAAATGCATACTTCAGGAGAGACCAAGATGGAATACTTTAAGTAAAGTCTGTTTATAGTGAGGAATTAAAGCCCAGCCCCTGAGGAGAAAAATTGCAATGTAAACAAGCACAGAAACATCATCCAGCTACTACAATATGGCTTATAAGAGAGCAGATGAAAAACTGTCATTTAGCTTGTTAAGTTTCACTCCTGATTACTTTATTTTGGGCCTATTGTATCTATAGAAATTGCTATAATCTAGTTAGTTATTATTATTTTAATTCTGGGGAAGAATTTGAAAGAATTTTGATAAATCCCAAGAAAGTAAAATGTTCAAAAGCCTGGCATGACATCTCTTACAGGGATAAACCAGCTTATTCTTCAGCTGACCAAAAAAAGCATGTAGCAGATGTGGAAAAACATGACTGGTGAGGAAAGGGTATGTAGAAATGGATGCTTCCTCTTCAAATAGATGGTTTGGAGATGGCATCGTAAGATGATATTTGTAGGCACAATTGCAAAGAAAAATCGGAGGAACTTCTGCAATGCCTCAAAGTAAACTGCTGATCTCTTTGCAAATAGGTATTGTAGATATTAAAGATGATACTGCTGGGGATTAAAAAAAACAGAAAAAAAAAAAAGCAGCCCAGATAAATCTGGGTTAAAAAAATCATCAAGGATGACACAGCACAATAAGCACAGATATTTGTTTAATATAAATATTATTATAATTATAAATAATAATAAAAATAAATCAGTGGTAAAGTTGCCTGCCAATTGACCTGCTTCTTTTATGCTCTCCTAGGCTCACAGTCAGGATATCCGGCTGGACCCTTGGAGCGCTACATCTGCTGTCAATTTGAGTTTGTTTTTAGGTCTGCAATGAAATCAGACAATAGGCTTGGTAATTGTACCCACAACTTCCATGTGCAACAAGCAACTGTCAACTGCTATACCTTAACTGTGAAGAAAAGAATATAGTCAATTTTCAGTCTCCCAAAAATTCACCAGTTATGCCTTAGCATCCTTGGTGATGTAAATATGAAAACCCATATATGAATACCTATATTTAACACATTAACAGATGTAGGTCCTGAGGAAATTAAGTTTTGCACTCATGGGCATAGTGCCAACATTACACATCTGAGCTGTGATCCTGTGCCCATTCACAGAACAAACTTCAGCAGCATCAAAGAACTACTTTTTCATTAAGCATGATGATTCATTCATTCTTTGAGAAGAAGCTGCTAAGCTAAAGACCTCAGTGTGTGTCTGCATCCTAGATTGATAATAAGCACATTGATAACTGATATATTTGAGAAAATACACTTCTGCTGATGTGTTAATAAAACTTCAAACCAGCACGGCAAACATGCATCTGGTGAGTTAAAGAACATGATTGCTCTCTTGATATCCCAGAGTAGTGATAATTTCTTCCACTCAGACCTGCTGGCCCCTTTCCATAGCTGAGTGTAGCTCTAAGACTCTTGTTTCCTTACATCAAATCTCTAAAAAAAAACATTATCTCCCTTTCTATATCTGTAAAGTATTACATCTAACTAGGGGTCTTAGTCACTGTTATCATCTTATGTAAAATATAATAATGTTATTAACAATGATGGGCCAATAAATTATATGTATTCAAAATAAATGTCTGAGGCCTTGAAATGTGGGTGTTTCCTAAAGTAGTGGAAATCTTGGCCATGAGGGTATTTCCAGAGAGAGCTGTGATGCATTACTGCCTCAAAATATCTTACTGCTCAAGACTCCTGATTTGGATACATTTGCACTTCAGCTGACAGATAAAATATTAAGCTTCAGGGTACTTACTTCAGGGTGCTTATTTTATTTTCTGAGTTTGGTTGCTTTTTTTTTGCTTTTGTTTGTTTGTTTGTTTGTTTTTTGGTTGTTTGGTGTGGTTTTTTTTTTAATCTTGGTTTTTGTTTTCCTTGATTGTTTTGTTATTTGGGGTTTTTTTTTGTTTTTTCTTTTGTTTTGGTTTGGGGTTTTTTTTGTCATTGTTTCTTATTTTTTTTTAAACCATGCTTTCTCAGTGTACTTATATTTTCTTTTTCCTTTATTTTCCCTCATTTCAGGAACTGAGCAACACTGTTTTGCAAGTTTCCACTTTTTCTAGAAATCTCTCTTATTAAAAATCATTAAACAAACCACACATATTAGCATGTATAAATTGGTATTTAAATTCCACTCCACTAAAAGTATCTGGGTAAAATAATTTTCCTTTTCAGAAGTTTGGAAGAACCAATTGGTTTTGGAAATGTCTGGGTTTACTTTTGCAAAAGTGCAGTTTGGAATACTGCACAGCAATATACATGGCAGGAATCAATTAAAAAAAAAACAAAACAAACAAAGAAACAACAAACTGCAAGTCTATGTGTATTTGTAAGCAACATGGTTTTCATGGAAATCACTGGTATTTTGTCAAGGAATAAGGATATCTGCTATTTTTTTGATGAAAATTGGAAATGCTTCCATCCAAAATGATACAAAAGCCCAACACTCTTCCACAGCTCAGCGGGAGCAGGAATTCCAAATTCTTATGTTCTATTTTGGGTGATCTGCTGCACTCTTCATCTGACTTGCATCTTCCTGATGCACCATAGGCAATGACTTTTGTGGTGCCCAGAGACCATTAGAAAACTCTGAAAAAAAGGCATTTAGGTATAGTCTGGCTAAAGGGTCAAGACAAAAAGTAGAGACACAGAGACTTGTGATCCTGTAAGAACTTCCTCTCCTTTCAGAGTGTGAAATGGGACCCTATGCTAAATGTCACCAGGGCTTTAATTTCTGACACCTTTGCTTGCTGGAGTTGAAGCTGCTGAGTGCAACTGAGCAGATGAGAACTGCAATGATACGAAATATTGACAGATGATTGCAGTCCCAGTCACACAGAGTTTGTGCAAATTCATTTTATGCTCCTGTCTGTATGCCTGACTTGCACAAAGCCTTTGTCCTCCAATCTTTGCTCTCCTGGTTGTAGTTTTTCCATAGATGTACAGGGGAGTTTCAGGAAGTTCTGGAAGGATACTGACTTTGGAAGTTACTTACTTTGTAAAAGTCGTATCCTGCAGAGATCTCCTGTGTGCTTGACAGAGACTAATCTTGCCTTGACAGGATGCAGTATGATTTACCCTTAAGTGGCATATAGCACTGATCTCCAAATTAATTTCTAGCTATATATCCACAGTCCAAGTGTCTTTCTAAGTTGTTTCAAATCCAGACCTGTCAGAGCAGAGATATACCCCTGATCCTGTAATATAGGCAAGGAATATTGCAAATCTGTGAGTGATCTAGAAGTGATTCTTACTGTGATAGGACACTACAATAAATATGTTTGCCAACATATGCATTTTTTTTTCTCTCTTAAAGTTAAGCTTACACCATAAAATTTCAATTTAATTATTTTTTTCATATTTCCTGTGAGTAATTTATGGCTCAAAACCCTCCCAGCCCCTAGCTGGTGCCATATCCTCCCCATGACAAAAACTGATCATTTTTCACCAGAAAAATGGTGCAACATGGGAACAGCTTATCAAGAAAGCCTATAAAATATCTATTCCAGACATCTCTCCAGACCCAGTTAGACAAAAGTCAGATGTCCTGAGCTAGCAGTGTTGGTAGTCTGATTTCTAAAGCTGGTTTTGGACCTGAGACACCCAGACCAACCTCTCTTTAGTTGTGTGAAATGCTCATATGAGAACAGTGGTGGCAGCTTCTGCAGCAGTGTCAGTGATGCAGACCAAACGCACTGGTGCTGTTTAGGTACTGAGATCACTGTAAAATCTTTTAAGTGACAGGTTGAGTGGACTAATTTCTCTCTGAGCCCATCTTGCCAAATTGTGACTGTCAGTATTGACATAGCAGATGTATGTCAAAAACTCTGTCAATCTCTGTAAAAGTTTCCCTGCTCCTCTTCCCTAGCACCCATTTTCTAGAGCAGGCTTTGAAGTGGCACTACAAAGGTTGATCCAAACTCTGGCAGGCAAACCTTCTCCTGGGCAGCTGTTGCAATATCTTAGTTGGATGTTCCTGAATTTAATGTTCTCCTTGGCTTTCTTACTTTTCCCTGCTCTTGCTGTAATTCTCTCCTCCTAGATTAATGACTCCTTCTGGTTTGCATTTTAGAGTATTCCTCTTTTCCCAGAGAATGGTGAACCCGTTGGTGTCACTCAGGAAGGTTGTTTAATTTTTCACAATCCTCAGACCCTCAGGTTGAAAACTGAGTGTCCCTTTCTGTTCACAACACACAAGAGGAAGGATTTTGAAGCTCTTGGCCTCATCATGCAGCTACAGACTGGACAAAGTGCTTTCAAGGGGAAGACCACCTGCCAGAAGAGCAAAACAGAAATAGCCCAAAATATTAAAACCATTTGGGACAGGACTGACACATTTATTCTTTCTTTGAACAGCTTCTTGTGCGTGGCAGTCTGGACATTGAGATACCTTCACAAGGCAAAAAATAACAGCTGCTTTTCCTGATGAAAGCAATTTAAAAACAGTCTGATTCCTCCAATTTGATTTTAAGACTGGACAATTCAAATTATTTACATTCTGGCATCAGAAAGTAATTTAAATGTTTTACACTGTCATGCCAGCATTGGAAATTAAAATACCAAACAGCTAGCAATAATGAGACAGTTTAATATCAACAGGACTGTGAATTTTTAAGAGAATTAGGAAAAGGTTTCCAATTCAGATTCAGCAGAGGAAGCTGCCATGGTGATCAGTGATAAAACACTAAGGAAAAAGAGCTGTAGAGACAAACCCTCCATTCTGCAGAAACCTCTCTGAAGGATATTAGTGCCTATTTTTAGTCTCAAAGTGCCAGTAACATTTTCAGACAACAAAAGTCATTGAAGGCCTACTGTTTACACAAAAAGTAACATTGAAAACAAAACAAAAAAATAAACAAAAAAACCCCATTCACAAAAAAATTTGCAGTGAAAACAGTGAGCTATAGAGATGAGATTGAGATGAGATGAGATGAGATGAGATGAGATGATGAGATGAGATGAGATGAGATGATGAGATGAGATGAGATATGAGAGGCTAGATCTCCTGACAAGCAATACAGAGGAGTTTGCAAGTCCTTACTTTTTTTTTCTCTGTCCTCTACCCAACAATTGGGTAGAATAAACCAGAATCTCAGCCTGCTTGTCAGCCACTCACAGTGATTCCTGTTGTGTGCTGCCCTTTATGGTCTAACAGCACAGAAAGTGACCCTCTTGCTCCATTTAGGGAGCAATCCAGATCTGTCTCCTCCAGCCAACAAAGCCAAGCTGTAAAGGCAGGCTGGGTCCCATCTGGCTTGATCTGGACACTGCTGGACACATCGTGGTTTTTGTGGAGGGAAAGGGGGAGTAGAAGACTTGGTTAGGCTTTCTGTAATTATTTTGATACGCCTCTTCACTTCCTGTCTTGGAATGGGAATGGAACAAAAACTTATTGCAAAAAACAAGAACTTCTCTGAGATGAGTTGCCACAAGAGGAAGGCTGGTGCTGCTGTTATTCCAGGCTTAGGTGCCGAGGAGGGAAAGCTGCAGTTCTCTTTTCCACCTGGTCTCAGCTCAGGTTTTCTACCTAAGTCAGCACAAAATGTGAATGTATCCAAGGCCAGAGAAGACTGGGAAAAACAACACAAGCATGACTAAGTTCACTGCAGTGGTGTCAAAGATCAAAAACTATCAGCCCAACAGTTCTACAGATGTGAATTAATAGTTAGAGATTACTCAATCATGTACCTGCTGGTCTCTTAAGATGCCTTTGTTCCGAGTAGAAAACCAAGGGGCCGGACTGAGAATCACTGAAATTACATTAGCCTCAGAGAAAAATGAAAAGTACTAGTGTTTGGGACAGAGATTATTTATATGGAGACGAAATTAGGTAAATCACACTGAGGGGTGGTGTCTGTGTCACAGAAAGTGGCACCTACAGGCCCCTGACCTCACCCAGGGCAGCAGTAGCATCTGTTTTACAAAAAAAGTCACTGGCATTGTGACCTTACCATGTTTTTAGCATTAGGCCATCACTGCTGTGACAATGCTGTGTTTAACACTGTCTCTGTGGCTGTCCTCTGTGTTTTTCCTTCCTCTTTAAAGCATGTTAAAAGAATTTTCTCCTCTAATATATATATGGGACAGAGGTTGCCTGTGTATAGCTGACAAACCATCCTTGGTTCTCCTGAACAGAACTTTGCTCTGGCTAGTCTGTTACCATCAGACCATCAGTCATTTAAAACAGTGGCTTATTTCTTTCTCCACAGAGAGGTCTGTAAGCCTTGATTTCATCTTCCCCCTTCATCCTGTGGCCTCTCAGTAATGGTTTATTCTCCACTCTTCATCCTCAGAGTCCCAAGCTAAGGTTTGGGTACCAGCAGCCCTAAAATACAGCCCTTGCTACTCCCTGGAGAGCAGAGAACCTCCAGCACTGTCATAGCATCCTGAAATGAGTCTGCACAGTAGGCAAGGGGGGAATATAAAACAAGTTTTAACCCGCTACAGGACAAAATTAAGAAACTAATACTAGATTTGGAAAATGGATAGGAGACAAAGCTTCAACACACTTTTTTATCTGTCTGTGCCTGCACCTGTTCCCAGCCTCCTCTTGGCATTCCTTGGGGAAGTACTGGTGAAACACATTTGCAGCTTGTTAGCACGGGACCTAGTTCCTTATGCCTGGATTATGCAGGCAAAATCTCTCTGCATACAGATCTCTCTCCTCCAGCATCCCACTCAGTAACAAGCAGCTCCACGAGGGTTTCCCATAGCCCAGACCCTGCCTTATTGGCTCGTTTTGGGTAACAGCTTGGTGAGAGGGGTGCTGAAGGAAATTCTCATGCTGTGTTTGCCCGTGGAATGCAATTTCATGCTGGGTGGCCAAGGCTGCTGCCACCCTGGAAGCCAGCAGATGAGCCAGTCACATGCTGTACACAAGTTTCTGTTTGGCAGAGCTGCAGCAGAGCAAGAGCTGAAGTGCATCCAAGTTGGCATGTGGCATTTTCTACGGCCTGTGGCTCTGAAACCACTCCAGCAGCAACACTGAACCCACTGTTTCTGTAAGGAGCTGTGATAAGACCAGCCTGCCTCTTGGTGCTTTTAATTTGTCTCTCTCTGGTCACTTAACAAAGGAGGTTAATTATGTTGACTCCCCTTTGCAGGTGGGAACAGTAAGGAAAACTCAATTACCTTGTCCTGGAGCATCAAGGAGTGGGATCCCCTATCTTGTCTCCTGTCACCTGAGGACTGATTTGAAAGGTTTCACTGGACCTCTGGGGCTTTGTGCAGCTGAAAATGTCTAAAATAAACACTGCCTTCCTCTCAGTCATCTGCCTTGACATGAGTGTGAAGGAAGAAGTGTATAAAGAATGAAGAGACCTTCTTTGGTGAGATTTCTCACATCTTATCTAACTCCTTTCAAAGTAAAACTTCCCTGAAACCTCACACATCTCCTCGTGCCTTGTTGTAGCAGGTTTTTGTTCAGGACATGTGAATGTGATGCAGGTGTCATGTACACGTCTTGCCACCTGTGCTGATCCTAGGAATGGGGTCTGACACTTAAAAAAACCCACAATAAGTGATGGAGAGAAAGGTGTTGGGCAAGAGCAAAATCCAGCCTCTCGCTCCATTGCATCTCCCTGTGGTCCAGGTGAGCTTGCAATGAGATATTTGGAGATATAAACCATCTCTTAATGTTTCTGACAGTGTTTCAGTAGCTTTGCTTGTGACCAGGGAAAGGAAGTGATGACCCTTTGCTACTGGGGTGCTCCTCAGGGTCCCTGAGGAATGGCTGGGCTCCAGGTGCAAGCCAGCAAGTTATCCTCAGCAAATTATCATTGCAGGCTTTGTTGCATGACCAATTAAATAATTTATATCCTCTGTGAGCTTACAAGCACCTCTAGAAAAATAGCACCACAATTCTTGAGAAGGTCTTTGTTACAGAGAGATGCTATGCCCTTCTTTGGAGATGGGTCCATGTTTTCAAGTGCTTACAAAAGAAACCTCCAAACTCTACCTCCAGAAGGATAAGGTGTCTGGGAATCAGCTTTCATGAGATGTACAGGGGAGAGAAATAAGTCACATCTGGAAGAAAATCAAAAAAAAAAGCCCACAAAACATGAATAAGCATAATAAATTTTGCCTGATTTTCTTTAGTCCTTTTCTTTTGTCAATGAATGTAACACAGTGTTGCCACAAGCTCACTGCACAAGACCTGCCCTTCCAAGGCAGTCCATAAAATTCCAGTGAAATCATCCACCTTGACTACTAGTCCTGCAAAGATGTGCACAAATATGTGCAGACAACACCACTCAGACTGGGGAAGCCCAGGTGTAACTCCCTCCCACTCTGGGACAGAATGCAGGAAAGAGTCTGGGAATGGCAGGGTGTGCAGCTAGAGATCATAGTGAATTTTTTTATAGCCACCCATCCTTAAAAATACATGCTGTTGCTCTGGATTTTTAACTCTTCAGATGCTCCCGCTGAAGAAGAAGAAAAGAAAAAGGAAAAGAAAAAGAAAAAGAAAAAGAAAAAGAAAAAGAAAAAGAAAAAG
>QUSF01000094.1:969737-1047157 GCA_003676055.1 Chloebia gouldiae | reverse complement strand
AGAAAAAGAAAAAGAAAAAGAAAAAGAAAAAGAAAAAGAAAAAGAAAGAAAAAGAAAAAGAAAAAGTATGTAAAACATCTGAAGCTGCAAATATATGAGGAGATCCACCAGACAAGTTAGGCAAACATTTATTGGCTTTTTTTTTCTTATTCTGGACTTGTAGGAGTTCCCAGGTTGGCACTTTTAGTATCTCAGTAATCACAGTTAATACAAGGGGAGTGAACAGCAGTACCAGGTTGTTTGTATGTGAGATATGGCGACCTGTTTATGCTGCAGGCCTGAAACACCATCTCTACTTACTAATTAAACAAATATATAGATCCTTTACTGTTTCAGAAAGATGGGTTTGGATGTCAGATGAAATCTTATGCAGCCACTTTTCCTTGGCTGCACTGAGGGTCAAGACTTTGAAGACTTTGTGCTCTAAAGGAGAGTGGTCCCTCACATTATGGATGGAGAACTGAAGAGGCTGGCAGCATTTGTCTTGCATCACAAAAAACATTTTTTGAAGGCCATCAAAGTGCTCCACTGTGCTGATATAAATTGTGGTGATATAAATCCTGCACCCAGCACCTTAAACAGGACAGTTGCCACATTTCAGTAAGAAACATTACATTTCTTACCATTCTTTTGCTCTTTTGAGATGCCTTCACCTAGCTTCTTCATGTTGCTGGATGACCTTAGTATCATGAAGAAAACAATGAAGTTTAGTGAATGATGCTTGCTGTGAAACAACATTTCTGGCCAGATTTCTTTCTCTTACATTGCTGTTTCCCTGCCCTGACAACAGGAATTTTGGTAATTGGAACTGTCTGGAGCCAGAGTTGGCACATCACTTTACCCCTTCTTATCTCCTTTCAACATAAAGCCTGTACATACATGAAATGTAATTTTGTCTCAGGGATTTTGTGAAGGTGGTTAGATCTTGCTTTTATGCATTTTGAAACAAGCCACTTTAAAAATGCTTCCATCAGATCCTTGAAAGGTCATCAGACATGAGATGGAAGACGTCATACAAGTGATCAGGCTGTCAAGATACTTAAAAAAATGTGGGAAGTCTTTGGAGGAAGATAGTAACACCCAATTGTCACTGCAAATTTAATTTTCTCCCTCAGATATCACAGTGTTAGTCCTTCATGAAAAAAGAACGCTAGCAGCCTTAGAGAGAAAAAGACCTTTTCTTGCAGAGCACCGGTCTGTGTTTTTATAAGATGCAAGTGTAATCTGAAAGTATGCTTCAGCCACAGAACTCTTTTTTCATCCAAAGATCCTGAGTGCAATTTTTAGCTTGTCACCATTGGTCAGTGCAGAAGGCACAAATGTCTTTACTTGCAATAGCACTCCAATCTGCACCACACTCCTCAGAAAAAGCAGAAGAGAGTGAATCCTCCCAGCACTGCTCACGTTGCTTTGGATAACACATCTTTCTTCCATTCTACTGCTGAGACAAGGTTTATTGTGACAGGACCACTGTTTATCTTACCAGGATTATGCTGAAGCAAGTTTAATTGTATTAGCGTTAAAACATTTCAGCACTGGGAGTGACACAATATGTTTAGCATCAATATAAAGGTTGCTATGTTTTGTGCTCTCAGCTGGAACTGGGGCAGCAACCAGACACTGGGACATATGGAACGCATTTTAAGTTTTATGTTCATGTCTCTCAAGGAGGATTAGAACACTTGCAAAGATTCTTTATGTGCTGCATGGTGGGCAGTGATGGTTTGTGTGTAACTGATCGACATTCCCTTCCCCTTCTCCCTGTTTAAACCTGAATCTGAGTGCTTGGGAATTCTTCAGAGGCTTGACAGCTAGTCCTAGCTTATAAACATCGCTCCATATCTGAGTTATAAGAATAGCATGATGTGTACTGCCCCTCATCTGTGAATATTGATGGGTGTTAGATATGCTGGGGTGAAACCATGCAAAGAATCTGGATTTTTTATCTGCCTCCTAGGGACTCCTTGATTAGCTACAGCCTTCGCTGCTGAAGAGCTGCAAGCTCAGGAAGGCAAAGCTTCTTTTTCACTCCCTCCTTTTGCCATGCTTAGAAAACCTCATGTTTATTGGCCCTCCTCACTGATCAGCACATCCTTTTTGATGGAACCATCAGAAGACATGAGATGTCCAATTCCTGATGATTTGCATCAAGATGAGCCCTCACTTCCTGTCCAGGCATTTGGAAACCTCCTGCTTTATTAATGGTACTTTTTTTTTTTTTTTGGTGAGCTCCAGTCCAATTTCCCTCTTTATTTAAGAAACTATTTGCAAATTAATGTGCTTACAAACCTGAAGCAGACAATGTGTCTGAGCCACAGGTGTGACACAGTCACAAATTTGAAAAGATGGGTCCCACTACCTGGTAGTCATGGACCATTTTGAAATTACAGGTCACCAGTGTCCTTAAACCTATTTTCTCCCCAGAGGCAAGACAGAAATGAAAGTCTCAAGCAGCCTGGGAGAGAAATGATGCACTGTGGACTTAAATACAAAGAGCAGGACAACTACTGTCGAGAATGTCATCATACCTGTCTACGGTAGCTTTAACATCCTTTTGCACCAATTATCTTGAACCATTGAAATTATCTTCCATTCTCTCTCCTTGAATGTTAATTTCACTGAAAGTTGTGTACTTTGAACACCAGGTGTGAGAGCAGGGAAGACTGCAGCAGCACCACTGAAGCAGTGGGTTCAGTTCCTTCAGAAGGTAACGGCTCAGCCCCTCCTTTGTCATCTCTACACACACTCTGAATGCTTTTCTGGGCTGTATGTCTTACTCTGCTGCTAGTTACTTCACTCACTTTGGGGGATGTTAATGGAATATTATGGAACTACAAGAAGACACATATGTTCTCCTTCTATTTTGTTTTGGGTTGGTTTTTTTTTTTGGCTTTTTTTTTGTTGTTGTTGTTTTTTGTTGTGCTTTGTGCTTTAAAGTCAAGGAAGCTGTGAGCATCCAGTTTTCCATCAAGTGAAGGCTCACACAACCTGTGAAGGTCTCATTTCCTTCCAGGGATGGGGCATCCATAGCTTCGCTGTTGTGATACCTCCTGACCCTCACAGTACAGAATTTATTTCTATTATGGAACCTAAATCCATAATAGAAATAGACACTCTCAGTGTAAAGCCATGACCCCTTGTTCTATCACTACATACCCTCGTGGAAAACCCCTCACCAGCTCTCTTGTAAGACTGCTTAAGGTACTGGAAGGTCCTTTAAGGTCTCACTGGAGGCTTCTCTTCTCCAGACTGAGGAACCCCAACTCTCTCAGCCTGGCTCCACAGCAGAGGTTCTTCCTCCCTCTGATGGTTTTCATCTGGACCTGCTCTAACAGCTCCAGCCATGAGCTGTCACAAATCTCCTCATCTTTCATCTGTCTTAGCACAGTTTCCAGGAGGATCTGCCCCTGAGATGTGACTAACTGTCCTGTAGCTCCTCGGGTCCTCCACATTCTCCTTTTTAAAAAAATGAGGGTTTGCTCCCCCTTTTCCAGTTGGTGAGAACTTCACCAGGTGCCATGATTCCTCAAATATCAAGGATGGTGTCCTAGCCCTTTCATCTGCCAGTTTCCTGAGAACCTATGAGCACATCTCATCAGTTCAAATGGACTTCCAGTCATCCTCAAGTTCCTTAAGTACTATCAAACCTGATCTTTTCCTACAGTGGGTGGCCCTTCATCCTCCCAGTTCCTGCCTTTGCCCTCTGAGACTCAAGTGATGTGAATGAAACACTTCCTGGTGAAGACTGAGAAAAAAAAATCAGAGTACCTCAGGTTTTTCCATGCCACAGATAATCAGTTTTCCCTTTTTATCTGATAAGGGCCTAAATTTTCCCAAATCTTCCCTTTTTCACTGATGAAAGCTTTCCTTGTTGCCTTGGGCAGCTTTTTTAACCTGATCCCTGGCTTCTCAGACAATTTTTTCCAGCCCTTCCCAGGCTACCTTCCTTGTTTCCACCCTCTGCAGACTTCATTTTTGTGTTTGAGTTTGTCCTTTTTCATCCACACAGCTCTCCTGGGATTTCTGCCTGCCTTCCTCTTCATTGGGCTGCATTGCTCCTGAGCTCAGAGTAGATCCTTGAATATCAGCCTTTTTTCTTGGGCTGGTCTTCCCTGCACACGGCTTTATCCCACAGGACTCTACCAAACAGATCCCTGAAGAGGCCAAAAGCTGCCCTCCTGAAGTCCAGGGCAGTGACTTTGCTGCAGACCCTCCTCATTGCCCAAAAAAACTTTAAATCCATCCTTTCATAGAATTATGGGATGTCATGGTCGCTTCAGCCAATGCTTCCTTGAGCTTCACATTCCCCAGTGGCCTCAGGCTGTCCAAGACCCAGCACAGTAACTATCCTCATCATTTCCTCTGTCAGCTGGAGAGGGAATTTGTCACCAGCACATTCCATGAACCTCCTGGTTCATTTATGTCCTGTTCTGTTGCCCATCCAACAGACACCAGGGTGGTTGGAGCTCCCCATGAAAGTGAACATGAGGCTCCTCATTTTCGTCCAGAGTGGGCCCCATCTGCTCATTGCTGGTGGGGTGCCCTGTGTCAGACCCCACTGCAGCATCACCTGGCCCTCACCCTCCTTTAATCCTGACTACTCAGCTCTGGGCTGGATCCTCATCCATCCCTAGTCCAGCTGGTCACTGACACAGAGGGAAACAACCCCTCCTTGTCCCTGTCCTTCCTGAAGATCCCTTATCCTTCCATTCCAACAGTCCAGCCATATGATGCCAGTGAGATCACAGCCTCTCTAGCTCCAGTTTCTGAGCCCTGTGCTGTGTCTGTTTACACAGACACAGTTTTACACATTTCAGTTTAGCACCCCGTGAAGTGATTTGCTGTCTGGACTGGTTTGAATTCCTTTCTGCTCTTCTTCAGGTGCTCTCCTGCTGTCCTACAATGCCTCTCCAGTCTCTGGACACCTAGCACATCAAACTGACAGGGGTCTGTTTGATTTAGGTTCCACTCTCCCAGTAATCTTAATTTAAAGCCATTTTCCCTGGCTTGGCATCTTAATATTTCCCTCTGGCATTTCCCTCCATGAAGGCAAAGCCTCCACTCTCAAAGGCTTTTTCTGGAAGCATATGACTAAAGTAGGGAAAGAGAGAAATTTAGGATTTAAGGGACATAGTCTGTCTTTATGTCCCTTATAGAAGGGGTAAAAAATCAAAAATATATTTCAGCATGAGAACCAGTCAGAATATTTTCCCCAGTAGAAATGTACAGCTTTGGCAGCTGAAGCTTTTAAACTGGAAACATCTTATCAGAAAGCCAGAATATTTCAACAGAGAAATATTACTCATAGATTTCACAATTATTTACCTCCTCAATAATCCTCACTACTCTAGGTTGCAGGGCCAGGGTATATCATTGTCATTCTTTATACCAATGTCATCCCTTTTTTTTTTCAAAGGTAGTCTTTAAAAATAGCTTCACCATTTCTCAAATAGATTCCAAAATTGTGACAAGAGAACAAGCTTTCCTTGAGTTTTATTTTAGCTGTGAAGTTCTCCTTTGTTTCACATCTCTCCTATTTTTGTCACATCCAACTGCAGCTGGAGAAAACCACTGAGAAAAAGCAGAAGCTGCAGACTCAACCCCAAGTCTGAAAAGTGGTGGAAGTTATGACTTCTGCTCTAATAAAAAGAGTCACCTAACTCCTTCTTCTCACAAATCCAGCCTGAAAGGACATCAGGTTCAGATACTATTTTATCCTGCAGAGGAGCTTTCCCATGGACCCCAAGTTCAGAATCCCAGCCCTTCCCTCCCTTTTACAAATCCCTTTTCACCACTGAAAGGCAAGTTCTGTAAAAGCCACAAACTTCCAAGTTATATGTAGCATAAGGCAGCTTTTTGTCCCAAAATCCCACTGAGCTGACTACAGCAACACACAAATTACAAGCTTTGCCTAGTAGCAGAAAACCCACCAAGCAATTTCTGGCTTTGAGTTATGAGAGTCAGTGGGATCCACTCTTGCAGCTGCCTGCACTTGATTCAGTTCTATTTTTGAGCCCTCTTTTAGTTTTGGGGCCCTTGGTTCAGAATTGCCTGGGGTGAGAAAAGGCAAAGGGAAACAGAGAGCTCACTTCATTGTGACTTCACCTTTAAAACTAAGCATCCAGCTACATCCCACTCATCCCAAACTTCTCTTGTTTGTGAATTCAAAACAAAATGGCAAAGGCTTCCACATTTTTCCAGTGTTGGAAGCTATCTAAGCAACAAAGACCTTGCAGTACAAAGTGGAACAGGCTCCAGACCACCTTTACCAACCTGAGCTTTGATTGTAGATTCCCATTTACCTCATTAAAATTTTGACTCACAAGTGAAGGGTGGCTCCACAGAGTGCAGCAGAGACTGGGAGGAGATCCCAGCTTGTCTGAGGATCATTCTAGTTGAGCTGATCACATCATAGTCTTCAATGTCACACAGATTGAAAATGCTAGATCCTGAAGCAGTAATGGCCAAACTCTTTTTGTTGTTATTTCTGAGCCAGGAAACTCTCATGGGCCCTGATGTTTTCAAATATTAGACTAGGAAATCCAGAATGGTCAAATGTCTCAGTTTTATTGCTCTTCAGACATTAATGATTGATAGATTTTGATAAAAAGACCTCACTGTAACTAGCCTTCTCTTCTTACACATGAAAAACTCCAAGCAGACTCAGAACCCCTCCGTGACTTCCATCACACTTGCTCACCTGGCACAAAAGCCTTCCTGACACACCTGAGAGGCTGAAAGTATACCTCAATTTTACATTACTCATCCTCCTGTTTGGTTTTTTGCACCCTGAGTTTTGTGATGCTCAAAAAGACAAAGAGGCAGCAATGGGAAAACATTTTTGTGGCTGAGTGCGGCTTTTGCTCCAAAAATACACTAAGCAGCTGGACGCCACAGGCATGCAAATGAGCCAGGGCTCAGTTTGCATTTGAATATTGAGAACTACACTTGATGCAATTTCACCTGTCACCTCCACCAAGACACAGCTGTCCTCAGGAACAAAGTCTAGCAAGTCAATAATTTGTGTATTGGAGTGACAAACCCTTCTTATGTGCAATACAGTATTGGGAAGGCCAAACCAATCTGGCAGTGCTGGCATGGTGACTGCTTTTTTTGGGTGCTGGCTCTTCTACCAGTGTTTTTCAGTGCATTGGAGGTATAGCTCAGGAATATTTACTGTCCCAGCCAGTCACCAAGTGGTGCTAAGATGGGTCCTGACATCCTGCAAGAAGAAACACAAGCCATGGACAAGCTGCTTCTCCTCTTTGTAGTTTGGTCACATGAAGAACAGAAAACTAATTCATTTTGTATGAACAGGACCTTGCTTTGCACTATTTACACCATCTTACTTCCCACAGATGTTTTAAAGAAAAAGAATTAACTCTTATTGGTGTGGGGACTCTCTGGCATTGAGAATTACTACAGTTTGGGTTTTTGGTCTCCATTGTACTACGTCTAAGGAGATATACACATATGGCATCCTGCATAAACCCAGAAGAGCTGCAAAGACTCAAGCAGACACCAGAGCCAGTCCTGCATGTCTGGCAGCAAGAACATGCATCTGCTCCACTTACCTGCAATTGAGACAGGGCTGTTAGGCTTCATTGTGTAAGAAAGGGGGGCAGAATTTGAACAAAAGGGGGAAATCAAGATATTTGTCTGTGGTTGCACAGCAAAGCTGCAGTAAAGTCAAATCACTCTTGTCTGAGTTCATACTTTGATCATTTTCCCACAGAGCCATCCTTCCCGCAGCAAACAGCTTCCACAGAGCTCACACCATGCACACAAGGATATTTACCACCATAGAAGATAATAAAACACTAATAGAAAGGGTGAATTCCAGACTTGATTATGAGGAAAACCAAGAGCTCTTATGAACGCTCTTGTAAATGCTGAATATCTCACATTGTGTTATCACAGTGCAAACTGGACAGCTTTTCCTAAAAGGAAAGCTTGTCGCCACACAAGGATTTGAGGTGGGAAATGGCAGGAAACACTGCTTTTTTTTTTTTTTTTTTTTTTTTTGGCTCTCTAGTATTTCTGCATCACTAGTTGTTAGGCTTGCCTAAACTCACTAGCTCAAAACTAAACAGACACAAGCCCACCAAGCACTGCTCTTAGCTCATCACCCCTATTTGTGGAGCCTGCATCTGGTTAAATCTATAGTTACGAAGTGTACAACAAGTCCAAGAGACCAGCAGCAGATGTGCCATAACCTCTCATATTTCTTTAGTGCAGGGGCAAAGAATCAGGTGAGTTCTGAGATGCAGGTTCCTCAGAGATGCAGCACGTTGGAAGTGATGGTGCTGGCAGGACACCTACTTCGTGGAACAAGCCTCCAGTGAAGAAAAAAATCTCATCAACCTGGAAAAAATGTCATGGTTTTGAGGCATATTAGTCGAGTATATCACTACAAGCACTGACATGCAAAGGAAAGCAACAGTTCACGACAGGTGCAAGGTCTCAGCCCTACAAAGTCAATTAATAAAGTCACTGTATGGCCAGGCCTGTTTACAGCAGCCAGAAATCCAGTTTCAGAGTTCCAGGCAAATCTCTACGGTGGGGGGGGGGGGGGGGGGGGGGAGGGAAGGGGGGTGGCAAGGAAAGAAACAGATCATGAAATGATATGGTAAAACTTATTTCCTCTAAATGTTCTAATGTGGAAAGACTGGCAAAGGTTTCCACGAGGTGTTAGTAAGCCTCTCAGCAAACAACCAAGGTAGCAGAAGCAAAATTACAACATGCCAGGGGCAACCAACAGGTTTTTAATTATTTTGGTTTGGCTTGGTTGATTTTTTTCTTCCTTTAATTCCACTCTCTCATTTCACTCTATATTAGGCAATTCGTTATCTAATTTGAAGCAGGCACCATACGTTAGAGTCTCCTCACTCAGCACATTGCATGTTTAGACCATCTCCTTCATGTGATTTTTTTTTTTTTTTGGTCTGCCTGTATTGTTTTGGCTGCCAGAGTAGAAATCCTTTGCCTCTGATTTCCAGAAAATCTGGATCCCAGTTTCTGCTTGAAGGCAGTTAAAGCAGCTGCTGCCCTCGCTGCATAAGCAAGAAGATAGAATCCTTCAGAATCAAAGATGGCTTTGGAAGAAACATCCAAAAATGTTATAGGCATGATTTTCAAAGAATCAAAGAAAGTTCTTAGCTGGCTCACCTTGAAATTACATGAAAATACACTTGTGTATGCTAGAGAATACCTTCCTCCTCTCAAAACATGTGGATGTTTCCTCTGGACTAAAAGAGCAGCTGCAAACAGAGAGTGAACTGCAAGGTCATGTAAATCCAACCTCTCCACCTGCTCTCTCTTTTTAGAGACATCTCCAGCTATAGCAGGGATCTGAGGTGGGTGTAATGTGGGACCTGATCCAGTTCTCCTGAAGGCAGTGAGAGCTTTCCACTGGCTTTTATAGGCTTTGGGTCCAGCTCACACTAGGGGAGCTGGATAGTGAAGGTTAAAATATCCCCCTTTGTGTGTTTCCTTTTACACACACACAGTAATTCCCTCCTCTGTAGCTTTTTTCTGTAAGAGTTTTGTGGGTTTTTGGTGGGATTTTGTTGTTGTTGCTTTTTTGGGTTTTTTTTTGTTTGTTTGTTTGTTTTTAATCGAGGCAGTTACCACCCTGAGGCTAGAGCAAGGCTTTGAAAGTTGCACTTCTGGGGTTTTGGAGTTACTGTTAGGTACAGTTTGTCTGAGTTTTATCTTGGAGCTGTTATTTAGTCCTGTGCCATGGTCACAGAGTTAAAAACCCTACTGATTTCAGGGAGGTGAGAGTTCTCTTGCCCCAAGCCAAGCTGAAAACTACAGATACTATGAGGTTCTGCTCCCAGGAGATGCCTCTGACTCTAAAGCAGGGCCTGAGACTCTTAAAACTTATTTTTGCCACCAGCCTCTGCAAAGCACTCTCTGCTGAGCCCTAACAAGATCATTCCCTGCACAGAAATTGGCTGTGCTGGTTGGTTTTTTTAGGCTTGTATTTATAGTGTGACAGAGCTGGGATGATGATGATAATTGGGTTTGACACAGCATGAGCAGAAACTGTGCAGAAGAAAGGAGTGTCTTCAGATGAGTTTCATCTTGAGTTTATCTAGAGACAAGGAAGCTGCTGTATAAGGCTTCCTCTGCCTTATGGCCAGCAGGATCTGCTACAAGCTTGTAATAACTCTCCTCACAAACTGATCTCGATTAAGAGCATGTTTGTTCAGGTGTCTGTAGCTACAACTTAGACACCAAGATACAAACTGGGAAAAAAAAAAACAAAAACAAGCAAACAAAAAAAAAAACCCAAACCAAAACAAAAAACCAAGTTATTTAAATGAGAGGCGGGAACCGTGGGCAGTTTTTCAAGAATACCTTGGAGATGCCAGGCACCTGAGAGGTCAAGACTTACCTCCACACCAGAGGGCATTTTCCAGCTTCTTCCCTGGCACCATCTGCAGGACCAGGGTGGAAGTAGCTCTTCCTGACTCCAGGTAAACCCAGCATCCATGACCTGAAAGAGGAATAAAGCCAGTGAAACGCAGGTTGATCACTCATGTTCAGGAGCCTGCCTGAACTTCCAAGGGATGGGTCTGTGGGTATCTTTCCAGGAATGCTGCAAGCTCTGCTCCATGGCAAAGTTCTCATGCTGAAAAATCAGTTTAGGTCCCTCTCTTCTAAAAAAAATCTGGTTTAAAAAATGAGTTGGCAGCTTTAAAACATAAGAGGTTTTTTTGTTGTTGTTGGTTTTTTTCAGGGTTTTTTTTGTTTTTGTTTTTGGTTTTTTTTTTTTGGCATGCGTGAAAGGCTCTGTAAATTGATTGGAGAAATTAAGACATCTTCAGAGGGTCCTAGAGCTCTGTGTCTGCTCTGTGGATTCTGCTCTGTATATTCAGCCTTCTTTTCCAGACTGAACTGCTGACATCTTACACAGCAAAGCCATGATGCTGTGAAGTTGCCAGGTGGTATGGTTTTGGTGACACTGAAACCACTGACAAATTCAGTTTACAATTAATGAGTGCTTTCTTAGCCCAAAACATTTTCTTCTGGCTGAGAATAATTCCTCTTTCCCTGCCCCACCTCCCTCAATCCCCAGGACTTTCTAGAAAAAAATGTGACATTCTTGGAAAAACAAGCATTGACACTTGGACAATTTTAAACAAAATTTTGGAAATTTGATTTAAGCTTTTTCTTTTTTTTTTCCAACTTGAGCCACTTTCAGAAGAAAATATGTTGATTTGAAACAGTACAAAACAACAAAAGCAAAACTATTTTGTTCAGCATCACAGAGTATTCAAATTAATCCAAATTACTGCACTGCTTTTTACCCCCATTGCTCCTTCAAATGCTGAATAATTTACATTCTGGTTCAGTTGGCACTTGATTTTCTCCTTGATAACTTTGTTAGCTCATTAAAGTGAATAATATCCCTGATATCAGTCACCTTTTCATAACAGAATGGCATGGAGAATTGTCCCCTCCACCCTCCTTCCCACCAGCCCTAGCCAAGCTGTTTGACCCCAGCAGCCTGGAGGGAAAGCAAATATTCCAAGACAAATAGAGCAAACATTCAAAAAACTGCATGACCAAGATATAGCAGAGCTATCATATCCCCCCAAAAAGAACGTGTACATTATTGTGCACATCTCCCTCTGTCATTTTTATTTTTTCTGTGATTGTGTTCTAGTTCAATGTCAGCTTCCAGAGTGGCTCCTGACTTTTTGTGGCTCAGCCACGGGATGGGTGGAAGGAGTGTGTAAAAGGTGACAACAGAGAATCGAGGATGGAAGGCAAAGCACCAGCCCTAGGCAGAGCTCCAGCTCCGTCCAAGGTGGGATCACTTAGAAAGGAAATCAGGAGGAGGTTTGGGAATCGCAAGCAGAAAATGTCATGCGGAATGTGTGAGTCACGCAGGAAAAACGCGTCCGTGAAAAAAGGCAGGACAGAGCAAAGCCCCCAAAGACCTATTTGCAAAGGTCAGCTGCATCCACAGCAGCCCAGTGCCAGTGCCTCGCCGAGGAAGCACGGAGGAGGATTGCCAGGTTACACCCCTGGAGTGAAAGGAGTAGAGTGGAGAGAGCCAGGGAGGCAGAGAGGGAGAGAGGAAAACCGGGAGCAGGGTGCCAAGAGCTTTTCAAGTCAGCAAGCCTCAGTGGAGTTACGTCAGGGGAGAAACCAACCCAGCAGCTAACTAAAGACACACGTCCCAGAGTAGCAAGCCCTGCCTCAGACACCAAACAGCAAGCCTACAGAGAGGGACAAACCACTCAAATGAGTGAAGTGCAATAGATCAGATGGGTCGGGACTTCTCCTGCCCAGACTCTCAACAATTTACCTTAAAAATTGCCTTTTTCCTCTCTTCTATCCCAAAATCCCTCTGTGCTGAGGTGTGCCACAGCCACCAGGCTTCAGGGGAGAGCTGGGCATGGCACAGGATTTGACCTTTTGTGGAGCAGCACAGACACTTCTCATTGCACACCATCTCATTTCTTTGCCCCTTTGCACAGACATGGGAATGTGCAAACCTCTCTGGTGCACAAGGATGCCTTTTTCTAGCCCAGATATGTGCCACAGACCTCCACTTTCAGTTCAGAATCATGCCAAAAACAGCGGGAGGAAAGGGACAAGGATTTTGAGGAAGTCAATACTTTTAAAGCACATTTTAGCACATTCACAGAAGCTTTTTCCACTGTTTGTTTCAAAATTGCATTTCTCTTCTGCTTCCAAGCTCCAGTTTTAACGTCTGGCTTGACAAGAACTTCCAAAGCCCAGTATACATCTCCAGGTGGACAGAAGATACTGAAAATTTCTGTTGGTTCTGCAGCTTCATCACCCTTGGTGCATTTCTGCTGAACAGGAATTATCAGCTTCAATATGGATCTGTTGGAGCCAGTCCAGGGGCTAACCCTGAGGATGAACAGAGGGCTGGAGGAAAGACAGAGAGAATTGGGTTTGTTGGAGAAGACAAGGCTCCAGAGATACATCGGAGCATCTTTTCAGTCCCTCTAAGGGGCCTACAAGAAAGATGGGGACAAACCTTTTAGCAGAGCCTGTTGTGCCAGAACAAGAATAGTTTTAAATTCCAGGAGGGTCAATATAGACAGGTTATAAGAAAGAAGACTTTTACCAAAAAACCTGGGGCACTGGCAGACATTGCCCAGAGAAATGGTAGATGCCCCATCCAAGGAAACATTGCAGGTGAGGTTGGATGTGGTTTTAAGGTCCCCACCAACTAAAACTATTCCATGATTACAACAGCCCTTGCTTTGTCTCCCAGGTGAGGGCTCCCACTCATGTCCTACTGAGTAGGGGAATGTTTTCCCACCAAGCTAGTGGTTTGATAAACCCAGTAATTTGTAAATGTAATCTTTTGATCCTAGACATTTTCCTCCTAACCTTCATTTCCTTCCTTTTTTCCCACATCCTTCACACAATCCTTGGAGGAAATCTCTCTCTCTGGAGGATACTAATGGAAATGCAAGGCTATTTTTTTCCCTCCCTTCTTCTTCCTCAAAACATGCTCAACTGGGCCCTTATCCACCACTAAATAAAGCACTTACTTGATCTCAGTTCTTTGAGAACATTAGCTCACAAGATTTGAAATCAGTGTGTACATAAGACTTTTCTGACTCTGGGCCCTTAATTTGTTACTCTCCCACCGTGCAATTAATTCCTGCAAAAATTGGCAGTCATTGGGATCAACTAATTCAGTTGTGCTGTGTGTTTCCTGTGGCTCTTGACTGAGAAAGGAAAATATAACTCATGCTCATGACAAATGGAGCCTGGAAGATGATCTTCTGTAGGAATCACTTCTGTGCCAGGTGTTTTTTACAAAGGCTCAGTCTCTCCTCTGTTTGAAACCAGCACATCTTTCTCTGCAGTCGTTGCCTGATGGTTTCTGCTGGTTCTGGGGTGGCAGTTGAGGAGCAGATGGCCATGGGGTAACCAGGTGAGAGACCTGTGTGGTGCTGAAATGGTAAAATTCAGACCCAGTGCGATCATTAACTGGCTCTGTGGTGGACAACTCTGCTGCTCTTTGACCACAAGCAACACTTTTAAATATTGTCTTAACTCCAGTGTGACTACAAAGGCTTTTGCCTTCATGTTAGACTAAGTGCCAGCTGAAAAGATATTTACAAAATGCCAATCACCATTGCATTGCTGTGAAATCTCGGTTTTACACACAGTTAAAACAGAGATTTGCAAAATCACTAAAGGAGGGTAAATCAGAATAAACTGGTCACCAGTACACATTAAAAAGGCAGAACAAATTAATGGCTGGAATTGTCAAGTAGCTGGTTTCAAGCACTCAGGAGACATCTCTCTTTTCAAACTGCAATGCCCTTGGCCAAAAATTTTAATGGATTCAAAAGGAAATAGGCAAATTTGTAAGGTGTAAGTTCATCAGTGGCTACTAGCCCTAATGAACAGGCCAGTGACTTTGGAGACTAATGATTTAAACCCAACAGAAAATAAGGCATGTTTGGAAAGCGATGCTTTTAGGATGGTTTCATGGGAGTTTTCACCAATCTCCTGGTAGTGACAGCTTCAGGACACAAACACCCAATCTTCAAAAAGCGTTTGGTCTGGCTTAGCGTGGCATTTGTTATATAAAATAGTCACTCCATCTGAAGTATATCATCAGGATAATGGCATACACCAGATCCTTTTACCCAGCCATGAAGTATCTGAGAGTATGTCAAAAATCAAGCAATTGCTCCCCACATAACCCTGTTCAGGGTGATTCATCTGACCCATCTCCTGTACACACTGGGAATTAAAGCACAAAGACCACCTATAAATAGATTTTGTTTTCAAATAACCATCGTATATGAAATGAGTTTAATCCTAGTTGTCTTTTCCTTCTGAGACATCCTGTGTCCCAGCTGCTCAGAGTGAAATTCCACCAGAGTATGCAACCTTTACCCTTTGCATGTATTAAAACAATTTTGTGAGACTTCTTTTATTCTGTTAAAATAAAATATTTCAGTAAAGCTTCAAGGAACATTCTGCTTTCCTTTTTTATCTATTTGGCTTCTTGGGAGAGAAGGAAAAGTGTCTTTCCTCTGGGCCATGTTCCTTTCTGTCCTCCAAGTTTTTCTGACACAGAGTTATGATTCATGGCAGCAGAACACTGCTGCTGACAATATTTTTTCTAGCATTCTTATATTTTTAGGGCTCCCACTGTCTCAGCACACCATGGTACATTGTCCCCTTTAGGTATGGAGTGTATCTGGTAGGCAGACACTGGGTATTTAGCAGGGATCCCCATTAGGGAGGAGGAATTTGCACTCAGATAGTCAGAATATTCTGAGTTTTCACTCAAGATATTCTCCCCCTGTCATTCAAGCAGTGATGAGCGAAGTGGAGACAAACTCTATCTACACTCAGGTGCCTCATATCAGGGCACAGGACATTGTGCTCCCTTTAATGTGTCTTTATGACATGCTTGTGTAAATGTCTCTCTGTTGGTAAAACAATCACACCTCCAGCTACCGTGGCTCAATGAACACAAAACTTTGTGTCAGCCACCTAATTATATATGTCTCCAGAAAATCCTGTTGGCTTATCCAAACACAGAGAGACATCCAGTCATCTTCTGTAAATGCCTTCTTGTGACAGAAGTGGTTTCCAGTGATTGCTGAAAGGAAGTTAAATAACCACTACATTCCCTGGGTGCATGGTGTCCCAGGGTGTTCTTTTCATTCCTGCTGCTTGTCGTGATTTCTGTGAGCTCTGCCTGCCTAAAAGTGCATGGAAATGCCATCAACCAAACCTGGGGTGACTCTCACACAATAGGCAGGTGAAAAGAAGTGGAAAAATCTTTCGACAAAGGAAATATTTCTTCAGGTGAACAGGCAGATTCACAAACACCTTCAAATGTGCACACATCAGATCATCTCTCACTCCAGCTTTCTCTCCTTCAAGGCTCTGAAGGAAGTTTGTGTAAATAGAAATTCTGAAATCCCAAGAAATGCCAAATATTTATTTGCTCCTTCTGCCCCTCCAGGTGATTTTCCCATCACCTATATAAATGCAAAGCCTGTTACAGCAAATGTGCTGCATTTCAGGTTTCTCTAGCTACAACACTCCCACCAAGGCTGTTCTGGGCCACCCACCCACCCTTAGAAGTGGTAAGTAATCTACGTAAACAGAAGTATTCAAGAATTCCCAGTCTTGGAAAGGAAAAGGAACTGAAGCTACTTAATCGATTTTATTTTTTTTTCAGAAAATAGTTGCTGTTTTTGGACTGACATTTTTAATCTTCTTTCTTATTACTAGCTCTATATTTCATATATAGCTGTACCAACCTCTTAGGCTGAAATGGTGAGTAAGAAACCCAGTGCAGGTTAAATGCAAGAGAAAAGGCACTTTGAACCTGTCTGAAAAGTTTTCAACAGATGATCTGTCAGTTTAATGCTGCTTGAACATGAGTCATGCAGTTCTTTGATGCATGTCAATTTCTGTCAGAGAACTGAAATCATTCAAAGAGAAACACAAGTATTTTTCTTTGTCAAACTTTATCTTTTCACATCTTCCTTTGCTGCATCTTGATTACCCTGTTTTGTTTTGGAATGCCATAATATAAGGTAAACACTCTCAGTTTTGACAAAACTAAGCATTTTGATATTTAAAAAATAAGGCACAATTAAGTTTGAAAGTAGATGCTTGCATAAAGCAGCAAGATTAAAAATTCGTATTAAAATTTCCCATGTGATATTTTCTGTGATGCTGCCAGATACTGTTTTCCCTGTCAATCTTTTCCACCTATTTTAGATGTATTCTGCAACAAGAATTCTACTTTTCATTTGCACATTCACTTTTATTCATTCTCATTCCTCCTTGTAGTAACATGTACATGGCTATACAAGTCCGCAGTAAAATGAGGGTTCAGATTACCTGTCTGGCCTGTGATGCCATTTGCCTTTTTCAGGGAATTTTTTGAGTGTCCAGTGCCCACAGGTCAGTTCTTCTGGGTTCAACCAGCAGCATCCAGCTTGAAGAAAAATCTCTTTATTGCTGCCCAGTGGGATCACTGTGGTCATCTCCTTCACCCATTACTTCCTTATTTTCCACCATTTCCTTCTTTCCTTGCAGAAAGGAGAGGATTGAGATCCAAAAGAAAAGTCTCATGAAGAGAGTACCTGAGGTTTGCTTCATTACTCATGGCCATGATTTTTCTAAGAGATTTGGATGGATATCCTCACATCCAAGTGACAGTGGAGGACTGCTCAGGAGCTGGGCTGAGGTGCATTTCCCAGAACCCAAAACCACACATGAGGCTGGTGAAGAAAATGAAGAAAATAGGCAGGATGAGCCAGAATCCACTACTTTTCTGTGGACTATTTCTTCACTGCCATGCTGGTGACCTAGAATGTATCCAATATTTGCTCTTCAGCCCCTCTCAAATGAGACCTGAACACTGAAACTGTTTGATCAGGAGAAATTTGGGTTTTTTTAAGTCCACATGAGGAGATGCTCTGAGATCAGGAATGACAGTGACAGCAACAGGACCAGGCAGAGCCCTAAAGCAAGTGCTTCTCTGTTTGATTTATGGAGCCCAGGCTGGCCCCAGGCAAGCCAGAGGGAACTCAGAACCATGGATTTGTCAGCACCAGCTACTCCCCACAGGCACCCCTGAGGACAGAGCAGGTGTTCCTGAGGTGGCACAAAGCCCTGGTACCCAGGGCAAGTTCTCCTGGCTACCTTTGTGATGACTTTCCATTGCACCAGGCAGAATTTTTGGCCAAAGTTTACATCTCCCCTCCACAAACTGAGGACTGCAAACACTTCAGCAGCACAGATAACAATAAGGAAACAACCAGCTGAATAACAAACACATTATTCTCCTGACTTCACTTGGTCATGAGCAGCCAAAAAGCACAAAGTGGGCAAGGATTTTGTTTCTTTTGCCCTACCTCCAAACAGCAGTGCTTGTTCTGTGTGGAGTCCAAGAACAGGAAGGCAAGCTGGCAGCCCCTTATGCTGGCTGACACCCAAAATCAGATCCATTCTGTGCCATCCATTCTCAACAAGCCAAATTAAAGCAGGACAGGTTTCTTCTGCCACTCACTCCTCTTTTTGCATCAACACGTGCATGACATGTATTTATCCTGTAAGAATGACTCACAGTAGGATTTCCCACTGGTGTGACTGTTCCTGGACATGGATCTGAGATAATGGGTGCAGCCAGCAAGGGCATGGGCATTGCCAGCTGTCTTGTCCTGGTTTCTGTGGCCTCAGAAATACATCACATGATGATAATCAGCTCTTTCATCAGCAGGTTTGAGTCTTTAGGCCAGATTTTGCCCACAAAGCAGACAGGAAAGAGGGCACATGTCCATGTTCAGCCACATCACACCTACAGAGGAGATGTGACTTCCACCTTGTCATCACTTCACTGGGGTGACTGGTTAAGTCTTAAAAGTCTGTCACAGACAGGTGCAAGCACAAATACATATAACTGGAACTTTGAAGGACAACATGGCCAGGAAAAGTAACTTTTGAATGATTAAGTGTTATCTAAATATTATAATGCATGCCTAAGTATGATAATGAGCTTCATTAAGTACATGACACCACATATATTAGTATATTCCTCAATTCTCCACCTGGATCATGTTATATGTAACAAGGGGTGGGGGAAAGTAACATTGGGCTATGTATAGGAGTGTAGGAATTTTTCCTAGTTAGGAAGAAGACCCAAAAAGATCAAAATGTCAACAGGTTACTCCTCTGTCCTTCCTTCCAAGTGAAGGCACCTTCTTGTTAAACTTCTGTGTATAGTTGTTATTATGACATATTATTATACAATATTATTTTTATTATTAGAGCTCTATCACAACTAGCTAATTTGCCAAAGACAACTCTGAATCTCTTTCTCTTCCTTCAATAAACAGCATTGTTTGTGAATGTGTGTTCTCACAGGCTTTTTTTGAATTTGACCAGACTTGTAATGATAAATTTATTATCAGAAATTAAGCCTAGCAGCAACCAATCCTCTGGTCTCTGAGGACCATCTGGAAAGCAAAGAGGTTTATTTTCTGCCAGATTTCTACACCTTTAGTGTAGCCGTCTTATGACCCAGCTGAAGGGAGGGATGCAGAGAGAGCAGCCCTACATTCTGTCTTACAACACATAGTTCCTCCTCACAGCTCCAAAGAAAAGCTCATGGATCATTAGCCACTTGGTCAGGCTCTCACATGTTTTTGCCCTTGGCATCATGTTTCCAACCTACCAGGACAAAATATGGCCTGCTCAAGAGTGACAGGCAGCCCAGTGCCACAGCCTAGATTTTCTTCCCTGTGAAAGACAGTGAGTGGTCAGGGAGCCCAGCTCCTGAAAAAGTCTCATTTCCCCCATTAGCGCTGGCATCTGTCACCGCCTTTGACAACATAAAAGGCCCAAATAAAAGACAGACAGCTCCTGTTTGCCACCAGGGCTTCTTTGAACAGAATCCTCAAACTCGAACCAGGATGTGTGTTTGGTGTGCTGCAAGTTTTGTCAAACTCTATTTTATCCCTAATGGGCTCAGCACTTGTATGTCTGTGCCCTGAGCTCACCTTTGGCAATGTCTGCTCCAAAATGTACTTGCTGAGCTGTGTCTTGCCTCATATTATCACACTTCTGTGCCCAGAACCCGCATTGAAACTGCTCCACCTTGCTGGAGCACTGTTATCGGTGTCACTGTCACCAAACCCCAATGACTCCTTGATGGAATGTGTTTGGGAGTGGAATTTCTAACAGCTTCCATCTATCTGGAGGCACTGAAAGGTAGCCTCTGCAGCTGAGCTGTGTCTAGCAGAGGTGGAGGCAAGATCTTTCCTGAGCATATGAGATTTGTGATTCAGGATCATGTCCTTCCTGGAAGTGGAGCAGCTTGTCACAGTGTGAAAGCCAGCTAACAGGCTCTGCCCAGGAGCCTACAGCTGTAGCAGCTGAAGTGGAGCCATGTCCCACAATGCTGGGCTAAATGGATTTATTTCAGCATCCTCTAACTCCACTCATATCACTACTTGTTGCCCTGAAGAGGTCAGCTGTGCCCCAGAGTCTGCTTCTCCATTCCATGCAGCTGCCTAGCTTGGAAAACTGTGCTCTGCTCCATTCTGCAGGATCTTTCTTACACAATTTCTTAATTCTTCCAGCCTCTACAGGAGAAGTTTCTTACTTTTCTCTCATTACAATGCCGCCTTCATGACACTGCCTAAAAACCTCCCAGAAAGTAGTCAGGGAATACCCACTGCTCTCTGGAAAGGCAAAAAGTGGCGCTACCTAAGTGTGCTTCCCCGAAAATGCCACCTGCTTAGCTGCACAGGATGGTGACACTCACAAGAGCTCGCCCAAACACTGGATTCCAGCAGCTGGAATTCCAGGGAACTGACATCTCACCTGGTGAAGAAGGGTGTCAGTCAGCTGTGGCAAAAAAAGGAAAACTCAAGGCTGAGGGTAACTCATCAGAAACAAGAAGAAAATGGGAGAGCAGGAAAATGTTAGAATCAATTTTTGCACTTTCCAAACCGAGTGGGAGATTTCCGCTCCAGCCTTGCTTCTCAGGCAGCTTGGATGCTGATGGCTCAAGCCACAAAACAGATAAAAGTTTAAAGTACCCTCTAGATCAGATAACACATACTTTGTAGAGATGACGCTGCACAGTTTGGCCACAGCCAAGGATAGCCAGAGACAGTCTTGTGCAGTGTTTTAGCCACAACAGAACCGTGATTTAAACCACTTTCCTGTTCCTTTCAACACTCTGACAAAGCTGGAAATCCATGGCAGCGCATACACTGTGCAGTGATTTTAACATAAAAAAAAATTGTATACAGATACGACCGAGATTTTTCCAACCCATAAGGATAATAAGTGAGGATAAAAGCAAAAAGCAAAGAAAGTTCAATCTGAATGTGCATGTTTGAATTGGACTGTTTGGACAGTCCTAGCCTGACTTGGAGGGAGCAAGGCAAAACCCTTCTCACTGCTTATCTGCAGAGCTATTCTTGGCTCCTCCATCTCAGTTTGAATAGTTTGAATATCTGCAATTATTTACCTACAGCATGTACCAATTTTTTTCCCCCTCTTGTTGAACAATGACTAATTGCCTCATGTGAAGGCAAATATTTAAGTAAGTGTGCAGGAAAGCTTTTCCCTCCCAGACAGATAGCAAGCAGCACCGTAAAAGTCCTGGTACTCATATGCAAAGTTTCAGGGGTTTTGCTTAATTTCTAAGCTCTGTGAGGCTTAAAAAGCATCAGAATTCTCATGTAAAGGTTTTAAAGCACAGACTGACAGCTCGAGATGGCCTTTTCAATACAAAATGCATGCGAACTTCCCTGTGGGTATCCAGTTCATGCAAAGCCTCAAAGGTGAAATTGAAATAAGAATAGATTTATGTAAAAACAGGAACTGACTAATCTTCAAAATTTCACCATTTTCTTCAGCACAGCGAAAACATAAGGCATTTGCAACACTTGCTGATTATAAGCTGCTCAAAATTACCACACAAAGGTATTAAAAAAAAAAAATTAAAGGTGAAGCTTTCCAAATTACCTTGCCTTACACTTTAGTCTTTTGACAAACCAATCACAGTACTTTTTTCAGCAATACCGCCCAGGGTTTTGGGAAGAAAGCCTAAGGCAAAACCTCAGAATTGAATAATTGTTTCATTGTACTTCGTAATGTAAAAACTTAGATATTTACTTAATCTTAAATAAAGAACAATCTCCCCACTATTTGTTGGCAATTCACTAAAATGCAGTTTATGTCTCAGAGTTTTTCTGCATCACAGGCAATAGCATAATGTCTCTTTTGTGATCAGATCTTTTATCCATACAATACAGGTGCAGACAGAAAATTTGTGCATGCCAAACGGCATCCTGAAAAATGCTATCTTTAAGTAATAGAAATAAAATTACAAGGAAAAAAAGAAAAGTGATCTCACACTTAAATTGGCATGTGCAAAAGCACATAATGTTCAGATGGAAGTTTTTATTTAGATAATTTCCAAGTGTAAGCCTGGTCACCTGACTTCTGGGGAAGCAAGGTTTGTACAATATGCTAAGCTCAACACCACTTTTTCAATTTTTCCCCAAAGAGGATTCCAAAGAGTTTGCAAACTCATCAGCCTGAAATCGCCTATTTTACCACAGAAAAATTTATATTGGTCATCCAGGCACCGTTCCACCTCTTCCAGATGTTGCCTTTCGTTTTCATTTTGTGTTGCATTGTCTGAGAGAGATAAGTGACATCAGGATTGTAATATAAGCCTGCAGAGCAGCATGTCCTGCTGTTGGCTGTTAGTGATGCAAAATAAAAATCAAAACAAAACAGAAAAAACCCCTCATTTCAGCTGCAGAGTTAATATCTGTCATCACATAGACTTTTTATTTGAAATTAGAAATAAACTTTTTTTTTTTCCACTTAACTTAAAGCATCTGGGTTTTCAAGGGAAACAAATAGTTATTGCCTCTTGCATGTAGCACAGGACTTGTTTTTTCCAAAGTGTGCATGAGCTTTTAACAGTCAGGACCTTGATCACATGGCTGAATATTTGGCCCAAAAATTGATGTGCTTTCCTTTAAGCACTTTCCAGTGCTGTTCCTACCTCAGAGACCTAAGCCTCAAAGCTAAAATAAAAAGGTTTAAATAAAAAGGTTTAAATGCTTGCTAGCTTGGAAACCTTCCTCCTCACCCACTTTTATACCCCCAGGGAATAAATATACACATGTACAGGATGACTTGCACTTCTTCCACCAATGCTGGGAATTATGCTGCAATCACAGATATCTGAAATTATTTTTGCAAACAGGAGACCACAAACACAAGTTGTGCTGCCCTTGTTGGCTCAGCACTGAAGGATCCTACCCAGAGAAACCCTACATGCTGAGCACAAGGCACGGTGGTCTGCAAAGCTTCCAGTGCTCAAGGGAACATCTCACTTGCAGCTGCCTGTTCCCAGCGTGGCATGATTTAACTTCAACAGCACATTCACAGGTCAGGGCCCTTCATGCAGGAATATGGGAAAAAGCATAGCTGAGATAATCTAGTCCCAAGGCAACCAAACAAACAATAATATATTAAATAAAAGATACCCCTTAACATGAGAAATCACTCTTCTTTCTACAAGTGGTTACAGCCCTATGCCTGACATTCCCAACAACAGAATAGGGGCTTATCCCTCATGGAGATCCCAAAATGACTTGTCTAGGTGAGTTTCTTGTTCAGTTTTCATGGGGCACCATGGTGCTGTTCATTCTTTCAACATGAATTCACCTTGATGATATTTGAGCCCATGACAGAAAGTGTCCTCTAACACAGCTCAGTCTCTTTGTCAAGTCCAGGTGTAAAATTACTCTTGCAGGAAGTTGTGGTTTTGTACTTCACTCCCCTTGATGTTAAGAGCAATTTTGTTGCTGACTTCAGTAGATATCTGGCCAGAATATGAAAAATCCAAGGATTTGGGAGATAAAAACTACTCAGAAAACGCACAGAATTCAAGCCTGCCTAGCCTGAATATAAGTTTCATACCATAAAATGCCCACTCCAACATTGTGCTGTTCTTTGGTCACATTACAACACTGATACACCTGATATCAGCTTTTTCAGGAAATCAGGACCACAGGAGGAGCCTGGAGAAAGATTTTCATTGCTCCTCCAGCGCTGACCCTTCTCTTTGCAAATGCAGACCCCACCCAATAAAATCCAGACCATTAAGATCCAGACCACATCTGCGCTCAACATTAATCTAGAAAAACAGCCTGAAAAGTCTGATTGAGCTACAAAACTGCTGCCATGGAGCATTCAGGACTCAGATTTTCCTGAAAATAAACCACAGCAGCCGCTGAAGCCCTTGCCACATACAAAAGCATCCTGTCTGTCCCCTTCGTCTTTGTCCAGGTAAGATTGCCCTGGTTGTCCCTTCTCCATTCGCATTTGGCTCTGAAGATTATCTTTACTCCTGAATGATCTATTTGCTTTTCACTATCTTTTTTTTACTCTTTGATGATCTTTTCTCCTGCTTGTGGCAGGCAACATCACAAATGCAACAAGTCTCTTCCCTCTGCCCAGCCTCTCTCAGGAAAACCATGGAATACGTGTCATCTGCCAAGTTCCTGCTTGGAAAACTTCAGCCAAATATAGAAAGTCTGGACAAGAAATGGACAATTTTTTTCCCCTTTCTCTGCTGCATGGTTTTAAGTCTGTCTGCAGCTGCTGGAGATACAGGGAGCCTTGAAAGAGTAACCACTTTTATTTTTTGACTGGACTGAAATCCAGACTCACCACAAAGCCATTTTTATGGTTTTACAAAAAGCATGTGGCAAGCCTTGGAAAAGCTACTTAGTCATCCTGTTAGTGACCACTGTCTTCTGGTGTTTTTTTCCCTCTTCTCTCTCCCATATTCCTCACAGAGATTTTTCTGCCACTACCCAGAGCAGAGTCACACTCTCATCAGCTACACAGCATGTTTAAGAAATGTTTCCCTGCTGGTTCTAAAGTATTTTTTTTTCACAGAGCAGTGTGTCCCAGAGGTGAGATTTAAAACACACTTTTACAGGAAAATTGCAGTTTAACCACAAAAGCAACTGAGAGCTGATAAAGCTATCCCTAGGAACAATTACCTTTATGGGTGCACCAAAACTTCAGATGTAGAACTGGACAACTAATTGGAAAGGGAAAAAAAAGGAAAAAAACCCCCTCAATTTCATGGATAATTAAAAACAGTTTAAAATCCCCAAGCTGTTGCTTTTTTGGTAGGAGGTGAGGGACATCCATGTTGTTGATGAGTCTCAGATCTAAATTGTGGCAAAATTTTTCTGCTGTAATATAATGACTGAATGTCAGTCACAGCCTTTTGGAATTTTACTCAGGATGTACGAATAATCTTGTCAACACCCATCCACAAAGATCTGTTTTCAAAGCAAGGAATTTCTTTAGTAGTTATTCCTTAGTGCCACTCCAACACAAAGGAGAAAGGTCTGTGTCATGAGATTTTGCTTCATCAGGATGAGCATATTTCATTCCTTGTCTTTTTTAAAGGTGACTCTGTTTGACATCAGGGTCAAATAGAGGAAAGTTCAGTAAAATCATAATCATTTGTGGGTATAACTCCAGCCAGCCCCCATGAACAGAGCCTGAGTTGCAAAGGAAACATAAACAGTGCACTTAGAAAGGGCTGAGAGCACACTTTAAATTATATTTTTTTATATCGGGGGTTTCACTACACAAATTAAAGGGATAAAGTCCTCCAAGTGCTTGAAGAAACAGGATAATTTATTAAAAGAAATTTTTTAAAATGTGTGTATTCTAATTGCTTTCCTACTTTCATCTTTTCCAACTCTTTACCCTTCCTATTTCCTTTTGGCTGGAAGAAAGATTAAAGAAGGAGAAACATCTGAGGGTAACAGTGAAAGAAGCAATCATGGGGAGAAACAACCACATTCTAATTGAAGTGAAAAATGGGGTAATTGGGATGAGTAAATTAAAACTTTGGGTTGTTCATGAAGAACATCACTTTTCAAGGCTGTGCAAGAAATGCTGGGAGCTTCACCCTTGATCATCCTGTACTGAAGGAAGCAACCCATGCTTCAGACACTGTTCTACACCACTGAAAATGGTCCACCAAAAATCCAAACCAGAGAATCTGGTTTTGAAAACATAGCTGCTGAGGGACAGAGTTTTCCAGTCACACTCCAGGAACCATTTCTTCCAGGCTGGGAAGAGAGCAGGAAGATGAAGGCACCTGCTGGATGAGCTGATGCTGCCCTGGAGATTTGTAAGCCATAAATGAAAATGACAAGAGGGACAAGTTTTTGGGGAAGGCACCTCAGTTTGGGGTAGATGCTCTTGTTTGGGAAGTCTCTTCAGTTCCCCCAGATTATAGTTTTTATCACTCAGGAAAAGAGAGGGAGCAGGCAGAAAGAGATGCTTTATTAAAGCTGATGTGGTAGGAGAAGCAGGCTGTGCAGGAGGACATTTCATTCTGTCCCCCCAGTTCTTTGGAAGACCATTTGACTGCTGATATTTATTTAGGAACAATCCAGAGCCCCCCAAATATCAGTCAGTTTGTATTTATTATTCAGAGCTTAGCACAGTATCTAGTAGTTGTTTTTGCATTTCACTGAAGAGATACATAAAGGGCTGCAGAATGTGCATATTTTGAAAGTTGTTTTCCACAAAGTGTACACAACCAAACAGAAAAATGGCCCCATTGACCCCTGGTGTTTTGAAAGGAAGTTACTACTTTCAGCCATAGCAAACCATATCAGAGTCTTCTTTTTAATGAGTGAAAATAGAAAAGAAAACATTTTTATTGATTCATCTGAATAGTATTTTTCCATGACAAAAAAAAAAAAAAAAAGATTTGTTTCTTTGGGACATTTTGTTTTTAAGAGCCTCAAATGAGTTACTGAAACACAAAACTACACTGGATTCTACCAGCTCTAATTAGCCATAAAAACTATTTGTTCTGAACATAAAGGTCTAAAATTTTCCCTAGACAACCTACAAACACTGGGCTTGATTTTAGCCTTAGATACACACAGCCTTGAGAGTATATACTTATGAGTAACATTCTGGTAATTTTGGTCAGACTGCTCAAAAGCCCATGAAAGGCAGCAAAGGTCATTGTTTTCAGAGAGTCCAGATTAAAAATCACCAATACCCAGCCTAACCAAAAAATAAAGGGGACTAAGAAATGTTAAGGTCAGCTATATCACAATGGATGTGAGCCAAACCAGAGGTAAGTGTTTACTAAAAAAGTGTATTTTTTGTCCTGCTTGCAGAGACTTGGCATCAACCAGAGTATGCAGTGTTATGTGCTATTAGAAACCAAGCCTCCTTTTATAAGCATTCTGTCAATATCTCTCTTCTTTAATCTCAGCAAACTGATGGGTGGTAGCAATTATACAGGATGATTTATTTAAAGTGCTGTAGTAGGTCTAAACTAATCCACGAGTTCTTTTTCCTTGCCTAAGCCATGTGGAACTTATCCTTCAGCCATATATTACAAGACCACAGCTCATTTATCCTTCCATTTTTCAAGGAAATCTGACACAGGGAGACACAAGTGTTTTTCCTGCAGAAACAGATATCTCCAATCCAAAGCTGGGTGGAAGGCTTGAGGAAGATAACAGAGCACTTCCTATTATTGATCCACATCAGATCAGGGAGGGGGTTATTTGTATTTCCCTGGGACTAACTTCTCAGCTCCGTCTCAGACCAGGCTTGGCCCTGGTGAAGGCAGCAGCGAATGACACAAAATGTCATTTAGTCCCACGGGACAAGAGTCTATTTTACTGTGAGAAGCCTTTAATTAAAGGGAAAATTCCTCAGAGAGTGAGTGCAGGGTGCATTTACTGAGATCAGGCCCCATCAGAACACCCTGGGGCACACTGGGGTGACCAAAACCTGCCGCCTTTGAGGAGTTCCACTTTGCAAAAGCTGATGCAGAGCCTCAGAGGCAGGAATTCAGGCACACACCCTCCTCCCTCCAAATGCTTGGAGCAGCACAGCTGCAGCACAGCTTGCAGGAACCCGACTCCAGAGCTGTGGAGGGAGCAGATCCCTCTGTGGTGGGTGGGGACCTTAGCTCCAAGCCATCCCCTCGTCATCTTCCAGCTCTCCCAACACCTGTCTGAGCAAAGGAGAGGTGCCAAGCTCACAGCCACAGCAATGTGCTGGCTCCCTGGCGAGAAGGACTCAGCAGTGGAAACAGGGCTCTGCAGGACCTGTGGTAATCCAGCCTCAGCCAGCAGGATCTGTCTCAGCCTTTCTCAGCATTCTCCCAGACTCCAAGAAAGCTGCACTGACTGGCAAACCCTTCTCCCCCGCCTCCCCCTCCCTATGATGACCAAGTCCAAAGGCACCTAGGATATAAAAGAGCTCTGACAATTAAGTTTATGGAGAAGCCAGGGGTTTGTGCGGGGAGAGGGGTGCAAAGAACTCCTATCACTGGGAAAAAAATTTCATGGAAATATCTCTGGATGATCCAGAGAGGGCAGGGGCACTCTCACTTGTCCAGCTCCTTGCTGATAGTTCTTCCCCCTGCTACACTGTCCTTAGACTGCTGAAATAAATTGACTGCCCAAAGCCTGGCACTTTCCCAAAGATCCAAGAAACCAGAAAGAAATATATAAAAGAAAAATGAAAGAAGGGGAAAAAAATATCTTGTTGCTGGCAATTCTTTCTTTAATATTTCACTCTTTTCAACTTTTCTTGATTTTACCTACCTTCAGACATCTTTTTTTATCTTGCAGCTGATTGGATAAGCGTTGTCTTCCACCCGTGTTAATTTGTGGGGTTTTGTCTTTTAATTATATTTTGGTGTTTTGCACCTGACCCTCACAGTGAGTGTTTTTCTTGTCTGCATCTCTTTTTTGGCACTAAAATCTTTACAACGCTGCTAAGCAGCAGAACTGAGAGCACAGGTGGGCTGATGTTCAAAAGATCCTTTCTTATCACCTGTGATGGGTCCATCAGAGGTCCTACAAACAAATCCTTCCTGCACTCCGTAGAATTCAACTGAATATCAAAATCAAAAGACTGGATTTTGCTCTGAATACATCAAGTTATATCTGTTTGACATCTGATTTTTCTTAAGCTTGTTTTTTGTTTGTTTGGATTTTTTGTTGTTTTGTTTGTTTTGTTGGTTTTTTTTTGTTTGTTTTGGTTTTTTGTTTGTTTGTTTTTTGGTTTTGTTTTGTTTTTTTGACAGTAGAGAACTGTATCACTATCAAAACCCTCCTTAAACAAACATAGCTTCACTTTAGGCAGGGAAAATATTCCTAAACAAGACAACACTTGAGAGGTGTTAAAAGTTAAGCACACGTCTATGAGACCAGAGCTTTTGTTTTAGAAATGTTTGGATATTTATGTGAAAAACGTGTAAAGAAGCACAGACATCTCATCCTTCTGATTTACAGATGCTCAGGATCTCTTACCCAGATATAAAGCTCCCTGTTTTCAAACCTTTACCTTCAAGGTGCCTTTGGAGCTTAAATCTCTTCCACAAGAGTTTTGGAAAAAAAATAGAAGGATCTAATATCTTACTTTTTATTCATCTCTTTTAAAATGATTAATGCCTTGTTGCAAAAGAAGATTCCCTTCACAGACATTGCTCTCTATTAAAAGTAAAAGGCTGTTTTTTACAATTAATCTGTTGATTATTTCTTTACTTTGACTCTTCTCTGGGGCAAAACCAATAACCTGGAGGGACATAGCTGTCTGTAATTACTCCATGCAATACTCAGACTTAATGACACTAAAACTAAATGTGTCACTTGAAACTTCACCCATGGGTGGTTTAGTCCAACAGATAATAAAGAGAGACAGAATTAATGAACTTTGATTACACTTAATGTTTCCAGCTGAGAGGAGGCAGTGATAGGTGCACAATAATTATATTGAGCTAGCTGGAAATCCCATCTCCAGCTCCTGTAAATTCTTCAGGCAAGTCCCAAAGAATAACTGATACAACATCTCCCTATCTGAGTCAGTTTAATTGCACTGACAACAGTGGATTAATGGCTGCAAAAATGCTGAGCTGTCCAGTTCAAAACTTTCTGGGAAGTGAACAAGAATCCCTTCCAAGAAAGAAATTAGGCTGTCTGATTCTATCTTAAAAACTCTTATTTTTCTGTTTGTGATGTTAGTTAAGCCATGTTTCTAAAACAAGTCAGATTCACTAATGCAAGCCTAGTAACTCAGTTTTTTTAGCATTTTTTCACCTCATAGGCTCACAGAGTGATTTGGTTTGGAAAGCACCCTAAAGATCACCTTGCTCCAAGTCCTTAATATAGGTAGGGACAATTTCCACTATCCCAGGTTGCTCAGAGATCCAACCTGGCCTTGAACACTTCCAGAGATGGGACAGCCACAGCTTCTCTGGGCAACCTGTGCCAGGGTCTTGCGACCTTCACAGGGAAGAATTTCTTCCCAAAATCTCATCTAAACCTACTCTCTTTTAGTACAGAGCTATTCCTCCTTTTCCTGTCAGGGAACATCCTTGTAAAAAGGGCAATTCTCTCAGCCTGTGATGTGCTCATCTTCATCCTTCTCTTCCTAATAATATTTGTATTGTTTAGTGACACACAGATACTTCAGCTCTGTTTTGGAGTGTTTCTATCTCTCCATTCTGGATGATTCTCCAGATATTATGAAAATGTTTTGAATCTTCTTTCTTTCCTTTTTTTGTTTTTCTTTTTTTCTTCCCATCTTGCATTTAACTATTACAGGATGACAAAAACTAAAGGAATTTAAAAGTTCTGATGTCAACCTGAAAGTCTCAGCCTCTCTTGGGTGGAACATGGACCTTCTGACTCACTTAAGAAATATCCAGAATGTTCATAACAGGCCTGCAAAATGTTAGGGATAGTCAATCTGGTGATAGCAGCAGGAGTTGACCTCCAAGGGAAGGATGAGGACAGAAACAAACATTTTGAGCCAGTGTGCAAAGAAACACAGATCAATTTCTATTTAATTTTCTGAAGCTCGGAGCAGTTTGGAGAGACTTCTCCACTTGGTCAATTTCATGCACCTCTGCCTTTTTTTTATTCCTTTTTTTTTTTCCTTTTTTTAAATTTAGGACTGCATTTCTTTGGCCCTTGCTCCATATCCATGGTAGGGCGTGTGGAAAACACAGCTGCTTCTCCAGAAAGACCCTTCCATAGTGCTCTCCTCATGACTCTGCCTCTCTGCTCCAATGGAAAGCACAATTGTGGTGCTTGGGGCAGATGAGTACCAGAGCTGGATGTGGTGTAGCCATTTGAACCCCTCTTTAAGGTTATGGATAGATGGTCCAAGTCACATCTTTCACCCCAAAAACTTTTCTTCCCAGGGGCACAGCTGAGGTTGCCCTTTCTCAGCACTCCTTTGCCAGCAAACACCACAGGGAACACTAGGATGCACCAACAAATTTTGCCTTTTCTGACAAAAGTTCTGGCAGGGTTTTGCTGCCATTGTTTAATTCCCAGATTCAGGGATCAGATGAAGAATATGCACACAGAATAAGGTATTTGGTTAGTGTGAAAAGAATAATTTCTGAGGCTCCAATCCCTCCACTTCTTTTCCAAAAGCAAAAATTACCCTGTGCTGGAGTATATTATGAGCAGGAGTTTTCTTTCTCGATTTATTTTAGTAACATAAAAAGGGTCCCTTATGTGTGGGCATAAGGTACCTTTTTTTTCCCTAATGTAAGGGCAACTGGAGATAAAAATGACTGCAGGATATTTACAAACAGTGTTGTCCCCACTCTGCAATAACTCCAGGCTGTGCAGGAGCAGATGGATGTCTTATTTCTCTTTTGGAGGAGCAATATTAATATGCTTCTGAGTTGGAATTTTTTTGTATGTTTTTATAGTGTTCCTGCCATTTTTAAGATATTTTCTTTTCCTTACATTGTGATATCCCAGTTCTCCCAGGAGTGGGTTGGTTTCTGGTGGGAAAACAGCTTGCTGTGAACAAATCCCAGATCTCTTCTGGCTCAGTACCTGCAGCTGCCCCTGCCATCGCCACCTGTTCCACAGCCATCTCGTGGCTATAGTGTGCTTTTATCCTCTCACAGAAGTTGGTTTTATTTGGGATTATTTTGTAGAAGTACTGTTTAATCCAATTGAGTGGATGATCAGTTCAGGACATGGCAACTCCTGCTGGTTCAGGAGGAAGCTGAGGTAAGAAACCATTCTTGTAACAAGGATGCTGAAACAAGAAGAACTTGACCTGCTTTTTTTTTTTTTTTTAGTTTCCTCTCAAAATAAATACCTCACCCTATCTATTGCCACTGATCTCAAGAAGCTTGTGCCTTTATAAATCTAACAGATATTACTTTTACCAACACAATGACAGCATAAATTACCCCATTGCTTTGCCAAGTGCACCTACAACTTAACCCCACAGGTGTGAGGAGCAATAAAATCACACCTCTTTAACCTAAGAGCAATATTTAAAAGTTAAAGTCGATTCTCATCATGCAAAAAAGCAAAATTCATGGGTGAAAATGTATGGATTATCCAAGAAATATTCAGGCTAGAAGGATGAACTTGCATAGTCAGAGCTTCCTGTTCTCACCTTACTGCCCCACTAAATTAACACCCTGTGATTTATGCAGATTTATGGACAGAAGTCTGCTGTGACTTCCTACCATAACCTGGCAAGAAATGAAAAAGCCATTCCAGGCCCAAGCTCCAGCTGTGGTGTCCTCAGCTCACCCCAGCCTGTTCCTCCAATGCACAGTTTGAAGCAACACCATCAGCTCCCATGCAGAAGGAGATTAAACAAAGCAAGCAAAGGCTTGTCTTGACTGCTAAAATATGATGCTTAAAAAATTAAAAAAAAAAAAGGAAGAAGAACCTAAAATCTGATTAAAATTTGGCCTTGGTGAAAAGCACTGTAAAGATAATGCTATTCCAACCCCCCTGTCACAGGTAGGGACACCTTCCTCTAAACCATGTTGTTCAGAGCCTCATCCTGGGACATTTCCACGGATGGGGAATTCACTGGGAATGTGACAACAACCTGTGCTTCACGAGCCTCACAGTAAAGAATTTTTCCCTGGTATTTAATCTAAACCCATTCTCTTTCAGCTTCATAAGAATTCCAGTCTCCTAAGCAAGAGTTTGTGCCAAAGCCTTCTGGATTCAGTGACATTTGAGGAAAATCATTAAAGTTATTCAGAAACAACATCTGGATCTTCCCTTACCAGAGTATAACCTTAGAGTCACTGTCAAGCAAGAATGAGAATTTAGCTCAGAAAGCCTCTTGTTTTCCTTTGGTGAATAGATTTACCAAAATAAACACAGGGTGTATACTTGCTGCGCTGGTAAATGTCACTACCTGGATTAAATTATTAGTGGTAATCCAACCAGTATCACCATGCCTGACAGATGTCTCAAATCCACGCAGTTTAGCAGGCCTGAAATGTCATTGCTGATTTCACAATAGCCTTGTCCCACCCTGAATCTGGGCAGACAGACAAAAGCTTGAGTTCTGAGCCAAGGACAATATGAAATGAAAAAATTATTAGGCAGCAGGACCAAAAAATTTCATCTAAAGGACATAAAAAGCACTGCCTATTTCTTAAATATTTGTAAGGTAAGGAAGGAGTCACCCCTAAAAACTCTTCAATGCCAGGAAAATGCTGAACTGAATTTGAAATCAGAGTATCATCTTGAACTGATAAGGTAAAATTTCCCCTGGAATATTTTGAACCTGGGGTTCCTCCCATGACTTCACTGGCGATACTTAGGTTTAGAGTTATGACAGTGTGAAAATTACATGAAAGATAATGCAATAAACAGGGGAATAATTTATTTCCTGATAGGCCACACAGTCCATTTTAGAATCTGTTTTAATCAGAAAAAAAAAAGCAAGTGGATTTAATGCTATGGTGCCTTCTCACATTATAGAAAGTAATCTAAGCAAAAGTTTTTATTGCTAGCTTGGTCTGGCAGCTTAAAATCTTTATGAGGGCAATTAAAAAAAAACAAAATAAAAACAAAAAAAACCCTTGTGTTCAAAGAAAGAGAATAAATACTTATTACATATTTTATCTGGTGTTTAACACTTGGGCAGAACATCAGCCTGGGTCATCATTAGATAGTTCAGATCTGTGTGTTTTGAGCAAGGTTTGCTCTGTGTAGACAAGAAATTATTTTCATCATGTCATAGCTTCTAGAGAGACATCAACTGCTCTGCAGACCCCAAACACAGAAATAAAAACCAGCTTCTGTCATCAGCACCAGCTTCTGATGGGATCCCTGGCAGGAGATGCCCAAGGATCACTCCCTGGAAAGTGATCTGAGCACCAAAACACTCCAAGCAGGCAGCACAGGCAGGGCACAACAGTAAAAAATGTCATTTTTTTTACAGAGACCTGAAGTTCCAAGAAATTAAACTATTTAAGGCCACAGCAGAAACCTGTAAATGTATCAGAAATCAATCAAAGGCATGTGTGAAGGACATTAAGTAAGCAAAATCTACAAATAAAAAAAACCCAGAACCTTGGGTAGCTTAAGGAATCAGACAGGTTTGGGACACTTCTACCTCTAGCACACTTATTTTTATTTTAAAAGAGGAAATGGAATGGTCAGAGCTTCTTTTACTGGAGCTCTGTTAAGGGCAGAGAGCAAGGAGGTGGCAGTGCTTGGTATTTTCTTTGGGTGATTTGTCCTGACAGCCAACTTTTGAAAAGGCTTGCTGGGATTCCCAGTTCTTTGGCAGGCAAAAAAGGGAGGAGGGAAAGGCCCATCTTTGCAAATATTTTCTATTACTTTTTCCTTTCACCACTAAATCTTCCATATTTTGAATTAATTCAATTTCTTTGGCATCCTGGTCCAAACCCACTGTGTTTCAAGGAAAATTCATATCAAACCCTTGCCAAAATTGTACATTTCAGTGTTTTTGGTACAAATTAGCCTAGACTGAGTTGGCCCAACAGATTACCAATAAAAAGAAACTTAAAACATTATGCACTTACAGATTTGCAGTCCACAGGGAATTAAAACCAGATGATTTTCATGTGTGTTTTCTGAGTTATTTCAGTAGAAATGGTTTAAAGAAGAATTTAATTTACACTATGAATTAAAAACACATCTTCAAATGCACATTAGTGTGTCAGTATGGGGGAATTCTTTTAATTCATGCTTCCTTTGTGAGGATGTTCAGAAGTTGCTCCTAAAGAAAAACATTGATCTGGGGAGATTTCTTCCTTAATACAGCTTTGAATAAAGTTGAAAGGATATGTCCTGCCCATTTCTGACCCTCTTTGACACACACTTCTGTAGGTAAAAGGGCTCAGTCCTGGACTTTCATGGGGCACTTTCCTCCAGCTCAGCCCCCCTCCAACACAAACGATAATTTAAACTGATTATTAAATATAAATAATCTAAATTTATTATTTAAATTTAAATTTCGTATTAATCAATTTAAATTGATAGTTGATATTTAAATTAATAATCAATTTAAAGTGATTTAAAAATTTTAATTTATTTTAATTGTAATTTAACCCCTGCATTCACTGCACAAGGGATCAGACATCCTGAAAAAGACCAGAGAGGTGTTTCCCTCAGCTGAAAGGCTTTGTCTCAAGGCAGGCATCAAGGTGGCCGAGCAAGTGGCCACATGCCTTACAAAATGAAGGTTAGGCCATTCCCACCCAGCCAATCCCACTTGTACAAACTTTTTTTACCCCTTTCTACTCCCTCAGTTCTTAATTTTTACTGCAAATTTATCTCTCAGACTTACAAACACTCTTCAAATCCCCTCTATATCCTGGCATGTTTTGTTGCCAGGAGAAGTTCTGCTTTTCTGACAGTTTAAACTGTACCAATTATTTAGTTAGTGGAGGACAAAAACATGAGGTTATTAGTGCTTCTTATCTCCCCATTTCTTTCCTCCCCTGGGTTTTTCCAGCAGATCAGTCGTCTCTCTACAGCCACACATCTGCTTTAGGTACCTCAGCTGCTCTCTGCAGAATCCCTTGTATTTAGCTGCTCCTTTGCTCCCACTGCTAAATTCCACTTGTCATCCTCTGAGTTTTCCCATCTTCCTCTCGTGCAACAAAAGGCCTGAAAAGCCTTCAAGACAGAATTTCTGACCCAGGAGAAAATCTTTGTTTAGTTCCCCATAGGGAATACCACTTCTCTATTGAATTCCATTCTGCAGAAGCAAAGCAACTGGTCCATCACCTCAGGAGTCCTGCTGCTCCTCTTGCCCTGACTTCTCACTGGCAAACATCCCAGGAGAATAAATCAGAACATTCTGCACAGTCCATGGTGGGTGTCACCTACTCGGCATGAGCAGGGACTGTGCATCTCCCAAACAAATGACAGATGGGCCATCCATCTCCACAAAAAAAGATCCTCAGCTACATCCAGGGAAGAAGCAGCAGGTTTAGGCATTATTTCTCTGAACTGCTGTCCATCCCAGTGGCCTGATCAAGAGATGTTTTGTCACAGAGATGGAGCAATGTGTGTCAGTGCAATGATCCCACCCTGTCTCTCCCTGTGGTGACCTCACCCACAGCAAGCACAAGAACACCACATTTTAAGACAGATAAGCCCAGGACAGAGTAGAGGTCTTGCTGTCCCTGAGCTGGCTGTGAAAGGAGGCATAACAAGTGATTAGGAGTAAAGCTTACAGAATAAAAGATAGTATCTCATCTGGCCTAGAGCTTGCTGGTACAAAGTCATCCTGTCAAAGCAGTTTGTTCCACCTCAATCGAGAAGAGTGAGCTTATACAAAAGAGCAAGAAGGCTGTGTCTTCTGGGATCACACAATTTTGAACAGTGCTCTTGGAAACACAAAGCCAAAGTTATGGGATAGCTATGCCACAGCCTTACTGAAAATAAACATTTTTTCATGCAGGGCTTGAGGCTCAGATATAATTTTTTTGCCATATCCATGAAATATATGCTACAATAACAAATGCAACAAGTCCCCCAGAGCCCTAACCAGCCACGTGGACATTTGCAAATGCCATCAGACATTTCCTTGGCATTGGCTAATCTTGTGAAACTGTGGCTGGAAAGTCATTACCCTCAGCCTGTAATCTGCCATTGCAAACAATTCTACATCCATCAATGCCTTCAAATCAGAGTGGTGAGTTGTCTGTCAAAAATACATGCACAGTTTGATTTGCTCAGCCTTGCTCAATTAGAAGTTGCTGTGCTGAGCTGCAGGAAATTTTACAGCCTGTCTTTATGCAGTTGTGATGGTCCCTCCTGGGCTTAAATCTCTGTGAATGTTTGAAACACTCAGAAAGGTAATGCAATAATACTACTACTACTACTACTACTAATAATAATAATAATTTAAGATTGCTGCATAGTCCTTTGCTGGAGGAAATTTAAATCATCACAAATGCATCAGTACATTGGGAGATTCACAATTATAAAAGCTTCATCAGGCCACAACGGTGAAAGAAATTTGGCCCATAAGGAAAATGAGATGTAAAATAGTTTGCTACAATTCCTGAAATGACATTTTTGGACTGGTCAGCTCTATGTACATAAAACATGTTGCTCCTAGTAACAGAAAAGCAAACATCCTCCAGAGACTGCAAGTGCAATTTGGGTGGGATTTTTAAAAACTGCTTAGGGTACTCTGCAAACCAATTTCCACTGACATCCAGGTGTGTTGAATTTCCACACTCATGTCCCACCCTCCCTTCTCAGGCTGCAATTTGCCATCCTAAAGAGCAGAGTCTTCAGCACAACACTGAAACTAATTTTGAAGAAGGATTCCAATACAAGAAAGTTCAGGCAGCTTCTATATTTTGAAATTGTCAATAAGGCAAGATTCACCAGCTGAATCAAGAACCACCAACAAGAAGAACACAGTGACAGGCTTTGTGGTCTTAAATTGTTGTTGTTTCACGCAGTATCTTGACTTATTTTTCAGTAAAGTGATTTTCAACCTGACTTGTAACACTGCCAGGTAACCACAGAGATGCAAATATTCAGTTCACAACACTCCTGAGAAATTTTGGTTATCAAATGGCAAGATGAAATAGTACTCAAATATGGGGTTTCTGCATAGATTGCATAAATGGCATTTCAGCAACACTTCGAGCACCATTACATCTGACATTTTGTGACAAGGACATATTATGCTTTCTGTATATATGGCAGAAATGTTGCTCAGCCAAAGAAGTTTCATGACAAATTTTAATGGGCAAATAAACAGACAAAGGGAGCCAGGATGACAAATATGCATTGAAAACCAACTTCTCAGTGCAAAAGTCAATGTTTGGAAGCCAAAGGAGCAGATAAAATAATGAGCAAGCTAAAGCTAGATCTGACATTGAAATTCTAGAAGAAAATGCCTGTGAAAACAATGAGAAAATGTTTTAAAATTGAACATAAATTGCAGGAAAATTTTCAACCTTATCTCCTCACCTTATTTAGAAGGAAGTCCATAAAATTAGCAGCTAGAGTCTGTAACCACCAGGCTGCACTGAGAAGAGGAAAAGCTTTAGCATCCTTCACAAAAAGGATGTTCCCTGATACTATTTAATGTTAGACCTAAAAGTAAATAAGCAGTGGAATCTCTCTGGCTTTCACAGGAATTTTTTACTTTCACACAGATTGAAATAATCCTGTATTTCAGAACTTTTCTGGGTGACCATCTGCCCAGAAGAAGAAAACTTTTGACACAAGGAAGAATGGTATAACGGAAGCTTTAGGTGGTCTCACCTGCCACATTTTCTTAATGTGAAAAAGAAAAGGAATATTAAATCAGCAATAATATAAAACCCAAACAAACAAAAATACCCTACCTTGCCATAATGCTTTTCTCACATGTTAAACAGATGAAACTAAAACTCTTCATCTCTGACATTAAATATTTTGTATTTTTTAGCAGATTTATATATTTTTTTTCAAACTCCCACTTCAAACTATTTTTCAAAACACTTCAAATTGGTTTTTAGTTTGTTTAATTAATTTTTAATTAATTAATTAATTAATTAAATTTTCATTTCCCTGTGATTCTACTAAGGAAGACAAAAAGAATAGAGAGGCATGGTAAAAGGTAAAGGTTACCTATTTCTTTCTTCCTGCCTGAAGCCACAGAAAATTTCAGTGATCTGCTGATAAAAAAAAAACCCACCGTATACCACTTTTAAAAGAAAAGCTCATGTTTTCAAGACTGTAAAACACTGGCTCTTCCCCTTCCCCAGAATCTATTTCTGCCTGTCACAGGAGTGTGAGATGGGGGATCAGAGAGTGGAATTTGGCAGAATTTGGACAAAGGAAGGTAAGGATGCTTGGGCAAGCCTCTCCTAAAGTTCCTCAGGCTTAGCAAGGAGCTTTAGGAGAGCCTTCAGACATCAGGGGAAGGGCTGCTGGTAGAAAATTGCTGTTTCAACAATTGATTGATGCTATCAAGGCAAGGAAACAGGTTGTTCTCTCCTGGTAACATCACGCTTGGCAGGCTCTGGAGCACTGACCAAGATCTCCCGAGCACACCCCTGTGCCAGCCCAGCAGCTCATGGCCCTCCAAAAAGCTTCTTTCCAGTAGCCTCTCTGGGATTTTGTTGTAGGTTTTGCTATAGGGTTTTTTTTTTTTTTGATGGGTGGCTTTTCAGGAAAGCAAGCTGAAGCACTGGGAGTGGAAGGGGCTCTGAAGATGTGGAAGCAGATCAGGTCAGGATGAGGGCAGGGATTGAGATGTGCCTCATTCAAATACCTCAAGTCAAGCTCAGTCTGAACAGTTGTCTTCACAACGCAGCAAGGAACTGCTCCTAGCAGGCTTTTCTGTGAGGCACTTGGCATTTGTTTTGCAAGGTTTCTGCTTTGGTAAGCAACATCACAAGAATTAATGAAAACAAAGAATTAGATTTTTTTTTTAATTGCAAGCTTACTGTAGCCATTTATAAGTGGTCTGGGGCCACAACCATTTTTCCAGCTTTACTAAGGTCTAGGAAATGTCTTACATTTAAAAGCAGCAGCTCTGGAGGGAAGACCTGGATCTCTCCTGTTCCTGCTTTATATGTGCTGGATCTTGAGTCTCTGTCAACTGTGCTGAGATCAGGGAAAAGTTTTTGATTTTTGTATTTATATAAAAAACCAAGAAACTACCTGTAGATATCACAAAATAATCTGGACTAAAGAGTCACCTGTGTCACCCCTTCACAAAACCCCCTCCCAGAGAAAGGTGTAAAGGATTTATGAATGTGGGATGTGGGGCAGAGGGAAAAATCACATACGGGAAAAATTTCGGTGCCTCTCACTGCAGACCCAAACTGATCTCTTGCTTCAGTTCCCTTTCTACAAATAATTCTGCACTCCATGCAGACCAGAGTTCTGTGAGACATAGAAAAATATACGCAAAAGACTACTGGGGTGCCAGGTCAGACTCCTTTAAATGGTTCTGCATCCCCAGAAAAAGTTCCCAAGACACAAAATCATTTATACTGTGAAGTTTTGGCACAGCAGCATGAAACACAGCAAGGGAAAAAAAAATAGCAGGAAAAAACTCAAATCAAACCAAATAAAAAAAACCAACCAACCAACAAACAAACACCCCCCAAAAAACAAACAAACAAACAAACAAAAAAAAAAACCAAAAAAAAACTACCACAACCAAAAACCCCAAAAATGCCAAAACCAAACCAAACCAAAACACCACTCATAAGATTTTGTAGTCACTAAAAGAAGGCAAACTATAATTATTATAATAATAATAATAAGTATACACTGTATAGGAACTACAAAGATAATATCCACTTTTCATTTAAGTAGTTAAACATACACAAAAATACACAGACTTGAATATCTATCATTCCTGACAAAGTTTTTAAGAAACATAATTTATTTTCTCCCCATTAACATGGGAAGACAAATGAGGAAGATCTGGTTGCCATCTGATTTTTCTCCCTAGGTAATGTTAGGAAAATAAAAGTGACCATACAGCACATAGAACTAGGAACATTGCAAGCAAATAAACCATATTGTAAAAGAAATATGAATGTATATATGACATTTAGGTTATTCGCCATCTGCTCAAAAATATATGATCTGTACTGTCACTGTTCAACACAGTTCTTATTGCAAATCCAAAAATTAAGAGAATTATTTGGAATTGGACATTAAAATTCACTTTAAACCAAAATTCTAAGAGCTATTTCTCATGGTGCTATGGAACACAGTAATAAAGAGAGCAAATCGTTCAGCATTAGCTAAGAAATCGTGGTTTAGAAAATGTTTGTGGAAACAAAGTACTTTGAAACCAACTTGTCACATATCTTACCAAAAGTACATTGAGCTATAAAGGAGATTTCTCACTCCAGAAGTGCCACTTTAGTCTTTGTAAAGCAGATTTATTAAAACATCTCTGCTTTCTTCCCATTGAAATACAAATGAGCATCAAAGAAAACTCCATGTAAGAGAGTATGAGCTTATCTGAGATTCTGGAATTGCAGGACAAAGCCATCAAACCCCTCATTGACACCAACAGAGGTGTAACTTCTCCCTGACCTGGGTCTGTGGCTTGCCTCTGAGTGAAAAGTTGATAAACTGATGTTTTACCCACTGTAACCCACATTTCCAGTCTTCCTCCAGTTCTGCTAAACTGTTGTGTTCATGTGATGCATTACAGGACACAAACAGCTTTAAAACAATAATATTATGCTCTTTTAATTAGTAATGAGTTACTATCCTTTGGCACGGCCTTCAAGTGTGTTAATATTCCTGGGAAAAAACACAGGGAAATTATGTCTGTCTCCTGTAATTTATCATCATGTAATGTTCAGAAGGTAAGGCTGCAAGTCTACTGTAGTCACAGGGCTAGAAAGAAGGTTTTGGGGGAATGGAGATTGAGGCAGCCTCCCTTTCAGAGCACATTTATGATTAAATTATCAAAAAGCTATGTGTCCCCCCCAGCAGAGACTGGAATTGGTGGATACCTGAATAGCCATCATAGGTCAGGTATGAGGAAAAGCAGACTTTTCTCTGAATGAGTTAAGGATATGCGAACAAGCCCTGGCAGCTCCCTGGCCCAATAACATCTGATGTTCTCAGGGCAAAAGGTCTCTAAATCAGTGAGAAAGAATTTAGAAATCTTTGCCTCTGAATTCACACAAAACTCTGCTGCCATGGTTCTTTCCCCCATGAAAGCAAACACAAGCCCAGAAAGCAAAAAAGTGGAGAGATCCTGACCTCTTATTCTTTCTATCTGCTTTCAAATTCTGTGCTTTCAGTCTCAGTTGTACCAGCACCAAGCTGGAGTGTTATCAGCCCAGGCTGGTACTGTTCTCAGCCTAACCAACCAGCCATGAATGTCTGACTATTTGTTCCTTGCTGATATCCCATTCTATTAGTATAATACAGGCCAACTTCTCTAATATTTACCTTGTTATCACCTGTGTACATCTCTAGACTTCTTTGTTTGCCTTCCTCCCAGCAAATTTGTACAGTGCTCCCATGGCTCCCAGCCCTTCCCCTGCTGAAGGCACGCCGTGCTCCAGGAGCGAACCTACACCAGGACCTCTACTTGTCCCAGAGGAACCCCACAAATCTCACCGTGGGCCCCTCACCCCCCCTTGCCACACTTCCCTTGTGATTTTTATAGCCCCAAACATCTTTGAACCACAAAGGTCTCACTCCACCACGATATTTTTTTTTCTTTTTTTAAAGGGTACCCAAGTGGGTTGGGTGGCACAAACAGCAGTGAAGCACCACAGGAATGGGGAGATAAATCTGCTGTGTCCCAACTGTGCTATCAACCCGATTGTGCACCACCCCACACCCAGCCTCCCTCTCAAAAGTGACTACCTGGGTTTCTTTAAAGCCCATGAGTGTGTTTACATTACATTTATACTAGTTACCAAAGGCCTGGGACCCAGTAAAGTAATACGATAACCAGGTTATCTGGTGGAGGGTTGTTAAACAAAATGTATGGCTATGAGGAGGACGTAATTGCCTCATGATTCATCGTGGCAATTTTTTCTTTTTCCAAGGCTTTTGGGTTTCTAGTCCTCTGGAATCACAAAGTTTCCTGTCCAGCTGTGGCATGTCAACACCCCAATTCTTACATATTTCAGGGTAAGCTTCAGGTGGAGAAGTGTGGATTTACAATAGCTGCAGACAAAACCCAAAGTAACTAATTCTCAGCTATGTGCCATTTGAAACGCCATGTAAAATTAAGGAATTAAAACTAATGCTAGTTCAGCACATTTATATCATGAAATGTGGCTGGATCAGCTGCATTCATTCAAAATACTGAATCATCTAATTGCAAGTTGAGAAAGGAAGTATTAAAAAAAGAGCCTTAAATTCAAACAGTCTTTGAGATCATTGACAAACACACTAGAGATGGATGATCCAATTGAGGAAAACCTAAAATAAAAGTCTTTTCAGTTTGAAGATTAGCTGATCATCTGAAAAAACTTTATTAAGGCTCTAAAACATACTTCAAAATTAGCATTTATTTTGATCTGGGAGGTTCTGTCTATACATTCTTGGAATGTGGCCATTTTCTGGCAAAGGGGTTGGCAGAAGAAAAGCAACTCTTGTGACACAAACTGTTTTGCTGCATCAGGGAAATCAGACAACAAAGCTGAGTGCATGATTTTTGCTGCTAGTTAGAACTGACTTGTCACGTGCTCGGTGCTCATCAATTGCTAACAGAACCCCAGGCACTTCTGAGAGGAAAATGCTTGCTTTCTATAAAGAAGGATGAATGTTTCTGTCAACTGTTATTTTCTTCTTTGATGGTCTGGTTCCACTGCTCCCACTGAAGAAGCATCTTATTTTGATAAAGCACAATCCTGGGATGATCTCCATGTGTCATTGGTCAGGAAAAACTCACAAGCATGCACCTCAGTGGTGGTTTTAGAGAATTCCTTCCCAAATCAAAGCCTCCAGGAACGAGGGAGCAGGGAGGTTCTGAGCACTTCTGCAAACCCAAATGGCTGGGCACAGGCTCAGCAAAGCCCCAAAGCACACGTGCAGCTCCAAGCAGTGGATTTTTTTATCCCCTGAAAGACTCAAGCAGAGTGGACTTGCAGAATAAAGGGTGGACTTCATTCTACACTAATGGTCAGGAATATAAATAAGTGGATTGATGAATTGTAGCCATGGTCAGGTGCCTAAGTGTTGCTTGTTGGGGTGAAGGATTGCTGTAATTCAGCCATTCTTATCTGGCACAGAAACACCACAGAGAATCCTGAAGCTGGGGCACTTGTTATTTCAACAGAGTTCAGACTCCAGATTAAGACAAATGCACACTGTGAAGGCATCACATCCACAGAAGATTCAGCTCTGCCCTGTGCACTGTCCCATGGGAAATATCCACAACTCCCTCTATTTTATCCTCTCACAGCAATTTAACCCATTTCTCTTCAAATTCGGGCAACACAGAGGAAGTTCCTTTGCACCAAAGCAAAAAAGCAATATTAGGTGGTCCGTGGCTGGGCAAAAGAGCAGCACTTCTACTTCACATTTTTTTATGTAATGCAGTTTTGTGGGAGCTAAAGGAAAAAAAACCAAGAAGGAACTGGTCTTTCTTTTGGCTTTCAGTTCATAAGGAAAAACAACACACCTTGAAAAGGAATTAACATTAATTAGCGACTAAATAAAAAAAAATTCTTGCTCCCAGTTAATTTCAATAGGAAAATATTTAGAGACATGGGCAGGTGTGAATTTGCAGATGCATGCAATATATATGGTGAATAAGAGTTCTTGAAATATGCACTGGTTATGGATTCATAAAGCCATTTTTATATCTATATTTTATTAGTACTGTCACAGAGCCTTTCATGTGTACTAGAAACCAGAAGCTTTGGTGTTGTTTAAGGTTTCTGTGATGTTCTGCTAAATTTCCATGCAAATAAATCTATTTTGCTGATGTTTGTAAAGTTGTGTTTTAGACCAGAGATCTCAGAGCTCTGTCTTCAATAAAAATGGGTAGAAGTGGAACTACTAATTTAGTTTCTTTAAAAGTCATTTATTTTCATGCACATTAAATCCATCTGTTTCTGAAATGTACGGCTTTCTTCAGTGTGTAATTTGATAAAACCCAAAAAAAAGCCTTGGAGCTTTGGAGTTCCAAACTTGAAACAGAAAGGGAGAGAAAGTGAACATCTTCAAGAGCATAACATGCCCAGGGACTTTACCAAAGATTTAAAAGAAAAAAAAAAAAGCCACTGTATTTTTAGAATGCAAAAACACAAGAAAACCACTCAGAGGATCTTGTCAGAAATCCTCCATGCATTTTTAAACTTCTAGGAAAAGGAGAAAATTGTCCCAGACGTCTGTAGTCTGAACACTGTTGCTGCAATCCAAAGGAGGAATGGGTCTATATTAATTAAATATTCAGCTCTGCTTCAAGTCCACTGTGTTTCCGTGATATGCTGAGGCTACTTGTAATATTTTTAGATTCATCTTTATTTCAAGGGAGCTTTTATTTCAACACACATGAAAAACCACAATTTTAGAAAAGCTTTTGGATCTCAATGGCAGCTTTATTCAAGCTGGGGCATCAGCAGCATGACCACACTTAGCTCCCTATATCACTTCCATGCTTCTGAGTGATATGCATTTTAAGAAGTTTGTGTAAAACACTGAAAACACTTGATCCTGCTTAATTTGGGGTTTGTTTAATTGAGAGAGAGAGAGAGGCAACTTCAAACACCCCTACCCCAAAACTCTTTAAGAGAGCACAGAAATCATTAACTATAGCCACACTGAGAGTAGGCAGGGCTGTATTACAGATCTACTGTTGACATAAATTATTCCACAGATGCAAACAACTGAAAACACAAATGGTGATTTCTAATTAAAATATAGAAGGATTGATCCGACTTCACAGACATCTCTTTTACTGTTTTCAACAGGAAGTGGAACATCTGTACACAAACTAGAAAATCTTCAAAGCACACCCAGCAGGAGCCTGTAATTCACAATTTACATTACTTGGAAGATGTGCTGTGGTTTCATAATGTTTCTATATGTATGGAGCCACAATTAGGGCTAAATATGAGAGCTACAACATGATTTTTTATAGCACACTCTTTCTTCATAGTTGAGTTAAAACCAAAATCACGGAACTGTCCTGTACTTCCTTCACACACATAGGAAAATAATCCAAATAACACCTCTGAATTTTCCTTTAAGTGGGTTATTTTGTCAATTTCTGTGCAAAAATACATGCTGGGAGATACTTAGATGAATCTGGGGACATGTAAGGTAGGAGATCACAGTGTCATTCTGCTCTTTGGTCCACTTGTGCAGGTTGAAGCTCTTTTGTTCCCCTTCCTTGCCCTTTGTGCAGGGAAAGGCTCATCGTGCTCCAGAGAGTCTTTTAAAGCTTCTGCAACTCCTTCAGTGGTGTCCCTGAGAAGGGATTCCTCCCCTGTTCCCACTGTGGATTCCTGTCATCCCTTCTGCTCGCCTCTGAGCTCTCACAGGTCAGGTACATTGGCAGGAAAATCTTCCTGCAGGGAAACAAATAAACAAACAGTGGGTGAGATTGGATCTTGATGGGCATGGATTTGCTTTGGCATGAAACCCTCCTAATGCTGTTGAAACCTCCTGAACACAAAGGAAACTGAAAAGGGAAATCCTCTATGTGTCTCACAGGAAGGATATAAAGTTCTACCCCCACAATTTATCAGTGGGGCTGGGAACACTGGAAGGGACACTTTGCTTAAAGAGTCATATCAGAAGAAATTCCTTGGATAAATACTGATTTAAAAAAGTGGACTTCACAGATACAAGAGCACTTTGCCCCCTAAAATCAAGGTTAACTATCCTGACCCATGTTTTTTTACCCCAACACTGTTTTATTAACACCTCAAAGGTGCTGGTAGGTTTAATATCAGCAACATTTTGGATAAGGACAAGTCCTTGCTGTAAATAATATTCAGGTAACTTGGGTTATGTTACTCACAGGTATTGTTTGCACAGAAAAGACAGCAGTGACAGACACCTCTCTGAGAAAGTTCTTCAGTGGCAGAGATTTTGATCTGTCTTTTAAAAGTGTGTAAAAAGTGTGTAAAAGTGTAAAAGTGTGGCATTGCTGTGGGTGTATGCCTGTAGCCACTTCAACACATTTCTCACAAGAACTGCCACACAAACTGCCACAGGTTGCAGCCTGGACAGGAGGAGGGACTACCCCAACAGCTTTATTATCTTCACAGCACACTGGGTACCTCAGACAGTTCTGAAAAGTAGCAAGTGTTGGATTTCCAAGCAAGTTCACAAATGAAGTAAGAAAGATCACACACATCTCTAGCAAAGGCAGAGGTTGTAAAATGGGCAAACAACACACTTTATAAATTTCCTATTGTCTACAGAGTGACTACAAAATGAAAATCTCATTTGACATTGCATATGTACATCTCAGGTTAAATTTGTTTTTATATCACCATTCTCTTATGTCAATAGACTGATCTCTGGAATAAGAGTAGAAGAGATTATTTAAAACTGAAAACATGTCAGTTTCCATCATTTTTTTGCAATTATCACTTTTTTTTTTGCAAAACAAAGAAAATATGTTTGAGTGTAAAAAGCAAGGAAAAGACATCGTACAGCAAGGTGATGACTGAATGGAAATTTCTTCCTTCCTTCTCCCCTTTCTGAATGAGACAGGCACAATACACCAAAGTCACACCTACCAACATTATTCTGTCACAGAATCTCCTATGGCCAACTCATTTGGAAGATCCATTCCAAATGCCTTTCTTAGGCTGAGATTGTTGTACTGCAAAATCTTAATGGGAAAATGTCACTGAAAGGAAAATAGTCCAACATTTTCCAGGCAGGGATATTTGAAGTAATTTGAAATTAATGGTGCCCATATATGTACTGTAAAATATATCTGATACCCTCAAGAAGTGTGGAAGATTATTTTAAAATTGTTGCAGATAATTCCTTGTAAAATGAGTACTTATTAAACATGCATTCAGAGCTTGCCTAAAACAAAAAGTCAATTATTTAACCGTGCAGAGAGACAAATATCTCAAAGAATGGCATTTCATAATTATGCTTATGAAAATATTTAAAGAGGAATGGCACAATGCTCTAAGAACACCGAGAGGCTCAGACCAGCAATAAGGACATGACATGAAAAAACAGCTCCTGTCTGTGGGAATGTCACACATGGCACTTGGAGATTGCTGTCTCTCATTTTTTAATGGAGAACAATGTCTTTATGATGACTCCTTTCCCCTCATCATCTTCCAGCAGTCCTTAGAAAGATGACTGAGCAGAGCTTCCTCCTATTTTCTCCACCTGGCAGAGAGATCACCATTTCTGACAAGTGATGCATCAGACAGTGAAAGCTTAATCCTTCAGGTACTGTGCCTGTCTTTGCAATTTCTCTGGTGCAAAGACAATCCTGATGGGCCTTTCTGGAGTATCCTGAACACTTTGCTCTTCCCTTCAGACTCTCACAGCCAGCATAACTCTGACTACATTGCCCTAATTATCTTGAAACAAATCACTTACCCTTCTATTTTCATTCTCAGCAAAGAAAAAAAAAATTTAAAAAGGCCCGACAAGGATTCTGTTTCATTCAGACTCTAATCACACTTGGCTGTAGTTTTTAAAATATGTAAATACAGGCAGAGATTTGCTTGCACTTCATATATTTTCCTACCTCTGACAGAACAAACTTTTTTCCAAGTGCACAAAATAATTTGAACCCTATGGTACCTTTTTTCTCTTTGCCAGAAGCAAAAACCCCTACAGTTCCTTCAAGAAAAAAAAAATAAAATCAACCAACCAAGCAACAACAACAACAAAAAATAATCCCTCTAGCACAGATAAAAACTAAATCAGGCCATGAGTTCTTTATCCACTGAGCATTTCTGATCATCTGGGGTTGTTGCTTTTAACCATCATTTTCTCTGTGCACACAAATTGATTGCAAAGGTTTTTCCACATGCCTTTCACGATGTAAAAACACACGGATGTTTTTTCTTAGACCTGCCAGCAAATCTGAGCGCCAGGAAGTTACAACCCCAATGCTCCCTCCACACATATAAAATCTCCTCTTTGGCAAACACATGTTAGGAGGACAGGCAGATTCAAACACAGAACAGCCATTGCTGCAAGTAGCGATGATTCCCAGGGAAAATCTATTTTTTTTCACAATGCCACAAGTGTCCTTTGTGAGCAAGTAGGATCACAGATCAGACATGTGGGGAACCTCATCGGAGAGAAGAAGTTTTACATCATAGAAAATATCACCCTTGGGACTGAAATGTGGATATGGGAACCCTTTTCGAGGGAAGGATTTACTGCACTGTATTTATGAGAAAGTGTTATGCTGCTTTGAAGGCATTCTGCCTTAAAAAACAACTGAGGCAAATTCACATTCAGCTTTACTTACCCTTCCAGTTCTGCAACAGCAAAATCTCTTGAATGAGCCATTTCATGCAGGTTTTTGGGTACTCACTTCCTCAGGAACAGAGCATCCAGGCATGTCCATGTCCACACACACCCATGGATCCCACCTGCCATCACCTGGGAACTTCATCTCCCCTCTGAGTGGAGTCCTTACAGAGGGAAGTGCCACATCTCCAAGGCAGGGACTGGTTTTAATCTGTTTCCACGGGGCCTAATGTATTACAGATTTTCATTGTCAGATAAGTTTGTGCTTTCATAATTCAAGAGCCAACTTACTTGAAAAGTAAATGGCAGCTGGCAGAAAATTATAAAGGTTATGGAGGTTGGAGAGGAGCCGGTACTGAAACACAGTTTTCTTCCCATCATGAGCCCCCTATCCATCAAATGCTGATAAAAATAATTGCTCACAAAGATATTCCATGGTTATTAGAAATGAAGAGTGTGTTTGTACTGGCTTTAGAGGAACACTGTGAAGGCAACAACATTGAATATCATGCTCATGTTCAGATCTGATAGTGAAGAGACCTTGGAGGGGTGCCAGAAAGACAGAGGGGGGTCCAGGGTGCTGAACATACTTCATGAAACCAAAGGAGGAGGGGATTGCCACAGTGGATTGGGGAGGCTTCCTCTTCTCTCTGCTCCTTCCCAGGCTGTATGCTGCCTACCTGAACTGGGGAAGATGGAAAAGAAAAGCAAAAACATCTCCCCAAAGGAGAAGAACTTCAGAGTTGTTTCCCTAAGCAGAGCTCAGCTCTCAGCACCTCCTGCCCTGCATAGGCAGCTCTAGGGAAAAAGGAAGGAAAAGTCAGAACTGAAAAATCCTTGTTTTCCTTGTGGCACAATTAATCACAAAACACTTTCTCTGGTTCTGTGGTTCCATGTGTTCTCTCACCACCACCCCTCCCCCAGGCAAAAAAAAAAAAATCTAATTAAGAGATAGCAGAGGCTTCAAACTAAGCCAAGTCAAGCAAAGATTATACAGTCTCTTATTTAAACCTTGAATTGTTCACAGGAAACATTAAAAGCAATGATAATGAAGCAGAGGAAAAAAGAAGGAAGAAAAGAATAATCAACAGAAACAAAGGAGGTCTGAGAAAACCCAAAACACTGTAGGTCACCCTCACGTATTAATTTTTATTTGAGGAATCTGCAAAATAAGTACTATGTATCTATTAATAGCTCTCTAAATTAAATCCTGAGGGTCTGAGTAATTTTTTATCTTGTTTCTGAATGCTTCAAAGGCAAAGGTTCTCTTCCAAATCAAGACACAATAAACTAAGGCCTAAAGAGGACAGCAGGATCTGAGGTGCACCCACATTTTGGCTGGAGTAAGATTATGACATTCTGCTTGTGAGCACAAACACTGCTCCAGGCCAGCTGCACTCAGTGGAATCCTGTATGGATTTCACAGCACACACTTCTTGTAAAAGGGTTCTGAGACTTAATCACTTCTTTTGGATTTATCAGGGGACAGTGTGACACTTCCAGTACTCATAAAACTTCTACCTACAATTAACTACTCACTTACAGACTCATTCAAGAGGTCAGTGCTTCCTGATCTTGCACATAAATTTCCCCAACCATCACCTCTCAACAGAACCTCTTATATTATCCTTTGTTACATTGCATTTTTCTCATGCAGTAGAAGAATATGGCTTCCAAGTCACTAAGAGGTTTGGACTTTGGCCTTTCATAGTGGAATGAGAAAATAAAAAGTTGCATTTCAATTGTAAAGAATCCAACAACAAGGGAAGAAGGAGAAGAGAAAGATTTCATAATGTAAAATGGAATCAGTGCTTACTGAAAGCTCCTATTTCTTGAAAAGGATTAACTGTGCAGGAGTTGGGTCCTACAAACAGGTCTTCCTGCAAAATATTGGCAAGATGAGAAAAGCTCTTTGAACATAACACTTATTTTTTCCTTATCCAGCACAAAAACATGGTAATGTGCTGGCTTGACACTTCTAAATGACCAGCAAACACAAGAAAGACACCATCACTATCCTGACATACCATAGTTTAGTTGCACCTGACAGTCCCAAAATTTTAGACACAGATCATGTGAAAGTGATGCAAAAGTATAATTGCTTTCCAAATGGTTTGTTGATCAAAATTTTTTTTTTTTTTTTTTTTTTTTTTTTTTTTTTTTTTTTTAGTATTCCTTGCAGGAACAAAGGATTCCTGCAAGCCTTAAGCAGAAAATGTGGAACCATTGGAACCAGTGGAATCACTGGAACCATTGGAACCATTGGAGAAAAAAAAAAAAAGTGGACCCATTTAACCAGGGATTCCTGGAAGAATTAGGGAGAAAATGTGGGCCCACGGGATTCCTGGAAGCTCTGGGGAGACGATGTGAGCCCATGGAACTGGCACACAGCACCTAACCAAGAGGGGCTATTCCCGCAGTGCTGCAGGATAAGTCCAGGGAGTCAAGAATTCACTCCTGGGCCTGTGGTGGTGGCCAGCAAAGACCTCCACAACTGACCCAGCCCCAGGATATGGCAGGGGACGTCAGGAGCTTCAGTCATCCAGAATCTCCCTTTTGGCACCAGCACAGAGCTGAGCCTCTGCTGTGGGTGGTTTTGCATGTGCCAAGTCAGACCAGGGAGGAATGTGAGAGCGACTCAGCCTCACTGTCGTGGTCGGCAGCAGGCCAGCCCTTCCTGCTCAGGGCTGCACTTCACCAAGGCTGGTCCACCCCGCTGTGCTGCTTAAACAGGGCTGGTGGCACTCAGCAGTGCTGGTCTCTGCTCCACCCTCTTGTCCGTCAGCATCCTCAAAGCACACAAAACCTACAGTGATAATTCAGCACAAATTATCAAAGCTGAAGTAATGAAATAAGACCTATGTGCATTTTGTGTTCTTCCTACTCAGGAAAGAATCAGCATGAAGTATTAAAGTATTAAATCAGGATTGTATTTAAAGTATTAATCAGGATTTCAAAAATATTTTCCCTACAGAGTCCACAGATACCCTCCAGGTGAGGACTTTAGGAATTTACCAGCCTTCATTTTCAGGGAGAACACTTAATTTGATGTGTTTCTCTGTAACTCGCACTCCCTCTGGGCTGGAATATGAAGGAAAATAGGGGAACGAGGTGGGAAGAAAGGAATTAAAAGGTCAGAGACTTATTCTAGATTTTCCTCAGACTTCTGTGTTCACATCAAAGCTATTGTTCTAAAAATTTGGAGGAGAGAAAAGGTGTAAAACCCCTTTCTGGTAAAAGAAAAACAATTCATTTTTCTGTGGGAAATTGCTTTGGTATAGCAATTACTTTTGTATTAAACATTTTTTGTCTTTCCATCTAAAAATGACATGACAATGTGGGAGTGAAAGAAATCTGGAGTATATCAGCATAGTAAAGACAGCTAAAGTAAAAAGGTGGTTTTAGCAGATTAAGAATATGCAGAAATTAGGTGCCCAGTAATTTTTGACTACCAGCATTTTAACTTTATGACTGTTTTGTCCAAACAGATATGCTTTGGTACTGCCCCCATTTCCATCATGAAGCCATTTCCAAAGTCAGTTAAGCTCTTTGGGCCATTCTTTGATTTAGAGCATTTCCCTCTAATGAAGCTCTGGCAAACAATGCAGACCTGAGCCAAGGAGTAGGGAGGGATAAAAAAATGTCTCCAGGTCTTACAGCAGCAGCCTCAGTTTGAATGGATCCAGGCAATATAATTAAAAAGTGTAATATTTCTGCCAGCCTCTGCAAAGACCGTCAGTGACACAGAGCAGCAGCAGCTGGGCAATCCCTGCTCCCACCCTACAGGGCTAAACTCTGGGAAAAACAGGGGAATGGAAGAGAAGGGAAGCACTGAATTACATTCATAAATATGACATTCATAAAGCAAATCAGAACTCGACTCTATCATCATTACTTCACTGAAGGGGAGGCCTTTCCTCCTTAGCCCAGACCTGTTTGCTGAAGAACAGAAATGCACTTGGCTGAAATAAGCTCTGGAAAAAAAAAGATTTTTCAAATTTTATTTGTTGTTGTTTGTTTACTTTTGATGGGGACTATAGGGAAAGAAAAAAAAAAGAAAACAAAACATAAGCAGGAGTTTATGTTTGCCTTCAAGCCTCCTCTTATTTGGCTGAGCTTGTTCATGTCCCTTTCAGCCTCACTGTCACATTTATCAGTTTATTCAGCTGTATCTAAAGCCCTGTAAAAGAATAGGCAGAGTGAAGAAGTCGGTGTGATTAAAGAGAAAAAATCAGGAATATGAAACTGTTTCCAGGAAAAGAATGTAAAGGGGAAATTAACTGTGGCACAAAAGGAAGAAATGCCGACAGAAAATACAAATCATCAAAAGGTCTCCTGGGATTTGTTACATCCTATTTCTTCATGATGAGGAGCAGAAAGCTCAGCAGAGTCACTAGATCTGACTGACAGCTGAGCTCAGGGGAGAGTGTGGAGGGTAAATGAGTCCTGTGCACCACCACAGATTGCTGAAAACCAGGGTTTTGCCCTCCAGAAAACTGTTTTTCTGGGGAAGAAGGAAGGAGGGAAAGGGGCAGTCACCAGAGCATCTCTCCAAGACTGAAGTTGCTGTGAGACAATTTACAGCACAGGCAGATGAAATTAACAGGCAGTGGGCATTCACCAAGAAATACAATGGATGAACAGCTGAATTATGACCAGCATATGTAACCTCTCACTTCAAACACTTTTGGTACTGGAGAACTGAAGGCTGATTTTTTTTTTTTTTAATTTATTTTTTTAAGACTGTAGGAAACTAAAGGCCTGTTAACAATACCAAAACACATAGATTACATTAAAGCACAGAACCAGAGGGCACCTGGATAAATAAAATCTAGTTGAGATGATTGTTAGCATGACTACTGTAGAGAAAAGCCTCTTACAGGCCTTTGAAGAGATGAACAAACATTTGCACAAGGGTCTCACGTACGATATCATCTTCTTGGATTTCTTACAGCTCCTGACAAATCCCTTCACCTGAGGCCTCTAAGCAACCATGGTACAGTTGGGATAGTCTTGACAGGTATGCATGGCTATTTCATAAAAAGGAACCAGAAGGACTGGGAAAATGGCCAGTTCCTGCAAAGGTCACCCCCCACCTCTACAGCAACCTGTGCTCTTCCACACGTCCACAACTGACCTGGAAAACAGGAGATAAGCTAGCAGGTAAATTTTTATGGGAGACACAGAGCTCCTCTGCAGTGAGAAAAGCAGGGAAGAATCACAGAGAGGCCTGGGGGCAGCAGCTAGTGATTTTCTGAAAATGTCAGCTCAGTGCTCAACAGCAGCCTAAAAAACAAACCAAATGTTGAGAACTGATAGGAAAAAAAAAAAATAAATGCAAATCCACACAGATGACCTGGATGTGCTGCTGTGTAAATCTGTGGCTTGCCCATATCTTACTGATATATGTATTTTGTAGCTGTGTTTGAACTTTGTTTGTTGGGCAACTGCACTATTCTTCTGTACCTCTCTGAATCAGCCTGCTGGAAATATGGGTGTACAAGAAATTTTCCATTAAAAAGGTAAATAACAGACCCTTCCCAGTGTGGTACACAGGACTTCTAAAATAAGGAGGGTTTCAATAATATTTGTTGATTCTTTTTGGCCAGAAATGTAAAGAAAACAAACATAACTGTTCTCTTTCTTTTGTCTGTCTTCAAATTTAAAAAATGGGAGAGAGGAAAGGAAAATAATAATGATCTTATTAAGAAAACTGAAAATGCTTTAAATGGTTTTGTCTGACGGGAAAAAAAAATCTTTTGTCAGATGGTTCTTATATCAACAATGCTGTTCATTCTGAACATAACTGCAAATGCTGTAGAATTAATCTTCTGGAGAACTGCTGGAAAACCAGAGAGAGAAACAAGCCAAGCAAAGCAACACAAAGTCGTCATCAGCTTCCAGATTCCCAATCAGAACCTTGAAAAAATATTGCAATGTCATTGATGCAACTTCACAGAAAGTGAAAAAAAGCACCAGGAAGATGTATCACTCTGTGGAATATCTCATAGGGACATACAGTGTGAATTTCTGTTGCTTTCACTGCATTTAAAAATGGATTTTGGAAGCACTGGAAAACATATGAGTTGTCCATCATCTCATGACCTAGTGGAGTTGACCTCAGGAATGTTAAGATTTGGGAGCTGACAGCCACATTTGTAACATTTTATAGCAAAAATGTCAGTGGTCAAGCATCTCTCTGGTTTTCTACTCACTAGAAGGAAAGGAAATCTAAAGGAAATATGTAAGATAATATTAAAAAATAGTTTAGCGACTAGTATTGGCTAAAAATTGAAAGAATTCTTTACTTATCTAATGGCATACCATTACAAAGATTGACAAGAGAGTGTTAAATTAACTTTTTAAGAGGATTTCACAGGGGAAAAAAAACTACATCCTTCAGTGGAGAGCCTATTCTCTAAAATCTGCACCCACCTCCTCAAAAGTTTAAGCCTGGATGGCTGTCAAAGACTATGTGGGATCCTATGCCACAAAATTACTGTTCTATGGTTGGTTTAACTTTCTCTTTGCTTCTCAGCCTTTACAAACCTGATTCCAAATGGGGTATAGGTACCTGGCTTTCAGGCTTACTTATAGGCATAGGCTGTAATGTAATGTAAACCTATTCCCAGGTGGACCAAGCACAGACTTTCTCAGTGCCTCCTCCCACACTGTCTTCACCTTTAAAAGGTCATCTGGATTTCTGGTTTTCTCTTCCCTCACAGCCTCAGCTGACAAAATTTCTGGACTGTTAAGTTTGTGGCTGACTTTGCATCCAAGGAATTTTGCAATCAGTGTGTGTAGAGGAAGTAATTTCATGCGATTTTCTTACACGGAAACACAGTGTCCAGGATGATCCTGTGATTGTGATGATGGAGTTTCTGTTTCTTCCAAAAGCAGGGTTTTTTTCCCTTCAACAAAACACGAGAGAAAACAGTGCCTGATAGCACGCCGTAGGCAAACCCAGGAATATAAATTTTTCAACAGCTCATCTGCACACTGAATTTCCAAAGGCTAAAGGCTATGAGCTCCAGTCTACTCCTTGCCTTCTTCCACACAGCGCAGAAATGTTGTCCCAACATCACTCCAGTAGGTGCAGCCCCTTCTCGGCTTGCACAGAATCAGTTCCTTTAAAAAGAAAGTTAAAAAAGATAAAAGACTAAAACAAAACAAAACAAACAAAAAAAAAAAAACAAAAAAGCCTTTCGTAAAGGATGTTGTCTTTTCTTCAGAAGTGAAGTGACTAAAGCAACAGGCATCTTGGGCATATTCACCAGTCTCCTTGGGACACGTGAGGCTGCTGGAAACTCTGTGTCAGTTACCGCATCCAGCGGGGACAAAATGCCAAGTCATTCGTAAATGCCAGCTTTAGCTTATCATCCCTGCTTTTAACTATTTGCTTGCCTCTCTCTTTTTTTTTTTTTCTTTTTCAGCCAAGCCACTCCCTTGCCCTCTCCTTGCTGGCTGCTCTGAGCTCCACGGGCTCCCTGGGTACCTCTCCCTCTTCCACTGGCAGGGGGCACAGGGAACCACTCCAGACATTCGAGTGAGCCCAAGACCCTCTTGTTGGGAGCAACAAGAAAAGAAACAGCCCAAAGCCAGAAAAAAAGAAGTAGCCCAGCTCCCACCCACCTCATCCAGCCTCAGCGGAATCCTCCCTCCAACTCCCTGGCTCTATCCTTAGCTGCATCCACCTTTTAGAGGAGTGGAAGCCTCAGGGATGACTTAATACACTTGATTTAAGTAGTTGGTGAGGGGGAGGCACTGTTCACTACCAGAATTGTCATCTGTGCCATTCATCTTGGGGCAGAAAGCCACTGAGGCTGACCTGAGCTGGAGGAAGCAGCCCATGGCCTCTGGTCTGGCACCAGACCTGGTGCTCCAGACCCACATTCACACCTTCCCTTCAGCACACATTGAACACAAATGTGTTTTCCTCATTCATACTGAATGTGGAACTGCTTGGAGGAACTGAAAGCACACAAAATCTCATGCTTTTCACCTGCTCTCCATGAAATAGGGTCACTTCTGTCTGACAGGGCAAACCAAGGGCTCCTTCGCGCTTCTGTTTTAGGGAAAACAGTACGAGGTACAAGGAAGCTTCACCCCAAGGTCAGCACTGCCATCACAGATGGGCTCTGAGGCCAGAGGAGGAAGACTGCAACACTAGTTATGTCCTTAGAAATACACTTTATCTCAGGAAGAGCTGGGTTCTGTCACAGTGACAGAGAGGCAGCACCAAGGAGACATCTCCACCTAGATCAGGTCCTGGGAGACCCAGAAGCCTCGTGGGTGAGGCAAGATATGTCCTTCTTCCTTCCCCTTGGTTAAGGTACCACACTGTGGCCTCCCTCTGGAGACAAATGAGGTGTCACCCATGCAGCAGAGACAGCCTGGCTGTTTTTGGGAGGGCACCAGATCTGAGGGAGAGATGCTGTAGCATTACTGGTTGCAAACATGGGACACAGCAATGTCACCACTTCTTGGAGAGGGAGGAGACTGGTGAAAAGAAGACGCAGATCCTCACCAAGGTCTCGTTGTGGGAGTTGGTATCTGATGGAAATGAAAGGCTGTGGTTTCTTGAAATGGGGATAAAACGCGTCCCCCATTGCTGTGGGCAGCTCTTAGAAATAAGGGCTCGCATCTCCTGTGCCCATGGGATGAACTGGGTAAAGTGTCTCTTAGAGAAAATACAGGCTCTGAAATAATTTCTGACAAGAACAGTTTATCTAGAGGATCGGAAATTTACCCATGCATACCAGGATGTGCCCTGAGAACTGAATCTGAAGTAAACAGCAGCTAACAGATTAAATCTCCTTCTCAAATACCCTTGCTATGCAAATCTTTCTCTTTCCTCTCTGCCTCTTAGGTGCCCTTCAAATTCAGTTTAAAAGGCCTGGATATTGGAGTGCCTGACCTAAAGGCAGGGGGAGAGGCCAGAGCTCTGATATTTCTGCTGCTGCTCCCCAGAGATGCTGCTGCTCCACGAGGCAGCAAACATTTCTGTGATGCTGTGGGCAAGAGCAGATGGAGGCAAGCCTCTTGTTTTGGAGAGGAGACTAAAACAATGCTTCTATTTCTCATTTATGGCTGGAGTAGTGGTCCACCATCCAGGCTGGCCTTAGGACACCAGTGTGTATGAGATAGTCACTTGTTTGGTTTCTAAACCAGTGCCTTTATGTCTACAGCAGCCTGGAAGAAGCACAAATAATCCCATCCTGGCTTGGAAGGGAGAGAACTCTTGCATGCAACACTGAATGAATGTCCCAGAGAACCAGCGACCAGTGATTCACTTTGAGTAATGCTGACTCACTTTCAAGGTACTTTCCATGTACACACGCACATGCTGGGAGAGTAAGCGAGAATAAATGCCTGATCTCAGGAAAGTTCAAACTAAATATTGTTGTAACCTTTTACTATACCCAGAGAGAAAAATCAGTCTCCTTTTTGTGGAGAGAGACTGCTTGGCAGAGCAGTCAAAACCAGTTGTTTTTGTTTTCACAGGAGTTTCAAGTCCAGAGATAATTACTAAAGACAAGTTTTTAGGGTGTGTGGAGCAGGCCACAAAATTGCAAGTGCTTGAAGCTTGGAGTACATGTAAACAAAGGCTTGCAAATGCTGCAGGGTCTCAGCATGCACAACTGTCTTGGGCAGTGGGACAAAGCTGAGTGCAAAGGCAAAGGCTGACAGCAGCATCTGCAAATCTCTGGGAACACTAGAGGTGCTTGAGAGACTGAATCCCCCAGGCTGGTTCTGTTCTAACTATCCTACAAAATATTTCCTCCATTAAACCTTCCTCCTTCCCAGGTACTGGGATGGAGGAGCATTAAACAACGTCCTGATACTCCTGTTTCCCCTTACTGATGTCTAGAGCTGTTCCAGCCAGTGCTCTCCTCAGCTCCTATTGTTATTCATCCATACTGCAGCCTTGCCAATCATCATCTACCTTTTTTCCTTCAATCCTCTGAATTTTTACACTCAGACATGCAGCTCTTTGGGCGCCCACATGGCCACAGCAGTGGCACTGTTTTCTGTGCCGAACAAAGTCTTGCTGTCCCGAGACAAAGCACTCCTTGGAAATGCCTTCTGGGCCTGGGAGACGTCTTTGGCCAGCTCACCAGACTTGTGGGCTCTCCATGCTGCTGCTGAACAGGTCTGATCTCCTGCTGCCTGTGCCATGGCTGCCAAAGCCAGCAGGAAGTGATAGGATATTCCCTTTGGCTCCCTGGCAGGATCAGGCTGCAGGCAGAGCGAGTGCCACTGCTTTGTGGGATATCCTCACAGAAGCCTCCATGGTTTTTGGGGTGTGGTGGGGGTTGGTGAGGTGGTACTGCCTCTTTTTCCTGTGTTTCACCAATCCAAATTTAATTTGTTGCAGATTAAAAAACACTAAGAAAGCAGAAGGAATGCCTCAGGGCTCCTTAGTATGGGCACTAAGCTGTGCCAAGCTGGTCTCAGGACACTGCTGGGAGACTGATGAGATGGGACAAGAGGCACCATTAATAATCACCAATATTTTAGGCAAGAGCCATGAGACTGAACATCCCCTAGAGGGCTGATTTAGAAGAAGATTTTCCCCACAGTGGTACCACTGTCCCTGCAATGCCCTTCCTGCATCCACAGGCGATGGATATATCTGGTCAGAGATAAAGCACCAGCCCGTGCACCTGCAGGGGAGCAGAGTGAATCCCAGCAGTCCTTCACTGTCCAAGAGGCTGCAGAGGTGCCTGGAGCTAAGCACAGGTACTGCCTGCCAAGGGAAAGGATGTGGAACACCTGCTCCAAGTCAGGAGCCAGGAGGTTCTTCATTAATTTAATCAGATAGCAATAAATATGCCAGTTATAATAATAAGGAAGAGTGGTTCCAAATTATTAATATCAAAACAGATCCAAACTGCTGATACACAAAAACTGTCCCACTCCCCTCCCTTTCCCTGATTTTGTTGTGAAATTTTTCTGCTGCCCCATGTTATTAAACAGCTTTCCACCTCCATCTCCACATAACATCTAAAATGTGATTGTTAGCATTTTTTTTTCTCCCCTTTTCTAAAGAAAAGTCAGTGACAGTGCCCTGGCATCGCACCAGGGAAACTGAGACACGAGAATTATGGAGGACTGCAGGGGCCATGCTGACCTCACCTGTGTCCCCCCAGAGTGGCACAGGCTGGCTATCTCCCCCTCAATATGGCTCAAGGCAGGCAATAACCAAACTGTGGATGAGGATGGATTACCAGGCCTTTCTTTGCCCTCTCTCAGACCAGCTGTCCCCAGCAGGGCTCTGCCCAAACCTGTGCCCACCAGCCAGCTGCTGCCAGAGAAACAAAAGTGTAAACAGTGCCCTGGAGCCTGTCAACCAGCAGGAACAGAGGAAGATTTCTGTGTTTGGGGTAGCAGAGGTGTGAACGTGCTTTGTGGAGTTTAGTTTGTGGAACACAGTTTGTGGAGTTGACCCAGCAGTGTCAGTGGGGCTGCAGTGTCCAGAAGCCACCCTGCTGCCTCCAGCCCAACCTGGAGGGAGCCAAATCTCCAGCCCACGTTCTGCACCCCACCAGCAGCCAGCAAACCCAGATGGACATCCTCAGGCTGGTGAGGTCTCCCCACGATGCAGCACTGACCCTACTCCTGGGGTCGGTGCAGACCTGGGAGGACACCATGGCAAGCTGGGGTGGCTGGATCTAGCTCCAAAGCATTGCTGGTGCTGGATGACCAGGGAATTTCTCACCTTAAGCAGGAGCAGCAGGCTTGATACTCCAGTGTGAGGCTTTATCAGGCAAGGATTTTTTCAAGGATTTTGCAGAGGTCCTTCTTTGGAAAGAATGTGCTGTGCCTGAACTCCCTGCAGATAGTTTGGCTCAGAAGGCACCTTCTGTGCTGGATTGTGCTTCTCAGCCCATTCCCTCTGTGCTTTTGGCATTTTCTGCAAAGAAAAACAGCAATTCAACCAGTCACCCTCCTGAGAAGTGATGTTTTTGAGGTGCTCATGGTTATCTCTGCCACTATGGCAGGACTAAGCAGCCCCAAACATCCAGGATCCCTGCAGGATAGTGCAGATCCAGTGTCAGAGATACCTGCAGCTACAGAGAAAGGAAAACTCATATATGCAAAATTTTTGCAGGCACCATCAACAGTATGAGACAAAACAGCTTTGAAAACATTTACTCCTATTTCCAGCCACTCCCAATACTGGAAACATCACCAATGATAAATAATATCTTTTAATCAGCCTTGATTTTTTCTCATTCTTCTGTACAAATCTAGCCAAACTGTTATCATATTACAAGCGTTACTTTTGACATCTATTTCTCCTCCCTTTATTTTTTTTCCCATTTGGTGTTTTGCCTACTTTGAAAGACTTGAGGAAGAGCACTGACACTTCCCAAGAAATTAATTGTTAAAGACTTTCACATTGACATCTTGTTGCAGGGCACAGGGCTACATCAATATCGTGTCTTGTCAACACCTGTCCTACTCATAATTTAAGTTTCCAACAGTCTCGTTCTTGGGTGACTGCTGCTGTTCCCTCTCAGTATCAGCAGATGGGTGAGAAAGGCAAGTTCTCACTCAACCACTGAGCTGAGAACTAAAAGAGGCCATATTTAATACACAGCCTTCTCTTCCACTCCACTGCAAGAGTGACCACATAACTTAGAAATCCCTTCGACCCCCACCCTAAGTGGAAATGCTCTCTGATTTTCTAATTATGTTTGTACACACAAACAAACAAACTGGAAAAATAAGGTAATTTTCAGTACAGTTGGACTTCTGTTGTTTAGAAAAGTGTTTGAAACTGCCCTTCTGGTTTTAGATCTTAAGTACCTCATATGTGTCTCCTACACAACAACGTCCTCCATGTGGGTTTTACACAATTCTTTTTAACAATTACATCTGTCCAAACACCCAAGGATATTTAGGATACAACCCTAATATTGGATAGGTTTTAAATACCAGTTATCTGCGGGGTATGGAAGGGAGAGCAAGGAGAGAATCCTTTAACACATTTGTGGTGAGTACAAGGGGAAGTATCCCTTGAATTTGATTTTTGTATTAGGGGTGGCTGCAATTGTGAACCACTGATCAGAGAAGCGAGGGAGATGGTCAGGGTTGATTTGGATACCCTGTCAGTAGCAGCTCTTACAGTGACCCATCTTTTTCCCCCAGGAAATGGACCTATTCAATGGACCAGCTTCACAGCAACAAAAAGAGAGAACACACCTCTTCTCCCCCACCAAGACCCAAAGAACCTTAACAAGACCAACACATCAAATGGTGACCATCCATTCACCTCCTTGTAACCATCAGCTGTGGTCACCTGAAGTAACTCCAGCCTGAGGGCTGTGCCCAAACTCCCTCACGGGATGATTTCCACCACAGCATGGCTGCATCCCTGTAGTCCCTGCTGGTTTTCAGCATATTCACAGAGAACAACTGGAATTTTGGCATCGTTTCCTGCAGGGCATATGTTTGGCAGGGGTTGGCCTCCTTAAATGCTAGATTGAGATATGCTGAGCACAACTTTCCGTGACTTCAGTGACAGCTGTTTCACTATAAGGCACAGAAATCTAGTTTAAGTTTTTTTATTTCCCTACAAAGCCAAAATTTGAAGAGAAAAAAAAAAAAAACACCAAAATAAAACAAAAAAGGGGGGAAAAAAAGGTTGGAAAGCATGGGAAGTGATTTCACTGTTTGTTGAATGAGTTGCTCAACACTTCAGCTCAAAGGGAAAGAACTGAAGATGAAAACATAGCACAGTTCTATTTTACAGGTGAATCTCTGGTAATGTATAAATGACACAAGCTGTAGTCCTAACCCATGGTCCTCTGTGTTGCACGATTTTCCCCTATCCCTATCCCCTAATAATTCTGCTAAACAACATGACTGTGATGTGTGCACTACCCCAAGCTAGAAATTGCCCAAAGACATTGAGGTGCCCATGAACATTATTTCCACATCTCCCCTACAGATCTGACAGCCTGTCTTGTTGATCAGGGAAAGCTGAGAAAAGAGGTGACATTTCTGAGCAAAGATTCTTAAAGGAGCTTCAGAACAATGCCATGGCAAAGTTTTCCTTGTATCTTCGGTAGCCTAACTTCACAGAGTCAGAGAGTGGTTTGGGTTGGAAGGAACTTTAAATCTATTCTTTTCCAACCCACTGCTATGGGTAGGGGCACCTTCCACTGTCCCAAATTGCTCCAAGCCCCATCCAACCTGACCTGGGACACTTCTAAGGATAGAGCAGCCACAGCTGCTCTGGGCAGCCAGGGCCTCCCCACCCTCCCAGGGAAGAATTTTTTCCTAATACATGAAGCAGGTAATGTAAACCTAGTCTCTCTCAGTTTGCAGCCATTCCCCCTTGCCCTGTAGCTCTGGGCCTTGTAAAAGTCTCCATCTATCCTGCAGGGTCCTTTCAAGCACTGGAAGGCTGCAATCAGCTCACCCGGAAGCTTTCTTCTTTTCCAGTGTGAACAACCGCAGATCTCCCATCTTTTCCTGCCAGCAGAGCTGCTGCATCCCCCTGCTCATTCTGGAGCCTCCTCTGTCCTGGCTCCAGCAGCTCCAGCTCCTTCCTCCCCAGATTTGAGGATTTCAGCTGCCTGACCAACGTGTCAGAGATATGACACCACTTCAGCCAGAGACAGCAGGGAGCCCAGTACCACCAGGGAATTTCTGTGTGTCCTTCAGGGAAATCAGAATCTCATTGTTAGCATTTTGTCTTGTCCTTCCTTTCTCGCCTCTCATGCTTCCTGCTCCCAAATGTTTGTTAACTCTCTTTTAAGCTTTCAACTTGACTGGTAAATGAAGCTGTGTAGCTGTTTTGACTTAGGGAACTTTTTCATCTTATTTCTTCCCCTGTCCCACTGAAGGAGAGAGAAGCTGGGTAGGAGTTCAGCAGCCATCCAAGGTGAGTAGTGGTATTTATAAGTTTTCTTGGGCTTTTTACTTAAGGAAATGAAAATATGAACTCAGAACCATTCAAATTCTTTTCCTCTATTTCATATGTTGGTAATGTTTTCCTCCTTTTGTGTACAACAATTTTTATTCTGATTGACTGCATTTATATTCAGAGAACATTATTATTTGATGAAAGATAAATGCAAACATCTTAAATGCTTTGGCGATAAGCATGCAATTTTTCCTTTCTTCTTTTGTAGCCTGGTAAAATAGGAAAAGCCAGTGCAGATTTGGCACTTTTCTCAAAAGAAATACTTCTGGTTTTGTCAAGAATGCTCAGAATGCTTAGAGCCAATAATTCATATTTTTTTTCAAGAAATGCTTCTCAACTGCACACAAGCCATGAGCTGTACCTGCACAAAAGTAAGTGCAAAAATATTGCCCAGGTTTTCAAAATGAAATATAAAATCCAATTCATTCTTGCAAGAGCTGCCCAGGAAGTTGACTGACCACTTGTACATCAAGATATGTGGTGCCACTTGAGCAATTGAGAACTTCTATTAAACAGTGAAACAGCCCTCCAAGTGCAAGTGAACTACATATTCTAAGCTCTAGAAGTATTCCTGTTCAGATTGTATTAACTGAATGCTTCCACAACTTCCAGTTCAAACAAAACCTCACTGGAATATGAGGACTGAATGTGTCTCAGCCAATTTTTTTCTTCAATCAGTAAGATTTATTATTTATTTTAAGGCTCTATTATTTATTTGTAGCTCTGTGCCTGTAACTCTGTGTAGAAGTTAAAGATGATTGTAAAGCAGAATTTTTGTTTCCTTAGTTGGTTTTTTTTTCCAAATGTTTTTCCTCTTTTTTTAAATGAAATTTTAGGTCTGTTCAGCTAGTGTTTAGCAGTTCTAGTAATTTCAAACAGAATTTTCCCTACCATGTCTTAAAGAACCTGGCATATTCCTGCAAAGCACTGGCTACAGGGTATCTGTAGGAAAACTTTTTGTCTCAGAGCATTACCAGGCTTCTCTTCAGGCGCTCAGTAGTGTTCCTTCTTCGTGCTGCAGCATGCAAATGCCTTTCCCTCACATTCAGCAGGTCAGACCTGATAAACCCTTTCAACATTATCATTACCAGTAACTAAAATTCCAATTAATCCAGTAACAATAGTTCGAAAAATCCATGTGTTTGCATGGAGGCAACCACCAGAGTGAAAAGCCTCTACCCTAGGCATAAAAGACTGTGGAGAACTCCCCACTCTGTGCTGTTTCCATTGGTGCAGACATCAGTTTGCTTGGGGGTGCCTGCTTTAGGAGTGGTCAGGGAGTGGAGGAGCAGAGGCACAACTGGCTGTGCCTCCATGTGCTGCCTGTGACCAAATAGGGGCAGCCAGAGCAGCTGTGCCAAGGGCTGTGACTGAGCCTGTTGTCAGTCACAGCGCTCCAAAGATGGGGATGTTGCAATTGGTGGGAGGGGGAGACGGGTGAAGAGCTTGGCAGGGCTTCAGCCTGGTCCTAGACCTGGTAAGGACAAAGAGTTTCCACAGCCCAGTGGTTTTCTCAAGCATCAGGCTTGGGTTTCCTATTAAAAAAGTCATCTCCTGACCTAAGTGTCCTTCTTGGGAATGCAGGTTCATCAGTGAGATGTGGCCTGAGCTGTGAGCTTCATGCTAAAAAAAATCTGATGGCTTCCATCTGAATGTTTGATCCTCCAAGTTATGAAGATCTCTTTAATTAGATGATATTCATTTCATTAACTCTGCTTTCAGAATATAAGAGTTTAACAGCAGGGACTGATTATTCCTTTCAGTGCAATGTAGTTTTGTTTTTTTTTTTTTATGATCCAGTTGGGAAATACTTTTGGGAAACACTTGTTCAAAACAAAACAAGACAAAAAGGATTTTTCTAAGCCAAGAAATAATACTCCTAAAGAAATATTTTGGCTGGAGAAGGTTATGCGGGGGTGGTACAAATGATGTACCTTTGTTGCCGGTCTGAATTCAGGATGATGAAAAATGCAACAAATTGAAATCACTTCACACCATGGGGTAATTAGGACATCAACACAACAAGGGGCGATCTGAATACACCCTGACTTATTTTCCCTGATCTGTGCTTCCCTTATCCATCAGCCAGACTCCAAGCCCTTTTGAACTGATGGCAACCTTTTCATATCTTGTGGGTTTGCAGTATTTGCCCATCCAACAGGTTAAAATCAAAACAGGCAGAGGCAGAGGGGTGTAGACAGCAAACCCCCAGACCTATGCTGATAATTTGAGATATCATTCTTTATTATAAAAAAAAAGAAAACAAAACAAAATGAAACAAAACAAAACAAAACAAAAAAACCCCAAACAAACAAACAAAAAAAACCACCAAAATAAAACAAAAAAGGGGGGAAAAAAAGGCCCAAAAACCAGCACACACCTTTTTCTGAAAGTCCTGGTTATGAGAAACTCTGGCATGACACTTCAAACACTCAAGATAGATAAACGTTAAGTGTCGAGAAATACAGCACTATCCAATGCAGCTGCCAGGGCAGAGCTGTTTCCATTGCTGGTGTTTTCCCCTTGGTCATCCAAATTGACTTTGAAGAGCAGGGGATGCATTCCCCACTCCCTCCAGGCTCATTACGGGGTTGGATCAGGAAGGGAAGCCCTCCAGCTGGTGGAATGCCAAGGGAAGGAGGCAGACTGAGCCTGCTGGGATAGGCTGCCCCGCCTGGGAGTGAGGACCAACAGGAGCTTCCTGGGCAGCACCGATTTCATCAGTTTTGCTCCTGCTGTAAATGTGGCTCATCAGGTGGTCAGGAGAGCAGGGGACAGGTGGGAAACTGAGCAGCCACAGTGCCTGGCACAGGCCTTCCAGCAATATCTGCATGTCAGCTTCTAACTTCATAGTCCTGGCTGGAGGGAAAGGATTCTTGCTTGGGGCTTTTAAAAAGATGAGTCCTCTTCTTTAAAAGGGAGCCTCCACCAGATTTCAGCTCTACAGCCAAAGGCATACACAGCCCTAAATGTTCCCACAGGAAAAGTACCATGTTGTTACCAAAGAGTGGCCTGGGCACTGTGGATGCAGAGATGTGCCACAAAACCCCCAGCACTGGTGGTGTTCTTCAGACTTCTTGATTTCCACTCCTTCTTCCACTGGATTTCAGTCAATGAAAGTTGTGACTGTATAGCCTGGGCCAAATGCAAAAGCTGCCCCTCAGAATTAAATTTTAATTCTTATTCTTTTGAGGCCTTCAGTTGTTCAGTGTGAATGTTTCATTGTGTTATATGGCACCTTGGCTCTAGAGTAGCTGCAAAAATAAAAGTTCTGTTACACTATGTTATTGTGGGTTCTGCTTTTCAGCAATGCTCCAGTTGATAAAGATTTTCTGTGCTAATCTGGGTGGCTGATAGCACTATGATAGTCAGGACCATGAGGAGAATAGGAGCACACTACATCACACAGTGAAAACCTAGCAGCTTTTGCCACTGGAATTTGTAGAGCCAAGTTTCTGTCCTATAAATTTCAGGAGTGCCTCCAGCTGTAAGAGCACCAGCAAGAAGGCTGACAATCCCTCAGATGCAATAAACCTGGGTGAAATGTGAATGCTGCAGTGAGTGAGGCTGTCAAATAGTATACACATCCTTGTTTCTTCTGCTGCAGAGTGTGCAGGAAAAAAAAACAGGTTGCACTATGGTGTCATAGATGAAGGACCTTGATGTGGCCTTGAAGACAGAGTTTATAGGAGCCCTGAGTGAGGTTGCACAGGTCAGTTCTGCTGGCTCTTCTTTCACAGCCTTTATTTCATCCCTCACATCAAATGAAGACTGTACAGCACTGTGTATTTTAGCTGCACACACTGCTATCAGTTGCTTGGACAGTAACCAAGCCCTGCCTGTCACACACCAGGCATGTAAAGCTCATGTTTTTCCACAGGATCTTCCCCTGTTCTTCACCTGTTGGGGAGAACAGACGCAGCTGTGACATTCTCTGATGTCCTGATGAATCACAAACAGCAGGGAATGGAGGAAACTTACGCTGTTCACTCTGCATGGGGTTTGCATGCTATAAATATGGTCTGAGGGGTGTTCCTCCTCTGAAAACAGGAGAAAACTTTGGATAATCTCCCATTAAGATGGCCCCACATAAAAAATCAACTAAGATTGTCACAGAGAATAAAAACTTGTGATTGACATGGTGTTGAATGAAGATATGATATAGACCGAAGTTGAGCCCAAACTACAAACACGGTCCCATCAGGCAGAGATTTGTGTTACCCTTTCCACCCAGGCCAGTGAACCAGCATTTGGCATGGCCACCCAGCTGTATTTTTAGAGGGGCACCTCACGTTCCTACCATGAAGGGCATGACCACAGAGTGGTTTTAGCCCAAGCACAGGAAGCCAAGACATAAACACCCTGCCATGGCCTGCTGGGAGGGCAGGGTAACACAACACCACTGGCCCAGGAGCCATGGCCTGAGTCCAGGAGCCCCAAGGCTGGGTCTGCCGTGCCACTGGCTGGGCTGATGCTCTGCTCAGCTCCTCCAGCTTCCCAGCTGAGGGCCCTTTAGGAGGAGTGGTCATTTCTCCATGTATGCACACCCAGGGATGTGGTGATGGGAGAGAAGAGATGCCTTCAGCCCAAGGAGCAGGGCAAAGGGGGATTTCCACCCACACTAAAAGGAGGGAGGTTACACCTCCAAGAAAGGTCCAAGAAAGGTCTTTTACAGAGCAGGGAGGGAGAAATCATTACCCCATGGAGACTGAGACCTGAGCATCCACTCTTAATCTCATCCCAAAGGTGCCAGGCTTCAGGGAACCTCAGAGCACCTCAACAACCCCTCCTGATGAAAGGTAAAGCCCTGCAACATGATGTATTCCTCTCCTCAAATCTGTGCTCTGGAGAGACTGTGGTCAAGGTTTGGACTGAGAGTGATTCTCCTTTTGTGATCAGTTCCCACTATGTGGCCTCCAGTGCTCTTTTATGATGTTCTTCTCCTCTATTCTTCTCTCCACTTTGAAGTGCTCTTGCATGAAACAGCACGACATAAAATAAAATGACACTCATTATTAACACAAATGAAACATTTGGTTTCAATTATGTCCCCTCTCTCCAGTTGTGAGGAGTGAGAAATCACTCATAAACCAGGCAACATTTTAAGAAATTGCAGATTTTACAGAGAAAGAAAAAGGAAGAAAGACAGGCCTTGAGATACTGAGGCTGTCACAGCACAGATGATAAGAGAGAAAAAGAGGGGGTACTTCTAGAATGCATGGACAGAGCATGGGCTGAAATGAGAAAAAAATTAATCACCAAGGCAGAAATGTCAATTAAAGCCTTTAACTGAGAACTGGCTGTGCCACTGACCTAGGGAAAGCCACTGACCTCTAGAAAGCCACTTTGCCACTTTGCTTTTCTGTTTTCCCACAGAAGGTCTGTTTGGCCTGTCAAAGAGGAACTGAAGGAGGAAAGGGTCTCTCGCTGAAGGATTTCTTCCTGACCTATCTCCATACTTCCTAGCTTCAGGAGGATATTTGTAGACAGAATTTCTCTAAGTCTTCCACAACAATGAAGTACACATTAAAAAAAAATGTATCAAAACCAACACAATATTTTTCTCTTTACTAATTCTAATTTTACCATAACTTTTCCCCCTTTTTATTCTGACAGATAATGCTGAAACCTTAGAAACAGCATGCATGGACTCTTGAAGGAAGAGCAATAAAAAGACTTTATAGTATGCAAAACAGGCTTCTATCCAACCTCAGGGTAGTGTAGTCCCATTATTCCAGCCTGTTTCATAAAACAGCTGCCCTGACAGCCCATGTCAGTATGGAATGCACTCAGTTCTGGGTTTTTTCCTCCCTGCTTAAGAATGATCCCCTCTAACATAGGCTGTGATGCACTACAATTGGCATTCCACAGCCTTGCACACATCTTGAGAGGAGTTCCTCAGCAAAACCCTCCCCAGGAGCTGTGGGACTCAGCAGAAGGATGTCCCTTTTCCCCCTTTTCCTTGAAATAGACTCATTGCACCCCAAAACTGTGTAGGGCCAGGGTCAGATGTAGCTGGGCTGAGCAGTTTGCTGTGTGCAGGCTATAAAAGTAAGAAAAGGGTGGGCTAACATCAGATTTTTTTGGATCCCTGGTCTCTCCTGAGCCACAACACGGCTGCTGTTTGGAAGTCAAAAGCACCACAGCACAAGGATGTAAGGAAGGGAGGGTAGCAAAATACAGCATGTGCTGTAGAGGAAACTTTAAGTAAGCTGAAGGCTATTACTCATATGAGAACTAGAACCTCCACCCAAGATCCCCTAGTTTTCTCCACAGTGTAAAAGGGACCAAAAGTAATAATAAATTTTAAAAATTAAAAAGTGATATTTTTTTCTTCTGAAAGAGTTCTTAAGGAAATTGCCTTGTGGCAGAAAGATGGTATGGGACAGCTGTTTCTTTTTTCTTTCCAAGAGGGATTTTTTTACAAGGAAACAAAGAAACTTTATGGAAGTCAAGTAATTCTATGGCAAAAGTAAATATTTTTGTGGCTTTTTTTAAAAATTTATTTATATTTTTGTGTGTGATGATTAAAAAGACTCTTTCTTCTGCCATGCAACTACAGCAGGAGTCCCACAGAGCAGTGAAGAGCAGACTCCCAGAGGGAGAAATGCATTTGTTGTTCCTATATTTGGTGTCAACTTGCAGTAGTGAAAAGATAAAAGCCTGAAGGTGGGACTACAAAATATGCATTTTTTTATTCTCTTTTTTTTTTTTACCTTGTTCACCTCTCCAGAAGGAGATAGTGTGACATTCTCACTTTCTTAGAAGTGGTAAAACACAGGAGCAAGTGGGACCAATCTTTGGATAAAATCCCTCGAAGGAGAGATGGCTGCACTGCCCTAACACTTCAAGAAATTGGAGATTTGCTTCAAATGTGTTTTTTAAGCACCCTTGGCAGCTGGGGTCTGTGAGTCTGAGCAGCTCCAGGGGCCTGCAGTGGCCACTAAACAGGACATGCATGAGAGAATTGTGTTTGTTCATCCATCTCATGGCCAGCCTGGTCTTCAGCCAAGTTTGGACCATAACAAGGAAAACTGGTCACAGCATGCAGTGCTCATTTGGGTTATTTTCAGTCCTCACAGCTCTTCCTGCCCACCTGGCCATTAGCCAAAAAGGAATCTGTCAGAGCTGATGTCTGTTTCCTCTCATTCCAGTCCCTGAGAACATCCCATGGCTGATGCTGCTTCTACACCTGGGAATGCAGGTCCCTGTTGACAGCCCACTGTGGGTTGGCAAAGACCAAGAGCCAAAAAGTGCTGATCCCATGTCTCCTGGTGTGCATTTTCGGGGAGAATATGTTCTCTCCTGTTTTGTGTCTGTGAGGGTTATTGTTTGATTGCATAGGGTGTGGGAATTTGCCCTATGAAACGGGCAGAGCTGATCTTCCAATTACAGAGAAAAAATACTTCACAGAGTGGACAATGAGCCAAAAGCTTTGAAAGGGTGTTTCACTTAGGTTTTTCACATTATTAATACAACTATAACACATGACATTAAATGCAGCTGACCTTTCTCTTTTATTTGTTTTTCGTTAGTAAATCTCCAAAGACAGGCTTTTCTGAGCATGTTATAATTCTGCACTTGGTTTCTCAAAGGGGTTGAATAACCCATGTTTTTCATTAGAGACAGATCCATAATCATTATCCTTGCCTGCCTCCCATTGCACAAGGAGCAGAATCAGAGCGGTGTCCCAAATGCACCATCTCCTTTCACCCAGAAAACCACCTTCTCTCCTCTGCCAGCTCTTAGCTCCCAGCTTGGTTTCCCACCACCAAAGAGCTGCCCACAGCTCCAGATTGATCTCGGAGACCAAATTGTTCCAGACCTCCCTCCTCTGCAGGCTGCAAGGCTTCGTCTCTCTGCCTCTAACTGGCTCTGTCACACAGCTGGGCAGTGCAGGGGGCTGCACAGATACACCAGAGCATGGCCAATGAGCTCCCCACAGACAAAAAGCTGCCACCTTTGCTGTGGCAAAGTCCCCAGAACACGGCACACACTCCGCCCCCAGGAATTTGGCCCCAGTTTTGGTTTGCCATCCTGTGCAGCTGGGGAATAAGAGGCTTCTCTTGAATGTCAGCTCTTATTTATTAGAACTTGCAGTCAAACAATAGGCCACACACAGGGAGTGTCTGACAAACCGAAAAATATGCATGCAGCTCCGTAAACACCTCAGCCTTGTTTGTGTGTGTGTGTGAAGGCAGGGGACACTCTCGCCTTCATAATTCACAAGCTGCTTCTGGAATTCTGGGTAGCCACTTTGATTTTCTGTCTGAATACATGCACGTCCTCTTCCCTGAGAGCCACAAAAGCCAAAATACAGCCTGTGCTGAGCAGCCACAATCCTGCAGAAGGCTTCTCTGTCAAGCAGAGACTTTCTCCCAGCGCCACAACAATTCTTGCTTGTCCCCTCAGATGAGCCATGGACTGCCAGTGGCCTACAAGAGATAATAGATCTCAAGTTTGCTTTCATGTTGGGAAGTAAAACACAGCAACAGGTCCATGTGATCATGGCTGGGGTGATGGGAAGACTCACCACATTTAGCTAGTTTGAAAGCAGAAAAATTTGGAAAAAAGCCTCTTTCTCCCTGGACACAACCTTCTTCTGATGATTTGTGGAAATTCTCATGTAATGCTCCTAGATCTACTTCTGTAGGATATTTGAAAGCCAGATTTAAAGTGCCTTACAGCATTGAAACGCAACTTTGATGGAGGAAGTTGTAATTTTTTGGGAAATCTCGAAAGAATGAGATTGCAAAAGTTGGGAAGTGATCCTCAGTATCCTTTGAGCACTTGCCAGCATTTCTGCCTCCCCGGAGTCTAGAAGAAGTTTAAGCCAGCCTAAAGGTGACTAAAGAAAATCTAATGCCAAAGGAAATGCAGGAGACATGCTACCATGCCCAGCATTACCTGTCAAAGAGCACAAAATAGCTGGGTAGGTTATTGCCCTAAGTGATGCCACTGAAAAGCCAGACTCATTTACTTTAAAGCTTCACTCATTTTCTTAACCCAGGGTTACTAAATCCACAAAAGGAAGTAAAAAGTGGTGAAATGGAATATCTGAGGTCAGGTCAGCATTTTCTTTCTTCCACATAGAAAGAGAGCCACACTGAACAGCAAATGAAGTATTCAGGATCTTGAGTAGAGCATGGGGAAATGGCCTGGACCTTGTGCTGTCAGGCATTTATTTGCCTATTTCTACCATGTCTTTAGGTGTCTTTGACCATATTTTCACCTTAGTTTTACTTCAGAGCTGCTCACTGCTCACTGGGATGGGCTGGGCTGTGAAGGCAGTCACCTACCATTACTATCATGCTCCCTGCAGCATTTATTCATGCTTTTTTGTGATTTTCACACAATTGCTTGCTTGTGTGTGAAAATCCATCCCATTTATGTGGCTCAGATGAGCCACCTGAAGCCCCCAGCTATTGCCAGACTTTGAGGGTCATTGTTTCTACACGTGGTGCCCAGAACCAGAGGAGCACCAGGAACCACTCCTGTGCCTCTTGAAGGAGAAATTTGTAGAGATCTAACATGCTTCAGGACAAGAGAGGCCCAAATTAAATGTTAAAAGGAAAGCCAAGGCAGGGAATTAGAAATAAATATGAGCAGACATACAATGAAGCCACACCATTTTTTGCAAAGTCCACTGACGATGACAAGTGCCTCGAGGAATGCACCCAACACCAGCCCAGATAATGAGAAAGGAGGATTTCTTAGATGTGTTTGTAAACATCTTGGGGAACTGCCTAAGTAGTAATCTCATGAGGAAGTTCTGTTGCCCATTCCATTATATAGACAGCCTGATTGAAAGTCTAAATTCTGAGTTCTATTCAGTTTCCCGCTTCTTCTGCACTTCTTGTTTTAAGTTTTTTTTTCTCCCTAGTTAGCCAGTTCAAAGCCTTTCCAAATAAAAGTTTACATGACGTTGTTGCCACATGGATTCTTTCCAAGACAATGAGCAGGGTAGATGCTGGCTGACTTGTTGACTCACTCACTCAGCAAAAAGCTATGTGGATAATTTTGTTTTCCTCTGAGGTTCAGACTCCCTTTTCCCTCTGTGTTTTCTTGGGCCTGTATGGACCACATGTCTAATACAAGCTGTTCTTGAATTTCTGTTAACCTGCTCCTATCTGGAAGTCAAGGAGTGGTTTATCACTGACTTCAAGGTTCTAAATATTCCTTCTTCTTCTCTAAGTGATTATTTAGTTTACATCCTTCTATCTGTATTTCCTACCAATCTGTAACCATGTCCTGACTCCACTTAGGAAAAAAATAATAAATAAAGAGGAATATGAAAAGTTCAAGGGCTGACTGGAAAGCAAATATTTGTTTTTGTTTTTAGATGGGAAAATTAGGTATTGAATTCAGTCAACATTGTTGTTAAGTGTGCTGCTCTCAGATTGTTCTGGTGTTTCACATGGAAGTGAAAAATGGGGGCAAATATACAATTTTTACAAAAGAAGGTTTCCCTGAAAATAAAGAAGATAATTAATCTGTAGAGGTCCCAAAAATTATTTTCTAACTACTTGTAAGTGACACTTGAAAGACCTTTTAGAAGGCAAAAGAGCTTCAACAGGAGGCTCTGCTTCTGATCCTCCTTTTCTAATCCACAGAAAAAAACCCTAAACTATCTCATAGGTTATATCTTCAAATATGGGCAGCATCTGGGGTGTAGCCAAAATTTTTTGCATGCCTCAGGATTTATTTCAATTGCCTACAGCAAAATGTTTTATTTATTTGCATTTCAATGCAGACTCCTGGAGTTGCTTGACTAAAGGGGACAGATCTCTGCTGCTGTATAATCAGTGGCATTTCATTCATAAGTTGAACTAACTGGTGACAAAATTGCATCACTAAATGACTTAGCACTACTTGTTGCTGTTCTGTATCATGGTTTTTTATGTTACTGATTTTTGTAAAAGTCATTTTTTGTAAGTCTGCGTCTCTACAGCCATGTCAGCTGTAGCAAAAGAAAATATTGTAATTTAGTTTTCCTTTTTTTTTTTTTTTTTTTTTAGAAATTGCACCACTTTCATTTTTCATAGATGAGTATGTTTAAATTCAATTACTAAAGAACCTCTTGAAACTGACCTTCACACACATGTGTTAAAAAGACCAAGAGTGAGAATTCTTTTTTCTGGGATTCATCTGAATTCGTCCTGGGATTACTATGAAAAAATATAACTTGATGTGTTAGATTATAAATCACAATTTGTATGTACAGAGATTTTCTTACATCATGCTCTACATTCCCTTTGATTTCAGCCACTTTAAAACTTTCCACTTTAATGGAAAGGGCAACAGCTTTCTCTTTCTGTCAAAATGGTATAAAAGAGCAAAATATCTGGTGGAATTAAACAGTGATGTCATTCCAAGTGGGAAACACATATCAACTGTGAAACTTTCTGTTTCTCACTCCACCTTGGAAATATTTGGGTACCCTTGAGAAAATAAATATGTATTTGATGGCAACTTGGACAGAATTAACAGTGCTACACAGAAACAAGAAGGAATGAAACATAACACACCCTGGGTACACCGAAAATATTTCTCAGCATAAACAATACTATGTAATGTATGAATTCCCTTTTATTTTAGTAAGAAAAGAAAATCAGAGTTATAAACTCAAGATGTGCTCTCTCTGATGAATCTGGCGCAATCTGAAAACAACACTGGTGAACCAGGCTTTCTCATACTGTCCTAACTAGGACATTTGTAACTCTGAAATTAAAACTCACACTAAACTGCTCAAATATATCCAAACATATTGCCCTGTGGCATGAACTTTGACACCTAGGAGAAAGAAAACAGAGCAGATAAAAAAAAAAAAAGTGGGCTGAAAAGCTAAGACCAAGGCCTGAGTCTGGGAAAGGTGAGTTTAAGTGCTGGCTTCATCCCAGTTGTGAAACTGGTGCTACAGTTTGGTTTCAAAGCCCATTTTACACACCTCAGTCTTTCCCCATTCCTAAGGAAACTCACCATAATTCAGGGACTTTGACAAGTTTCTTATGATAAAAACTAGCCCACCTAGCAAGGGTGAAGTTGGACTAGCTGCTAACAGTCACCTGGGAGCACAGGGATCCCTTCTTTCATCCAGATGAAGAATGGCCATGCCTCAGTGGTGGCTCTTCAGGAATCAGAGTTCCTAACAGGCAATTTGACCCGAGTGTCTAATGTGGAACACCAACACAGTCCACCTTCATGAGTACAATCAAATCAGCACAGTAGAACTTGGCCTTTTAGTTTTATAAGCTCTGTGAAGATGACTATGACTTAGTATTTTTCACTTAGTTTCAAGCTGTGTCTTTCAGACCCAGGAAAAAAATTTGAAGTAGACAGCCCAACGCTGTATCTGAGTACCTAAAAGTAACACCCATAAATACATAGGAAAAGGCAGACATTGATTCTTTGTGTCTTGTCACAGAATCACAGCTGGGAGGGGCCTTCATCCTGTCCAGCTTTGGACATGAGGCCAGGTTGCCAAAGAAACTGTCCTGTTGGATCCGGAGCTACTGAACAGTGAAGCCTTCATCTTTGAGGTGTCCCACTGAGCAGAGACCCTGTGGTCTTCTTATATAGGAATAAATCACACAGGCTCCATTTTCTTCATGGTGGAAAAAGCCCCTTCTTTATTCACGTAAGTCCTTTGTATACAGTTTTACAGACCTTGTGTGGGACTACAATTGGTCAGTAGTTTTCCTGCCAATTATTTCATTGATTAGTAACAAATTATTATTCTGTATTGATTGGTCAAACTCTTAGTGCATACATGCAGGGAAGATATTTGTGACAGATAGTTTTCATTTTTCTATCTAACAGTGTGAGAACAGTTTATACAGATGCAAGTTGTTTTTTACCCAGGAATAAATTGTTATGGTATTGAACTGCTCACAACAGGATTGCTTTCACATGGGAACTTCCAGACCACTTAGTTTAACTTCGAAGTAATGACAGAGCAGGCCAGAGCAGGACTTATTTTATAAGGCTTTTCTTGATAATTTTTCTACCTTATTGCAACATTCTTAGGTTTCCTTTTAGTGCCAAAATTCTTATACAAAGATACTGTTGCCCCCTGTGTTGTCTGATGGTTTCAGCTCCTGATGAGCTTTGGCTTTCCTGATCCCACTCCTATTTGCAGCTTCTGACCAGCCTGTCCCTGCTTCTGCCCCTCAGTCCTTCTCTCCCCAGGGAGTTCCATGTTGTCTCTGAGGACCCACTGCCTGCCTTGCTCAGCTGTCTACGCCTTGCAGCAGATTCTTGTGCTCTAAGCAAGCTGACATGGAAGATCATCTGTCTTCTGATGTCCCAAGGGCAGTTTTCCTTGAGGCTGTGACAAGCAAGCTCCCTGCAACAGGGTAAATCTGTTCTTCTGAAGTCCAGGCTTATTCTGCCTTGCTCACTCTTCCTAAACACCACAGTTTCATGGTCCCTGCCCTCAGCCTTCCATCTTCATGGTGAATGTCAGGTCTAACAAAGAACCTCCTCTGATCAGTTCATGACTTACATGAATCATGAAGCTGCCCTCCATAAGCTCCAGAAATCTCCTGACTTCCCTGAAGCTTTGCCAGCTGCCTTTGACACACAGCAACCTGCCTTTCAAGTCCATGGACATATAAGCACACACACACACACACACACACACACACACACACACACACACACAC